>CM076970.1:11677595-12014065 GCA_039105355.1 Benthosema pterotum
CTGGGGCCACGCAGTAGGCTAAAAAATATCCACAAAAATTAAACGTAATTTTATTGCTGAATTATTTCTAAAATATTAGCACATCTTTCGTTCATTTTTTACCCTCCCCTATCACGTAGAACTACCTTTTGGGCGTGGTGATATGGTCACAAAAACATAATGTGATAGAGGGGTCAAAGATGAAGGAAGGATGCTGATATTTTAGAAATGGGTCAAAAATACAAATTATAGATTTTTGGATTTACTTTTACTGTGTGGCCCCAGAGACCCACAACAAATGACCAAAACCACTGGACTCTGGACATCAATTAATACAGTTGCCACCACTATAATAATGGCTAGTATTTCATATTTAACTTCAACAAATCTGAACCAAAGGTTTTCAACCAGTGGTCCAACATTTTACCAAGTATCTTTTACCAATTAAATTGTGGACACTGTAGAGGCAGAGTGTTTTTCATAATGTTTACTCTGTGTAATAAAGTGTTTATGATATGCAATAATCATCTTCCTATATGCAATAAAACCTAATATCTTACTATGCAGCTTTGTAGCTGGATCTCTGCCATATCATATATTGTATATTGTATACGCATTACTCGTATATAGGATATCCTAATGCTCAATTTATATAGCCTGGCTCAGCCCTGAATCAGCACCTTAAAAAATACTAGCTTATTCTTTTCCTGTGATTCAAGGACTGACTCCCCTTTGGGAGAAAAAACAAAAAAACATTGTTTGTCTATCAACTGCTGTTAAAACCTACTGTAAACAAATATGAAACCTAATGTCCCTGTTCTTACCTCCAGAAAAAAAAGGCAGCCAATCTGCAAACACGCCACTGTATGTTAGGTGTGTAGGGAGCTTGTCTATATTCTGCAAAATTTTCGAAAAAGGGAGAGTACAGTAGCGTTGTGGGATGGTTCAGGGTTCAGACAGCGAGTTTATACCCCAGGGAGCGCCAATAAACGTGTTTCATTGTTCTTGTTATTTGTACATAATAGGATTGGGATCGTTGCTGTGGGGATTTATGTAATTTCTGATAAGTGCAATGTCTGTTCTGATTACACAGTTGTTTTTTCATTGATCTGTGTTTTATTTTTTATTTGTTTTGTGTGCTGTTTGTTGACCATGCACATTAAAGATTTGGGAATATTTCAACATGTCAATCTATTAACACGCTGTGAGCTTGTAGACTGGCCATTATGAATTACTGAAAAATGTTTTTTTAAATAGTTTAAAAAGGCAAAGAAGTTAAGGGATAAGGGGTTTAGCGGTAACGAAAATGGAGCCCATGATCCCTAACAGCTGCTGTCGTCATGGCCTTTCTTTCATGTGACCCAGACCTCAGATCTTTATTAACTTCCGTGCGTGGTGTGGAACTGGGAAGATCCAAGTTGGAAGAAGCCCTTTTCCAGGATGGATCATATAAGGCTCATGACTCTGCAAACGCCATGGCATTGATGCATCTACAGCGAGCTGGAAACACAGATCGCCTGGTAGCAATAGTATACTAAATACAATTTTCAATTAGATCCTTCCACCAACCCCTGCAAGGGTGGTCATAAGCTCTCTATTACTGTATACTGTATATCAATCTCAAGCCTTAATAAGAGGGTTGGCATGGACCAAAAATGGATCCTATGTCTTTAGCATTTTTTTGCATATCCTAAAGCCACTCTGATATCTCGCCAATCCTCCATTTTCCTCAACCTCTAACCTAAAGTAGGTTAGATGTTAAAGGGATAGTAAAGATTTTTTTTAAGTTAAGCTGTATGAAATATTTGCCATTAATACAATGGTGTCAGCTGTATTAATTGATGGGCAGATTCCCATGGTGGGAGTTCTGCTCTGGTTTTGGTGAAATATGAAGTAGTTCTGGTTATTTTTGGGGGAGGGGCGACTGTGGCCATGCAGTCTGTCTGTACCGGCTATGTTTGTCCGTACCGGCTGTCCGGAACTGCTGCTTCGTCCACTGTGCTCAGTTCATATACTGTGCGTAGGCATGCCCATATACTGTACATGGGCAGGCATGAAAGATTTAGGATGTTTGAGTGACCGTACACCGTAGCTCCATATATGGAGCCTATAGGAGTGGGGGAAGGGTCAAGGTGCATGTAGCCAAAACGCTGCGACACACTGGGCACGTGGCGGATCTCCGGAGCCACCCGACAATACACTCTCCGTGGAAGCAGTGCCCGCAGGGCAGGTCGGTGCACACCTGCCCCGGCGCGTATTCGGCGCAGCACACCGGACAGCTGCCCCGTTCCTCGGCATCGTCTTGGAGCGTGACGCGGGGCAGGCGGTCGATGGCGTCCTCGCCGGCCGGCGGTTGGTCGAACTCCCCTGATGCCCGCCTGCGAGGCCGCAGCATTATCTGCTCGACCGCCAGGAGATTCTCCTCTACCAGTCGCTCCTCTTCTGCCATCCTCTCCTCCTCCGCCAGCGTTTTGTCTTCTGAATCTGCCGCCAGATTCCAACTGACTATCACCGCCAGCATGGCCTGGAGATTCCCGTCTGCCATTAGAATCTCTTGCGCCCGGCCCCCGTGTTCTGCCAACATTGCCACACGCGCCAGCCTCCTGTCCCATGCCCGCATCTTCTGTGCCAGCCTCTCCCGCCGTGCCAGTATGATCAGCTGCTGGTCGACATCCATGATCGATGTAACTATAGCTGTTTCCTTCAACATCCACGGGTCGATGAAGCTATGCGCTTCGTGGTGCATGGTGTGGCCTGTTTATGTTGTTGGCTTAACTGTGCTGGTGACATCAGCACTGTCATGTCACTGTCTGACAGTCATATCCATATACTGTATGGAGATCGTCCCTGCTGATGTCACCAACGGCTCGGCTGCAACGGAGTTCTCCGTGCGTCGAGTCGTGGCACCAGGTGCAAACAAATCACTTGTCTCCATATATGGGGCATGTCCATTTATGGGGATATGCGGATGACATCAGAGAGATCTCCGTAATAGGGCATAAAATGGTATAATATAACTTCATTATTGTTGTTGTCTCCACCGTAAGGTGGTTAGCATGTTTCGCCCCCTGTCCGTCCGTGCAACATAGTCACCACCTTACCCTGTTACGTCACCCTGCGGGTGATGTAATAGGCACTTTTAGAAGTGGGGGGAAACTCATTAACATGGTGAAACACATCTTGATGATGTCATCAAGATGTATTTCACCTCGCTAATGATTTTTTTCAGACCCAAAAATATTTTAGATGTGAGAAGTGTGGGGGGACGCGGGGGACGCCGTCCCCCCGCGTCCCCCCTCCACTACACCCCTGGTAACAGGGTAAGGTGGTGACTATGTGTTTCACCCCCAGTCCGTAAGTCCGTCCGTCCGTGCAACTGTTACGTCACCCACAGGGTGACGTAATAGTCGCCAGTATGGTGAGTCACCACCAGTGACTGTTACGTCACCCTCACAGGGTGACTGTTACTGTGGTGGTGAATGTTGCCCTCACAGGGGGACGTGACCTGCGCCCGGGCGCAGATCTAGTTCAGACTGAAGCAGTTCATCCACAGCAGTTTCTAAGATGGGTGTTGTCAAAGTGGCAGTCTTCACTATGATTGGTTCATATGAACCCCCAAGAATATTGGGAAAGCAGACAACGTTGGTAACTGGAAGTGAGTGACATGGCTGTTGGCCAATCAGGTGCTGGAATTGGATTTCCAACCGGCACAAACGGCCCAAAGGCAGGGAAGCCAGTCTTTGAATCACAGGGAAAAATTAAGGTAGTATGGTTGTACCTCCTTCCTTTTATATATGATGATTTGCTTATTTCCTTTTTTCATTTTTTTTTGGAGGACACTGATGTAGGCTAATATCTCTATAGTGTCTAATGATTTTCTGGTTTTATCCTAAGCATGTTTTATTATGCGTAATAACTTTGCTTGAATTGTAGCCATTCTACTTGCTGCATAACTACATCTTACAACTCCAGTGAACTTCAAACAAATGCAATGCAAATGATCTGGCTTCATTATGATACATTTCACCCATACCAAAATCTCACATTCTTTAAGAATGGGCCTACAATTCTTGGGAGCTTTTTTCCAGTCAACACCAAATGTCAAGATTTACAGTGTAAGGCCTTTAAATAACCTACTGAAAGTCAGTCCGCAGAAAAAAAGTTAATACTGTATCTAGTTTCTCCTCTTTTATCTTTATTATTTTTCTATTGCTCATTTGTTACATTTCATTGTGTTTAAATGTGAAGCACTTTGTAAACTTGTTTTTGTAAAGTGCTACACAAAGTCAACATTATATTCTGTACATTCTCTATTTGTGTAGACTTGGGCCAATTCACATGATGAACATTTTAACTCTGGAGAGTACACTCTCAAAGATTTAGACCTGGTTCACCAACCTTCCATCATTTAGCTGGGGACCACATGGGGACCCCTCTCAAGGACCACTGGTTGACAAAGTGTTGATGGCGTCGTCACTGCATTCCGGCGGTGAACTGCCACACCTTGATGAGGTTATCGGTGTGTCCTGTGAACAGCGTCTGTCCGTCGGCTGACCAGGCCAGAGAGATGCAGAGCGGCGGTGGGGGTGCCTTTGTGACCGCCACGGCCCCGCCGCCGCCTGCTCCGGCCACGACGGCAGGTGCCGCCGCTACCTCAGGCTTCAGCTCCATCACCACCACCTTGCCCTCCAGGTCCCAGATCCGGACGTAGGGCCCGGCGGCGGCACACAGCCAGTAGCGGGTGGGGCTGAAGCACAGGGCGTGGATCTCCTGCCCCGCCTCCAGCGTGTACAGGTGCTTCCCCTCCTTCAGGTCCCACAGCATGGCGCGGCCGTCCTTGCCGCCCGAGGCGCACAGAGAGCCCTCGGGCGACACGCTGACGGCGTTCAGGTAGCCGGTGTGGCCCAGGTGGTTGGTCTTCAGCTTGCAGTTGGCCAGGGACCACACCTTGACGGCCCGGTCCCAGCCGCACGACACCATGACGGGGCTGGCCGTGTTGGGCGAGAAGCGCACGCAGGACACCCACTCCGTGTGGCCGCTGCCGTCGTCCCGGACGGTGTACTTGCACTCGCCGCGCGTGTTCCACAGCCGGATGGTCTTGTCGCGCGACGCCGACACGATCTGCCGGTTGTCGGCCGAGAAGGCCACGCTGGTCACGTCCTTGGTGTGGCCCACGAAGCGCACCGTGCTCTGGCCCGACTTGAGGTCCCACAGCCGCAGCGTCTGGTCCCAGGAGGCCGACAGGGCGAACTGGCCGTCCGACGAGATGACCGCGTCGCTCACAAAGTGCGAGTGGCCCTTGAGGGCGCGCTCCATGACGCCGTAGCAGCCCTCCTCGCGCTTCAGCCTCCACTTGATGAGCGTCTTGTCGCGGGACGCCGACACGATGATGTCCGGGTCCGCCGACGTGGTGGCGATCTGGGTGACCCAGTTGTTGTGGCCTTTCAGAACGGCCCGCAGAATCATATGTTCAGACATCTTTGTTTGGATCTTTGGTTTCCTTTCTCTGGTGTGAACTGTGAAGACTGGCTTTGGATAGGACGCGAGATAAAGCAAATACACTTCTCTTTCACACACAAGCAGATTTTAATGGTGTGTCCATCCATACCTGACACGACCTGACGTATGTCATTCTCTGAGCCAAATATGGTCATCTTCCTTTGCAGGGGCGGATCTAGGCATGGGCCTAAAATGCCCAGTCTGCCCCACCAAGCATGATGGCATGCAAAACAACCCAAGATATTTCAAATTAAAGTACCGAAAATGGTATGGGGGGCGGCTTCATCGCCCAGGTCGCTTCAGCACCCATACCATTTTCAGTTACAGGACTTTAATTAGTCAAGTAAACTATCAATAACAAGAGTTGTGCCCCTACGGGCCACAGGTCTCCACCGTCTGGGCTCAGAGACAATACTCATGATACTCATGATTATATATAAATGTATCTTAGTCACTACGTCATCATGACGTCATCGTATGCACGGACATGATGGCGGACAGACACGCGCGGAAGGACGGGGTACGATTTATAGTCACCACCTTACGGTGGAGACAATGACTCAATGGAAACAAGCCTGGTTTTCTCCACCGAAGGTGGGGACTATAAAACGCCCTCTGTCCGTGCACGTCCTAAGTCTGTCTGTGGCACGACTATCTGTCCTGAATCTGTCCGTCCCATGATTACAGCATGATGACGTTATAGTTGATATACTACTACCAGTGCACGTTCAAACATGAGCCGGAGGGTGGAGACCTGGGTAGAGGTCTCTAGGAGGGACCTGAGCTTGAGAAGCTTGAGATGACGTCATGATGAGGTCATAGGTAAGAGATATGGTGGAGATAGAAGTGTGAGATGGAGATTTTTGTACGTAATGAAAAGAAGATGATGTAATACATAGCATTATATAAGAAAGAAAGATGAGATTCTAAAAAATATTGTTTAATATAAATCAATAGGTAGTTAGAAGAATGTTGTCTTGTCATACAGTAGATGGAAATAAGAATGATTTGAGCATATACAGTATGCTCGAGAGTGCACAGGGGAAGAATCTCAGCAATTATTAGTATTTCATAAAGGAGAAAGGAATGAAAGCATAGTTCATGAGAAGAGAGGAAAACTGACTTCGCAATCTTGGGCCAATGAATTATCCTTGAATGATGAAGAAAGCTATGGGGTAGAATATCAGGAGTCATTGCTATTTCAAATAGGAAAGGAGAATGAAAGCATAACTCGTAATGATGACGTCATAGATCTCATAGCTGAATCGGAGAAAAGACATTAGTGTTTTATATATATTACAATAATATCATCAATTCTTCAGCTCGGACGGTGGAGACCTGTGCCCCATAGGGGCACAGCCTGGTTTTATCTAGCATCGGACAGACACGCGCCGAAGGACGGGGTACGATTTATAGTCACCACCCTACGGTGGAGACAACCACCTTACGGTGGAGACAACAATAACATCAGTTGTTGAAGTTGCAACAGACACGCAGCATGCATAAAGCTAAAGGTCTGACTCAGAGTTTTCTGTTTTCAATGATGAAATTGGTTTAGTGGTGCCACAATTGTAGTTGGCTAGTAGCAGTGTTTCAAATCGTTTTAATTATAAGCACTTTAACATTGCAATGAATCACATGGAAACAGAATAGTTATTGTGGTTGCCGTATTGTAATCCTGCGAGTTTATTATCGTTCTCAGTAACCTGACCCCTTACATCACTTCTTGGTCTAGTTAGTGTGGTTTGTTTTACGTCATCCTACATCATCGAGGGCAACCACACTTTGCTATTGCAAATTGCGTTGCTCTAGTTGAATTTACCATTGCAACTAGACCTGCGTTACGTCACCCTGCTGTATGTAGATTGGTTGCTATGTAGATTGGTTGCTGTGGTAACGACACACTGTAGGTGAACTTGGCGGAGTGGGCAAATCAGACATCCTTGCCCATCCCCTCTCCATGGGTGAAGCCGTAATTGAGGTCCCAATTACGTCATCAGTCACCCAAAGAAAAATGAATAAATGGATGTTGATAATACAGGCTGGATTTGGGAAACCAAACAGTCAAACTTATAAATCAAAATGACCATTAATCTTCTACTGTACACCAGACACTTCGACTGTCTCCACAAACATTAAATGACATAGCATGGTAAGTGTGAATGGCAGTACGCCGGTAAATAATATTTGATTTGTGAATATTCCTCGAATATTGGGGGGGTAATGTTTGTGTTAAAGTTGTTGTTTTCCCCAATACACTCTTACATTATTTACATGTTTTGAGCACGAACAGTCCATGTAGATTGGGGGGGGGGTGTATTGCTTAGCATTTCACAAAGTATTGAGAGTCTGAGTCAGTGGTTTTCAACCTTTTTCATACCAGGGCCCACTATTTATTCAGAATATGAGCCGCGGACAACCATTTGATGACATTTTAGCCCCACAGAACCCAAAACTAAAGATTTCTTTTGCTTTTATCCACATTACCAGACTGGATTTCATAGAGAAACAAAACAGTCAAACATACAGATCAAAATGACCATTAATCTTCCACATTCTCTAGTTGTGTAGACCTGGGCTGAATCAGATGGGTGAACATTTCAAGTTTCATTGTGCTCTCAAAGAGTTACATCTGGTGAACCAACTTTCCACCATTTAGCCTGGGGATCACCTGGAATCCTCTCAGGGACCACTGGTGGTCCCCGGCCACTGGTTGAAAACCCCTGCTCTTAAGTGGTTAACTGAAGGTTATAATACAGGATTTGCTCAACCTTGAATATTCAAATCTCACACAGCTTTTGGCAAATGGTCCCACGTTAAACAAGGGGAAGGAAGCAGGACACAATGATACATTTAAAACACTTTTAATTTCAGTCGGACGTCGTTATAGTGCCGTACATGCGATCATGGCTTGAAACAACTGTGTTTCGTTTTCAAGGTCTCCTTCTCGGCCTCATCCCAGGCTTCCTTCAGTACCTCCAACCAGATCTCGTCGAGCCACTTCTGGTTAATCCAGGACTCCGTCCAGGTTGCATTCCAGGCCTCCTTCCAGTTCGCCTCCATGTTAGCCGCCGGCTCCGCCTTCTCAGCTGCCTCTGCGGCCTCCTTCTGGGAACAAACCATCCTCTTATCCCAAGCACGATTCCAGGCAGCCTTCCAGGCCTCCTTCTCAGCTTCCGTCATATTCTCGTGTTGCGCAGCACTTAAGCTGTTGGCCTCACTGAAGCTGGGATAAGGCGTGTATCCTGTTGGGAAAAGACAGCCTTTAATGACAGTGAATGACACAGGGGAACAGGGCGGCTGTGACATTTCCCAATTGGGGGGGCTGGCGGAAATGGTATGCCACCCATACCATTTTCAGTTACAGGACTTTATTATTTATTATTTAAGTAAAGCATCAATAACAACATGAGTTGTTGTTGAAGTTGCAACAGACACGCAGCATAGAGCTAAAGGTCTGACTCAGAGAGTTTTTCTGTTTTCAATGATGAAATGCTGTTGGTTTAGTGGTGCCACAATTGTAGTTGGCTAGTAGCAGTGTTTCAAATCATTTTAAATATCAGCACTTTAATTGGAAAAATATTTGAAATTTGGGTTTGTTTGCATGCCGTCATGTTTGGTGCGGCAGTCAGGACATTTAGGCCCCCCCCCCAACCCATGCCTAGATCCACCCCTGCAGGGGAACAGACAAATGTAGTTGGAGCACATCCACTGTTTGTTGATAGAGGCTCACCCGTTTCCCTTTCCTTCTCAAAGTCTTCTGCCGTTGGTTTCACTCTGGGCGAAGTAAACAAGTTATCGGTCTTGTTAGAGGTCTCCATCTCTGCCTCATTCCAGGCCTCATGCTGTGCCTCCTTCAGGACAGCCAGGTAGTCCTTTGAATTGCACCAGTTAATGAAAGTATACCAGCTGTCCTTCCAGGCCTCCTTCCAGTTTGCCTCCATGTCAGCCTTCTTAACAGCCACCTTCTCAGCCTCCTTCAGGGCATGATGCCAGGCCCTGTTCCAGACATTACTCCAGATAACTTTCCAGACAGACTTCCAGGCCTGCACAGTCTCCTCCTCCTCGACTAAGGCCAACGCCTCAGGCTCTTTGGAAGTCGTCTCCCCAGCCTGATGCAATTTTGTGCAGAATCCTGTTGGCACAAGACAAGGCAGTTTTTAAAGCAAGAGGGGAGCGTCTATATGGCTCCTGCGAGTACACAAACCATGTGACCAAGCCATTTTCTGCACCCTCAATATCGCAATTCTAAACAGAATAATAAATACATATGTATAGGGTATCAACTATCCCTCCAACACGTCTATTTTCAGTTATATTCTAAATTAAAGCCTTGTGTTGTTTGCACAAAAATGTAAGGCCTCACACACAAAGAAACGTTCCATGTTTGTGATTAATGGTTGCCACAATGCAATTCCAATGGGAGTCACAGTTTGACCAAACACTTGTTTTTGATGGGCAGCAAACAACATTGGAGCAACACTGGAGTTGCATTGAGGCAAACATTAATCACAGGAAAACACAGAACATCTGTTTGACACTTGTGTAGGGGACCTTTTTAACTTAATGGGGCTATGGGAACTATATTATATCACATCAATCAATCAATCAGAATTATTAAAACAGGTCAGCATTAAAATGCACATTAAACAAACTAAAAGGCTTTTACCTGGGGCCAAGCATAGTAGAGTGAGAACAAGACCAATGGCAACAATCAAAGTGCTCCCCATTATTGTGTTACTGTCTGAGCTGAGGAAGAAATGAATGACTGTTCCTCAGCAGAGGTTTTGAGGGGCTTGAGGCTGGTGACCCCACAGCTGTTCATGATCAGCACTGATGTGGTAGCCTTGACCCAGAGCCTTCTAGTGGGAGAGTTAGGATATTCGTGTACCTATGATAAAGAGAGAGGATAAATTACGGGGGTGTGTCGCAGGCTGGTTCCGGAGGTTTGCACATGCGCAGTGTAAACAGAAACTGCTATGGTGGAATCTGATTCGACCATAGCAGTTCTTGTTTACCCTGCGCATGTGCAAACCTCCGGAACCAGCCTGCGACACACCCCCGTAATTTATCCTCTCTCTTTATCATAGTCGTGTACCCGGAAGCATAGCGGAGCAGCCAGGTCACGTGTCTATACAGAGAGGAGTAGTAGTATTAATATAGCATAACGCTACTGCTACTCCTACAGTATTGCGAGACTTTGCTGGTCCCTATTAAATCCCATTCATTTCATCGACTGGCTCCTACATGTTCCTAGTGGTGTTCTCGATCGATCGGCGCCGATTTAAATCGGCCGATTTCATAAATAAATGACTCAATCGGCCATCACCAAAACCTCCGATCCGGAAATCCGATCTGTATTGGTTTTGACTCGCTGTTTTTGGCACCTAGTGCATGTTCGGAGCGCTCCGTTTCTGACCCCTCAATGTCGCAATTCTTCTACTATGAGCCCATGCGCAGCGCATGTTGTTGACGTAGGTTCGTTGGAGCCTCTGACGTCGTTCACAATGGCCATCTTGGGACGGGACTAAATACACTATTATGCTCATAGACACAATGTTACGCTATCCTGTCCAAGATGGCCGCCACGTGACGACGTCACGCCCCATTGGCCAGCAGCGCTGCAACGTCACATACGTCAATAACATGCGCCGGCTCAGGGAAAGATAAACACTACACAGATAAGTTAGCATTAGCATGCCGCTACGAATTGAACGCAATGTCTGTCGTCTGGAACTTCTATGCTGTGTCTGAGAAAGATATAAAGTTTGCCGTCTGTAATACATGTGGTGGAGAATCTCCACCACATGTATTACAGACGGCAAACTTTATATCTTTCTCAGACGTGTATCTGTTGTTGTGTATCTGCCCTCAGAGCTGTCTCACATGCCAGGCTCAGGGAGAGAGAGAGAGAGAGAGAGAGAGAGAGAGACGTGTATTTATATACGTCGGACTCATGTGGTCGGTGTTTATGAGCGTTTCTGCGTTCATGGTCACTTGGAACGTCTTTTCTTGTAAAGCGACAAGCAACCAAACAGGGATTACATGTTCCCGACATCGGATGTGGAAATGGCTTTTGAAGAATGCAAGCCAGATGAGAAGTTGAGAGTGTAAAAATGAAACCAAATGGACCCTTGCAGAACCATTTGATTTCATGTTTACACTCGCAAGAGTTAAAACATTTATCATCTGCATTAGCACCACTTAATTAAGAAGTCTACACAATTAGAGAATGTAGAATGTACAGTAGCCTAAATCATTTTGATTTAGGCT
Organism: Benthosema pterotum; assembly: GCA_039105355.1. NCBI lineage: Eukaryota > Metazoa > Chordata > Actinopteri > Myctophiformes > Myctophidae > Benthosema > Benthosema pterotum. Next base: position 11,689,347 of record CM076970.1, read on the forward strand.
ACTGTATGTTTGTCTGTTTTGAAAATCCAGCCTGAGATTGTGGACAAAACCAAAAGAAATCTTGGTAACACTTTAGTTTTGGGTCAGTGGGGGTGAAAATGATGTCAAATGGTGGTCCGTGGCTCAAATGCTGAATAAATATTGGGCCCTGGTATGAAAAAAGTTGAAAACCACTGTAATAGGTCATAAAACACAAAAATAAAACAAAAACAAAAATATATATACTGTATATTATGTAATATGTAAAAAGTTGATGCATGTGAAGACCTTTCTAAATTATTATTTTGTCTTTTCCCCAGGTTGTCACCTGAGGTCAGGTGCAACTTTTTGACAAATGGTATTTTTGAGTATAAATTAGGATTATTCAGGTGTTACTGCCTGGTCTGGTCTCTGAGTGGGCCTGCTGAGTTTGACAGGCATATCACTCCCCATATTGCTTTCAATTGTATTTGTGGTTAAACTGATACAAAATTGTAAGACAGTAAATGTTGTTTTTGACTTGTTAACAAGCTGCTGAAGAGGTCATAACATCCGTAATATGGGGTAAATATAAGGGTAAATATTTGAATTTAACAATAAATCGGAATCGGTATCGGTATCGGCAGATACAAAAAAAAAAAAATCGGAGATCGGATCGGCCCAAAAAAACCTGCTCGGAACATCACTACATGTTCCTCCAGCAGAACGAGCGCCCGGGCGCATAGAAGTGAACGGGAATATCCTAACTCTCCCACTAGAAGGCTCTACCTCGACCCAGAGCAAATGATTTTCCTGGTTTTATCCTCACAGTGTGAGGATATCAATGTGCTCAAAATATACTTTGATGAAAAAGAAAAATGACATATATATAGGGAAATCATATACAGTAACGGAAACAGGAGAAGAACCTGTTTGCAATTCATCAGAACATTTAGAGCACAAAAATATACTTTTATGAAATAGGGTAATCATAAGCAAATCATTAAGTATAGTGTGTGCGCGTGTGTGTGTGTGTGTGTGTGTGTGTGTGTGTGTGTGTGTGTGTGTGTGTGTGTGTGTGTGTGTGTGTGTGTGTGTGTGTGTGTGTGTGTGTGTGTGTGTGTGTGTGTGTGTCAGAAGTCCACAAAAGCAAGGAGCACTTTTGAAGGAGTCTCGGGATTCACACCCATATGGAAAACACTTTATATGCAAACTCTTGAAGGTGGCACGTTTTTTTTCAAGCCATTTGCAAAAAAAAAAAATAATAATAAAAAAAAAATACCATGGATGTTATATGTTTTTTGAATGTCATATATAAAACAAAATTATATATATTTTATGTATGTTTCATTTTACAAATATAGTTATGGATCCTACATTGACTTTATTCTCTTATATGAAGATTGTCACTTTCAAGAGTTCGGATATAATATGTTATATGTTTCTCCTACTTTCAGATGTATTGTGGATGTTTTTTAATTTATTAATAGCTGTTTCAATTATGTAACACGATTTGATGATGTGGTCCTGTAGAGTAACTCTTTGTGTTTTGCCTCTTGGCCAGTTCCCACTTGTAAAAGAGACGCCGTCTCAATGTGTTTGTTTACTGGTTAAATAAAGGTTAAATAAAATAAATAAAATAAAAATAAATGCATCTGTAAAGCAATGCATGTTAATCTAGCATAAGTTATGGCATCTTACATTTACACTTGATCCCTCATAAAAAAAAAATCTAGAAACTCTCATTTCTTATATGTAATGTTTTGTACAGATGCCGTCCACCTTGCTGTAATAAAACAGGAGGTTGACCAAGACCATTAGGAGTGGAGCCAGGGACGGATCTAACATTTCCCAATTGGGGGGGGCAGGAGAAAATGGTATGGGGGTGGCTTCATCACCATCATGAAGTTGCACCCATACCATTTTCAGTTACGGGACTTTCATTAGGCAAGTAAAGTATCAATAATAACATAAGTTGTTGTTGAAGATGCAACAGACACGCAGCATGCATAAAGCTAAAGGTCTGACTCAGAGAGTTTTCTGTTTTCAATGATGAAATGCTGTTGGTTTAGTGGTGCCACGATTGTAGTTAGTTAGTAGCTGTAGTAGTGTTTCAAATACTATTAAATACAAGCACTTTGGTGGGGCAGTCTGGGCATTTAGGGGGCCATTTCCCCCCCATGCCCATGCCTAGATCCGCCCCTGAGTGGAGCTCCAGCCTGGTGCAAGGATTTCTCCAGGCATGGGATGGGCAGATTGGCACTGACTGATGGCATGAATACAGTAACGCTACTAATGCAATTTGCAATCCAGGCATATTTAGCAGACGCTCTTAATCTAGAGCGATTTACTGTGAAAAAACATTGCAATGCATCACATTGAAACAGATTAGTTATTGTGGTTGCCGTAGGCAATCACAACTATTGTAATCCTGTGAGTTTATTTTGTTCTCAGTAACCTGATTGTTTTTTACGTCACTTCTTGGTCTAGTTAGTGTGGTTTGTGTTACGTCATCCTACATCGAGGGCAACTGCACTTTGCTATTGCATCGCTCTAGTTGAACTTTGACATCCTATAAGGTAGTCTAATATACTATCTAAACCTAGCTATGGGCTGAGATGGAGTCTGAAGAAGTTGCAAAACTGCAGGCAAATATTTGTTTCTCCAATACGATCTTTAGACTGTAGGTGAACGTGATGCTTAACTTGCAGAGTGGGCAAATCAGACATCCTTGCCCATCCCTCTCCATGGGTGAAGCCGTAATTGAGGTCCTAATTACGTCATCACCCAAAGATAAATGAATAAATAGATAATGTTGATAATCCAGGCTGGATCTGGGAAACCAAACAGTCAAACTTACAGATCAAAATGACCATTAATCTTCTACTGTACACCATACAGACTACCAACTTTACATCATTTAGCCCGGGGAGCACCTGTTGAAAACGCCTGGTCTTAAGTGGTTAACTGAAGGTTATAAGACAGGATTTGCTCAACCTTGAATAATCAAATCTTACACAGCCTTTGGTAAATGGTCCCACGTTAAACGAGGGGAACGAAGCAGGACACAATGATACGTTTAAAACACTTTTAATTTCAGTCAGACGTTGGTATAATGCCGTACATGTGATCATAACTTTCGTTTCGTTTTCAAGGTCTCCTTCTCGGCCTCATCCCACGCTTCCTTCAGTGCCGCCAACCTGGTCTCTTCGGACCACATGTTGTTGATCCAGGCCTCCGTCCAGGTTGCATTCCAGACCTCCTTCCAGTTCGCCTCCATGTTAGCCGCCGGCTCCGCCTTCTCGGCCGCAAATTTTGCGGCCTCCTTCCGGGAACAAACTATCCTCTTATCCCAAAACCGATTCCAGGCAGCCTTCCAGGCCTCCTTCTCAGCCTCAGTCATGCTCTCATAGTGTTGTGCAGCACTTAAGTGGCTGGCCTCACTTAGGCCGCGATGAGGCGTATATCCTGTTGGCAGAAAGACAGCTTTTAATGACACAGGGGACAGGGGCGGATGTAACATTTCGCAATTGGGAGGGGGGGGCTGGCAAAAATGGTATGGGGGCGACTTCATCGTGCCACGGACGATGAAGTTTCATTTACAGGACTTATTTAGTCAAGTAAAGCATTAGTCAACTGATGTTTTGCAACTTCAACATCAGTTGTTGTTGAAGTTGCATGCATGAAGCTAAAGGTCTGACTCAAGAGTTTTCTGTTTTCAATGATGAAATGCTGTTGGTTTAGTGGTGCCACAATTGTAGTTGGCTAGTAGCAGTGATTCAAATCATTTTAATCAGCACTTTAATTTTTTATATTTATATTTTAAATATTTGGGTTTGTTTGCATGCCGTCATGTTTGCATGCCCCCCCCCCCCCCCCCCCCATACCCATGCCTAGATCCGCCCCTGCAGGGGAACAGACAAATGGAGTTGGAGCACATCCAATATTTGTTGATAAAGGCTCACCTGTTTCCTTCTCAAAGTCTTCTGCCGTTGGTTGCACTCTGGGCGAAGTAAACAAATTGTTGGTCTTGTTAGAGGTCTCCATCTCTGCTTCATTCCAGGCCTCATGCTGTGCCTCCTTCAGGAGTGCCAGGTAGTCCTTTGAATGGGACCAACATATGAAACTATACCAGCTGTCCTTCCAGGCCTCCTTCCAGTTTGCCTCCATGTCAGCCTTCTTAACGGCCACCTTCTCAGCCTCCTTCACGGCACGATGCCAGACCCTGTTCCAGACGTTCATCCAGATAACTTTCCAGACAGACTTCCAGGCCGCCACAGTCTCCTCCTCCTCGACTAAGGCCAACGCCTCCGTCTCGTTGGAAGCCTGATACAATGTTGTGCAAAATCCTGTTGGTACGAGACATGGCAGTTTTTAAACCAAGAGGGGAACAGGCAAATTAAGTTCGAGCCATTCTGAATTTGATGAAAAAGCAGGGTTGATCATGATCAACCCTGCCAAAAAGGTAGATCGTCATCTACCAGTAGATCACACAGGCTGAGGCTGTGCGGATACAGTAGATCAGTCAGCTAAAATATATAGCTGTCAACTCAAACCACAAATACTATGTTTTCAAAGGTCAGTTACAGCCTATACATGAAAACCCTTCCAATTCTCCCCTCCATTTTTCATTTTAAGTGCGTTTTCCTTAAACACTGGATGACAGTAAGATAACATCTTTGGCACCATTTCAAAGCTCTCTAGGGGCTCTCCAGGTTTGAAATGTGATAAATCAAATCTGTGATGTGTAGCTCTTGTTGAACCGGTCATTTCGAAAGTAGCCCTCACGTCACAAAGTGTGGGCACCCCTGACCTAAAGCTTGAAAATAAAGAACTAGAAAGACAACCGAAAGTTATGGAATACATTCGTGTCTATATGGCTCCTGCGAGTACACAAACCATGTGACCAAGCCGTTTTCTTCACCGTCAATATCGCATTTCTGAATAGAATGATACATATATAGTATGTATCAACTATACTTCCAAGTACAGGTCTTTATTCAATTATACTCTAAGTTAAAGCCTCATGTTGTTTGAACAAAAATGTAAGGCCTCACACACATCAAATGAAGGTTCCATGTTCTGGCTGTGATTAATGGTTGCTACAATGCAATTCCAATAAGAATCACATAGTTTGACCAAACAGTTGTTTTTCATGGGCAGCAAACAAACATTTTTTGCCAAACCATTGGAGTTGCATTGAGGCAAACATTAATCACAGGCAAACACAGAACAGCTGTTTGATACTTGTGTAGGGGACCTTTTTAACTATGGGAACTATATTATATCACCTGGCATTGTGAATGCTCAACCCAGGGGTGGACTGGGAGCTCAAAACGTACCGGGCAATTTTGTCTCAGAGCGGCCCTCAGAGCGGCCCTCTGAATCTTTGTGGGGGCTCCGGGGCCTGAGCCCCCATGAGAATTTAAGACATAAGGGGCTTTGGGGCTTGGGCTAACTAAAATTAGTTAGTTAGTTTTAGTTAACTATAAAAACCCTGCAATAGGCAGTCTCATTTGAAGAGGACAGAGGGCCGCCAGCACTGATTCGTGGGCCGGTTTTGTGCAGATTTTTTTTTTTAAATTAAAACACGACATTACCGGCCCCCGGGGGGGTCGGCCCACCGGGAAAATGCCCTGTATGCCAGACTGTCAGTCCACCCCTACCTGGCATTGTGAATGCTCAACCCACACCATGACTAGAGAATTATTAAAACAAGTTAGCATTAAAATGCACATTAAACAAACTAAAAGGCTTTTACCTGGGGCCAAGCAACCTAGTAGAGGGAGAACAAGACCAATGGCAACAATCAAAGTGCTCCCCATTATTGTGTTACTGCCACTGTCTGAGGAAGAAATGAATGAATCCTCAGCAGAGGTTTTGAGGGGCTTGAGGCTGGTCCCACAGCTGTTCATGACCAGCACTAATGAGTGGTAGCCTCGACCCAGAGCCAATGATTTTCCTGGTTGTATCCTCACAGTGTGAGGATATCAATGTGCTCCAAAAATATACTTTCATGAAAAAGGAAAACTACATATATAGCAAAACCATATACGGTAACGGAAACAGGGAGGACAACCTGTATTTGCAATTGATCAGTACATTTAGAGCACAAAAATATACTTTTATGAAAAAGGGAAATCATAAGCAAATCATTAAACAGTAAAAAGGTTGGACAACATGTATGGAACATGTATGGTTTCAATTTCAATCACTGTATCAATCAACCAAGTCATGTTGCATAATTGCGCTAGAGTTATTATTTGTGCCAGCCACATTGAAAACAATCTAATTCCAACTCCAGGTTGTCCCTGTTCAGGCTGCATGAACAGCGCTCTAGTGCTCATATTATGACCCCTCAATGATGCAACTCTTCTAGATGGCTCTGGGACTAGCTAGGCTACCACTCATTAGTGCTGATCATGAACAGCTGTGAGACCAGCAGCAATAATAAGCCTCAAAAGCTCTGCTGAGGAACAGTCATTAATTTCTTCCTCAGACAGACAGTGACACAATACAATAATGGAGAGAAGTTTGCTTGTTGCTATGGGTCTTCTTCTTACCCTTGGTTGCTTGGACCCAGGTAAAAAACTTTTGGTTTGTATAATGTGCACTTTATTTAATGGTAACCTGTTTTAATAATTCTCTACTAATACTGTGGGTTGAGCATTCACGATGCCACATGATATAATATACAGCTCCAAGAGAAATATTATTTTTTTTTCTATGATGACTTTTATAGCATTATGGCATTTCTGAATAGGCTTTATGCAAAGCAGCCATAACAGAATCAGTAATATAATATAAAGCATGTTAATTAGTCCTTAGATCCATAATCTCATCATTGGTAGTTTTTGCATCTCTCTGCTACAGGCTAAATTTAATGAAGCCTTATGCACTTTGCTCTTGTAGTCCCAATTTTGAATTCTGTTGGGGAGACAAAACCCCACACCTGCCCCAATTAAGTTAAATGGGTCCCCTACACAAGTATCAAATAGATGTTCTGTGTTTGCCTGTGACTAATGGTTACCACAATGCAACAACAATGGTTTGACAAAAAAAAAAGTTTGTTTGCTGCCCATAAAAGCAAGTGTTTGGTCCAACTATGTGGCGCGTATTTTAGGCCGGTGCCGCCGGTGCGGTGCACCAGGGCCCAGGCCCCTTGGGGGCCTACTGAGAGGGAAGGGGGGAAAAGAAAAGAAAGGCCGCTGACAGCGGGCCCTGCGACTGTTATGGACCTGTGGCCTGGTCGTTAGGGGGTTAAACCTGAGAGTGGCCGGGCCTAGCAGTGGGAGGGGTAATGATATTGTCCAATCAAATTGGTACCTGTGAACTGTCACTCACGTGTGAATGTGTTCTGATGTCAGTTCCTCTTAAAACAAATCAAAACAAAAAAAGTGTCAACTACAAAAAAAAAAAGCGCGAGTGGATTGAATTGAAGCATCGGCGTAGCATAGTGTCATGTTCAAGAAAAGTCATGAAAGTGGTTCCAAAGGCGAATGGAAAGAGAGCAGTCGGCAGCGGGAAGCGTAAATTAAGCTAAAATGACCAAATTGGACAAGTTTGTATCAGTATCGGCTCTCCTGCTGCACCTGCAGCCCCACCGGCACCGGGCACTAGCAGCTACCCCAGATCCTGCCTCACAGAGCGGCGACACGCTGGACTCGAGTTGCCAACGAGTTCAGCAACACAACCGCCCTGTGACAGTTCTCCACGCGGCCACGCACGGACACAGTGTCGGTGAAAATGAATGTCCCCGCGCGCGGCGGCCGCGTTGCAGATAATGAACCCCGAATCCCCAGCACAGATCGAGGATTATACGACATGACACCGCATACCGATAAGACAAAAAGCTTATTAATAGCAACTAGTCCGTAGGCCTGCCGGACCGTTTCTCAGAGACAACAAAAAAGTCTTTCTCTGAAAAATACATCTCCACTACCCGTAAAATGACCTTCTAATGAGTGAGTACACAGTCAATTCATTAATGCGGTCAGTTTGCTGTCTTTGTAAATCATGTAATGTGCTGTGTTCTTGATGCTTGTTGCTTATACTGTGGAAGTGCATACCAGCTTTGTTGGCGTTGGATATAATGTGAATGTGTGAGTGTAATAGTTTGGGGACATCATGTTTGAGCCCAGGTCAGTGCAGGCTGTTGGATATTAGTAATGGTGGAGGATAGAGATAGAGCTTGGCATCTGTCCATGTTGTTATGGTTCTGAAAATGCTGCGTGCGTGTGTGTGTGTGTGTGTGTGTGTGTGTGTGTGTGTGTGTGTGTGTGTGTGTGTGTTTCATGGCCATTTGCCAATAAAGATCAATGAAAATGAATGGAATAATTGTGTAGCCAGGCACGTTTGTTAGTCTACTGTATACAGTATAGCTGTAGTGTGTGTTTGTGCGCGCACATGCGTAAGAGTTGCTCGTTTATGGCAATGATAGGGGCCTACAAAATATTCTTGCACCAGGGCCCATCCTCAGCTCGTTTCGCCAGTGGTTTGGTCAAACTATGTGACTGCTATTGGAATTCAATTGTGGCAACCATTACGGACAGAACATGGAACCTTTGTTTGATGTGTCTGAGGCCTTCCATTTTATCGCAAACTGCATGGAGCTTTAGTGTATAATTGAAAAAAAGACCTGTTGGAGGGATAGTTGATACCCTGTTTATTTTTTATTTAGTTTTCTGTTTAGAATTGCAATATTGAGAGGTGCAGAAACTGACCCGCATGGTCATGTGGTTCATTCTTTCCTTCTCGTACAAGCCCATAGACAACCATGCATTCCATAACTTCCGGTTGTCATTCAATAAAAGCCTGTGTAGAACGCCACCATTGTACTGGCCCCATGAAGTGAACAGTGTGCGTAACGCCGTCTTACTCCATGGCTTCGGCATGGAGACTTATTTGTGGTTCCCGAGACTCTAATTCGTTGTCCTCTGAGGATTTGGCATGTCCAAACTTGACTGTTTTAAAATGATTACTTATTTTAAATGCCTATGGATGGGAATTCAAAAATCTCCCGGACCTGTAACCTGATGGGGGTGGCGTCTTTGTAGTTCTTTGTTTTCAAGCTTTAGGTAAAAAAAAAAATCATCAAATTCTGAATGGCTCAAACTTAATTTGTCTGTATTAAAAACTGTCATTTCTTGTGCCAACAGGATTATGCACAACATTGCAGCAGGCTGAGAATATGGCCTCCAATGAGACGGAGGCAATGGCCTCTGTCGAAGAGGAGTCGACTGTGGCGGCCTGGCAGTTTGTCTGGAAAGTTGTCTGGCTTAATGTCTGGAACAGGGCCTGGCATCATGCCCTGAAGGAGGCCGAGAAGGTGGCCGTTAAGAAGGCTGACATGGAGGCAAACTGGAAGAAGGCCTGGAAGGACAGCTGGTATAGTTTCTGGGGGTGCTACCATTCAAAGGACTACCAGGCGGTCCTGGAGCAGGCATATAAGGAGGCATGGAATGAGGCAGAGATGGAGACCTCCAACAAGACCGACAATTTGTTTACTTCGGCCAGAGTGGCACCAACGGCGGAAGACTTTGAGAAGAAAATGGGTCAGCCTCTACCAACTAATATTGGATAGTTGTCTCCACACTCGGCTTGTGTACAGTCAGTGGTTTCGACCAAACTAACGTCACGTGTGTTTTTTTTTTTTTTTTTAATGGCTGTCAATAGACATTTCCAGCTTGTATTTTTGGCAACGGGAGGCTCTTCCTGCAAGCTGGTCGTCATTGAAAATGCAAACCGGAAGTGTCCACTGACACCCAAAAAAAAAAAAAAAAAAAAAATGGCCAAAAACACTGGCAGTACATAAGCCTAGTCTGGATTGCCTTAAAGTGAACTTCAATTGTCTGTTCCCCTGTGTCATTGACCTGTATTAAACACTCTTGTGCCAACAGGATTAGACTACATTCATCCCAGCCTCAGTGAGGACAGCGACTTGAGCGCTGCGCAAAACGAGAATATGACGGAGGCTGAGAAGGAGGCCTGGAAGGCTGCCTGGATTGAGTTTTGGGAGGGGAAATGGGTTTGTTGGTTGAAGGAGAACAAGAAGGCAGCCGAGGAGGAAGAGGTGGCTAAGAAGGAGGCGAACTGGAAGCAGGCCTGGAATGCAACTTGGACAGGGGCCTGGATTAACAAGCAGTGGTCCTATGAGACCCTGTTGGAGTACCTGACCGAAGCCTGGGATGAGGCAGAGAAGAAGATCTCCAATAATTAATAGAGAGTTTATTCAAACAGAGACTTAAGAAGGGAATGAAGCCATGATCGCTTAATCAGGATGTTTGGCAATAACCATGTCATTCACACTTATACATGCCATACGATGTCATTTAACGTTTGTGAAGATGGTCAAGAAGTGTCTGTATGGTGTATATAATAGACTTTGTAGCACTTGGGAAAAAAACAAGTTTACAAAGTGCTTCAAATTTAATGCATTAACAGACAAGTTTAAACACAATGGAAGATTGCAATAGAAAAATAAAGATAAAAGAGGAGAAACTAGATATTCACTTGTGTTCTTTTGACTGACTTTCAGTAGGTTATTGAAAGGCCTTATAGTCTGTGTGTTTCAGATGTCCCTAAGTGCTCTTTGAGAGCGGTTTTGAAGGAGTCTAGGGATTCACATTTGTTGGAAGGTCTGGGCTGCAGATTAGGCTCAATCTGTAGCCCATGTGTTGTTTGTACACTTTGTTGGCAAATTGATCGCATTTTTCAATTATCGTGGCGTTTAGCAGATCTTAATGGAGGAATTACAGCAAGCAAGAATTCAACACAAGATAATACTATAATATATCAACCAGAAGGTCCTCAAGAATCAGAAGTAATCATAGTGTCTAACAGTAAAATATACATTACTATGTATACATGTCTGCATATGCCCCCTAAGGTGATCGTCAAGGCTAGGGCAAGTATGGCCATTCAGTTTTCTCCCCTTATAATGGGTGGGTCACAAGCTTTTGACAAAACTTCGACGACTTGAGGTCTAGGAATTAAAAAAAAAAGATCATGTTGATTTGGTATTACGAGGGTGTCTCTCCTTGTAGGCTATATCTACAAACGGGCACAAAATTAAACTGTGGCCGAAGAATAAACGTAAAGCACCAGGGGGTATTATAAGACACATTAAAGAGATATGTCACTTAAAAAAACAACATGTGGTCATTTTATGGTCTACTCAGGCTCATGTGAACACCCCAGACTGTTTATAAGTTACTCCATTCAGTATTTAGAACACCCAATATTTTTTTTCTAGTGACTGATATTGTCCTCCTAATACAGCACGTGAGGGGGCCATGAAATTTAATTTACACTTTTCATTCACTTTAAAAAAAATTGTTTCGGAAAATGTAGCCAATGTAGTTCATGCCCACAGCCCCACACTGGTTGACATGAACATGGCTACCATTGTAAACAAGTGATTTGATCATTCAGTCTTGTATTAATGAGTTGTGCTGTACTGTAAATGTCAGCGCTGTTCCAATTTCAATCAATGTGTATGTTGCCCAATTGCCCTAGAGCGCTTATTTGTGCCGCCCAAATTGAAAACAATGTATTTCCAACTCCAGGTTGTCCCTGTTCAGGCTGCATGAACAGCGCTCTAGCGCTCAGATTCTGACCCCTCAATGAATGATGCAACTCTTCTACTAGATGGCTCTGGGCCGAGGCTGCCACTTATTAGTGCTGATCATGAACAGCTGTGGGACCAGCAGCAATAAGCCTCAAAAGCTCTGCTGAGGAACAGTTCATTTAACAGTTAACTTAATTTCTTTCTCAGACAGTGACACAATACAATTATGGAGAGAATTTTGGTTGTTGCTTTGGGTCTTCTTCTTACTCTTGTTTGCTTGGCCCCAGGTAAAAACTTTTGGTTTGTATAATGTGCCCTTTATTTAATGGTAACCTGTTTTAACAATTACCTAGTCATAGTGTGTGTTGAGCATTCACGATGCCACGTGATATAATATACAGCTCCAAGCAGGAGTGTAGTGGAGGGGTGATGCGGGGGGACGGCGTCCCCCCACTTCTCTAAAATATTTTTGGGGCAAAAGGGAAAGAAATCATTAGCAGGGTGAAATACATCTTGATGACATCATCAAGATGTGTTTCACCATGTTAATGAGTTTCCATTTTTCTGAGAGTGTACAAATGGACCTGCTAGGGTCCATTTGGTTCACATTTGTACACTCTCAGAAAAAAAAAATCAAATGGGGGGGGATTCCCCTTTCAGAGGTGTACCCCACTTCTAAAAGTACTACTACAACACTGGCTCAAAGAGAATTAAACCCCACAGCTGCCCCAATTAAGCTAAATGGGTCCCCCACACAAGTACATCAAACAGATGTTCTGTGTTTGCCTATGACTAATGGTTATCACACTGCAACTACAATGGCTTGACAAAAAGTTTGTTTGCTGCCCATCAAAAACAAGTGTTTGGTCAAACTATGTGACTCCTATTGGAATTCAAGTGTGTGTGTGTGTGTGTGTGTGTGTGTGTGTGTGTGTGTGTGTGTGTGTGTGTGTGTGTGTGTGTGTGTGTGTGTGTGTGTGTGTGTGTGTGTGTGTGTGTGTGTGTGTGTGTGTGTGTGTGTGTGTGTGTGTGTGCGCGCGTGCATTTTATCGCAAACAACTTGGAGCTTTAGGCCTAGATTTCGTCACTGCTAAATCCCTTACCTTCTTCTACAAGCTCACAATGTGTCAATACATTGGCACATTGAACTATTCCAAAAAGTTTTTCAAAATAGTAAAAAGGGGTTTGGGAAGGGGTTTTGCATGTAACAAATAGAGCCCTACAGTAAGTGACAGTGTATAAATGAAAAAGACCTGTTGGAGGGATAGTTGATACCCTGTTTAATTTTATCTAGTTTTCTGTTTAGAATTGCAATATTGAGAGGTGCAGAAACTGCCCACATGGTCGTGTGGTTCATTCTTCTCGTACAAGCCCATAGACAACCATGCATTCCATAACTTCCGGTTGTCTTCATTCAATAGAAGTCTGTGTAGAATGCCACCATTGTACTGGCCCCATGAAGTGAACAGTGTGGGTAACGCCGTCTTACTTTATGGCTTCGGCATAGGTGTACAGTTTGCACTTTACTATTGTTTGTCTCTTCTATATATTGTCTCGACTTTGTCTTATTGCACTGTCTATTGTCTTGACTATTGTCTTATTGCACCGTGGAAAATGGAAATGCTATTTCATCCCTGTATATGTCCTGACATACACTGGAGTGACAAATAAAAAAACCTTGAACCTTGAATTCAACAATCTCCTGGACCTGTAACCTTGAGGGGGGTGGCGTCTTTGTAGTTCTTTGTTTTCAAGCTTTAGGTCAACAAATTTCACCAAATTCTGAATGGCTCAAACTGAATGTTTGTATTAAAAACTGTCATTTCTTGTACCAACAGGATTATGCACAACATTGCATCAGGCTGAGAAGGTGGCCTCCAATGAGACTGAGGCAATGGCCTCCGTCGAGGAGGAGACGGTGGAGGCCTGGAAGTCTGTCTGGACAGTTGTCTGGCTCAATGTCTGGAACAGGGCCTGGCATCGTGCCCTGAAGGAGGCTGAGAAGGTGGCCGTTAAGAAGGCTGACATGGAGGCAAACTGGAAGAAGGCCTGGAAGGAGGGCTGGTATAGTTTCTTGAGGTGGTCCCATTTGAAGGACTACCAGGCGGTCCTGAAGGAGGCATCGCAAGAGGCATGGAATGAGGCAGAGATGGAGACCTCCAACAAGACTGATAATGTGTTCACTTCGTCCAGAGTGCAACCAACGGCGGAAGACTTTGAGCAGAAAATGGGTCAGCCTCCACCAACAAATATTGGATAGGAGTCTCCACACTTAGCTTGTGTGCAGTCCGTGGTGTCAATCAAACGGTTACATCCTGTGTTCTTTTAAATATATATATTTTTAATGTGTGGCAATAGAAATTTCCGGCTTGTATTTTTCAGTGACAGAAGGCTCTTTCAGTTGGCCGTCACTGAAAATGCTAGCTGGAAGCGCCCACTTAAAAAAAGAGCAGGAAGAAGGCAAAAGCAAAAAAGCAGGCCAAAAACACTGGCAGTACATAAGCCTAATCTGGATTGCCTTAAAAGGATCCCTGGCTAATAAGACAAATATGCCTTAAAACACTATACTTGCCATATATAACTAAAATAAACAAAAACACCATCAGTATCTTTAGTTCTTCCATAAATATAGAATCTTTCACTCAACAGGCAGTGCTCCTGTCGCAGTTTGATGTCACACGAGCATGTGTTCCTGTAGGCCCGAACCACACGGTCTCATGTGACATCATCAACCTGTGACAGGAGCAGCCCCTATTGGGTGAAATATTCTCTATTTATGAATGAAATAAAAGTATTGGAGGTGTTTTATCTGTTTGTTTTTTTTAGTTATAGAATGCAAGTATAGTGTTTTAAAGCATATTCGTCTAATTAGGCAGGGAACCTTTTAAAGTGCTCCAATGACATTTGTCTGTTCCCGTGTGTCATTGACCTGTATTAAAAACTCTTGTGTCTTGTGCCAACAGGATTAGACTACAGGTGCTGGTCAACGAATTAGAATAATTTGAAATAGTGCAACCTTAAAATCTTTGAATGCATTTCTTGTGCAGAAAGCAAATCAGGTGTTCACCGCACCTGTCCTACTTGTTAGAGTAATCACAGAACTGTTACCTGTAAAAAAATTTGCTCAGCTGAGCTTTCCAAAAGGCCCATTTAGGCCATTTAACCGTGACACTGTTGTTTCATTGAATTAGAATAATGGAGAAACCGTTTCATTGAATTAGAATAATTTTTATTATAATTAGAATCATCATTTTCTCAGTATTTTGTGGCTGCCGCCTTGGCTTGTATGACTGCCTGAAGTCTCCGTGCAGGGGATGACACTAAGGTCTCCAAGGCACTTGCCCATCGGGCAAGTGCAAATCAGGTTCTACTTGTCCTCAGGTCATGGTCACTTGCCCCCCCAAAAATATATTGTAAATTTTGCTTTTAAGTTTACTTCCTACTTGGGTGCTTTCAACAGGTGGTCTGGGGACCACCAGTGGTCCCTGAGAGGGTTCCAGGTGGTCCCCAGCTAAGTTGGTTAACCAGATGTAACTCTTGAGAGCGTAAAAATGAAACCAAATGGACCCTTGCGGGTCCATTTGGTTTCATTTTTATGCTCTCAAGAGTTAAAATTCATCATCTTAATTAGCCCATAGTGGTCACAGACCCAGTGGTCCCTGACCCCAGCAAAATGATAGTTTGGAACCAAATGGACCTGGGGGAGAGAGATAGGTAGAGATAGCTAGAAAGCAGGGAAAGACACAGAGGCAGAGTGCAATGACTGCCTTCAAGACAAATTTATCTTGTGTTGTCTTATAGTGCACGAAGTTGCACACTTGCCCGATCGGGCAACCAGGTAGCAGTCTTCACTTGCCCCACCATTTTTTTTTACTTGCCCCGGGCAAGCGGGCAAGTGTTAGTGTCAAGCCCTGTCCGTGGCATCGATTTGAAGAACTAGCTATCTCTACCTATCTCTCTCCCAGGTCCATTTGGTTCCAAACTCTCATTTTGCTGGGGTCAGGGACCACTGGGTCTGTGACCACTATGGGCTAATTAAGGTGATGAAGTAAAAATGAAACCAAATGCACCCGCAAGGGTCCATTTGGTTTAATTTTTACGCTCTCAAGAGTTACATCTGGTTAACCAACTTAGCTGGGGACCACCTGGAACCCTCTCAGGGACCACTGGTGGTCCCTGGACCACCTGTCGAAAGCACCCAAGTAGGAAGTAAACTTAAAAGCAAAATTTACAATATATTTTTGGGGGGGCAAGTGACCATGACCTGATTTGCACTTGCCCGATGGGCAAGTGCCTCAGAGACCTTAGTGTCATCCCCTGCACGGAGACTTCAGGCAGTCATACAAGCCAAGGGGGCAGCCACAAAATACTGAGAAAATGATGATTCTAATTATAATAAAAATTATTCTAATTCAATGAAACGGTTTCTCCATTATTCTAATTCAATGAAACAACAGTGTCACAGTTAAATGGCCTAAATGGGCCTTTTGGAAAGCTCAGCTGAGCAAATTTTTTTACAGGTAACAGTTCTGTGATTACTCTAACAAGTAGGACAGGTGCGGTGAACACCTGATTTGCTTTCTGCACAAGAAATGCATTCAAAGATTTTTTAAGGTTGCACTATTTCAAATTATTCTAATTCGTTGACCAGCACCTGTACATTCATCCCAGCCTCAGTGAGGCCAGCGACCTGAATGCTGTGCAAAACGAGAATATGATGACGGCTCAGAAGGAGGCCTGGAAGGCTGCCTGGATTGAGGTTTGGGAGGCGAACTGGATTTGTCACCTGAAGGAGGCCAAGAAGGCAGTTGAGGAGGCGTTGGAGGCGACTAAGAAGGCAGTTGAGGAGGCGTTGGAGGCGGCTAAGAAGGAGGCGAACTGGAAGCAGGCCTGGAATGCAACCTGGACAGAGGGATGGAATAACAACAAGATGATGTTCAACGAGACCTGGTTGGCGTACCTGACTGAAGCCTGGGACGAGGCAGAGAAGATCTCGAATAATGAATAGAAGGTTCATTCAACCTACTTTATCCCCTACTTGTGGAAATACTTTTTCACTTCCCCACACCAGATATTCAAGGAATATTCACACAAATTAAATATTAATATTTACCAGTGTACTGTCATTCACTTACCATACCATACAATGTCATTTAATGTTTGTGGAGACAGTCAAAAAGCGTGTGTGGTATACAATAGTTTATTTGTGTAGCACTTTTCAGTATTCAGTTTACAAAGCGCTTCAGATTCAATGCATCAACGAACAAGTTAAAACGCAACAGAGGATAACAAACAAATGAGCAATGAAAAAGAAACTAGATATTCATTTGTTTGTTCTTTTGGACAGCCTGGTATTCAGTAGTTTCTTTACAGGACTTGTACTGTAGAGCGACTAGTTTCGGTGACGAAAAATGGTGTGTGTGTGTGGGGGGACTTGTAGGCCCATTCTTACAGAAAATAGGCTACAGGGTTTCAGTGGGCTACATTTGAATTGCATCATGATTCATGAATGTCAGATTTTGGAATTGGTGACATTGATCACAATGGAATACTAGTGCGTGCGTGCGTTCGTTCGTTCTGGATCATTTGCCTTGCATTTCAAACAAAGCTATAGTTACAATTAAAAAATGCTATGAGGATAAAACCAGGAAAGTAATTAGACAATTGTTTACTTCAATGTCCTCAAATATACTTCATGAAAAAGGAAATATAAGGAAAGCACCATTATATACACAGTAACAGGCAAGAAAACATGCATCATCAGAACATTTAAGAGTACAAAATATACTTTTATATAAAAAAAGGAAAGCAAATCATATGCAAAAGATGTATGGTATGGAGAAAAAGGTGTGTATGTGTGTGTTTTAAGTGCTCTTTGAGAGCAGTTTTGAAGGAGTCTATTTCTTAATGACTGTTGGTAGGTCGTTCCACATTTCAGTGGCATAGGATTTTACTTCATTTAATCTCTTATTTTAGCCTAATCTGGGTTGCAGATTGGGCTCAATCTGCAACCCAGATTGTTCATTTACACTTTGTTGACAAATTATGGCATAGATTTTTTTTCAATTACAATCAAGGCGTTTAGCAGATGCTTTTAATCTGGAGCAATTACAGCAAGCAAGAATTCAATGCAAGATACTATAATATATCGAACAGAAATAGAAATAGTCTTCAAGAATTGGAACTAAGCTTAGAACCTAACATCCGTCTAACAGTAAAATAACTGTACAGGGAAAATATAAAATACAGTAAATGCCATTTATACATAGTAATGTAATGTTTTGATGAAGAAAGAACTCAAGCTCCAAATGTCACAATTAAGGCACTTAGTGAGTTACAATGTGTCCGAACTGGAAAACAGCGTGCCCATTTTCGATCTCCGGGTCACGGCAAGAAGACAATTATGCAAGACAAAACAAAAGTGTAGGCTATATCTACAAATGGGCCCAAGATTACACCGTGGCCAAAGAATAAATGTAAAGCACCAGGGGGTGTTATAAGACACGTTAACTGAGATAATATCGCTCCAATGCCACCGGCGAATAACTCGGACGACAAAACGCAGTTTATGGCGTCTTGTTAAGAACGTTGTTCAGAACATTGACAAGAACCTGTCGGTGTCGTCTGTTTTCTTAACTATTTGGGGCTTCTGCGATGGGATAAAGCACGCCCACTTCCTCGTTGTGTTGAAGTTGTAGTAGGCGAGGAAATACCCTGCTAAAGTGGTGTATACACTATACAGTACAGCCTGTTTAGTTTGATTATCTTTAGTCCCATATGACACTGCTTTGACTACAATGGCACATGGGCAGTAACTTGTTACAAGTAGCTAAGCTACATAGCTTAACTACATTTTCCCGTAGCTTGTAGTGTAGCTTACTACATTTGTTCTGGGAATAGCTTGTAGTGAAGCTACACTACTTGTTTCGAGTAGCTTGTAGTGAAGCTACACTACTTATTTTGAGTAACAAGGATTGTAGCTTACTACATTTTCCCACACACATTTTCAAATTCCGTCCATTTTTAATGGGTAGAAAACCTCAAATATAATCCCTCTAATATACATAATACACATTTATTGATATTATTTTATTATTATGATTATTATTTAGAATATTGCACATTAAGTTGAGATATATATTTTTATATTTGTAGTGTTGATATAGCAAGCTACATCAAGCTACTTTTGTCGTGTAGCTTGTAGTGTATCTTGCTACAATTTACTAGGGATAGCTTGTAGTGTAGCTTTGCTACATTTTTCCGGGAGTAACAAGTAGTGTAGCTCACTACATTTTCCAAGTAACTTGCCCATCACTGTGACTGGCGCACATCATACCTCATTTGAAATCTGTAATTATGAAATATTACCAGAAAAAAAAATCATGTTCCCAGCTCTTTGCATTATTCTTTTACATGTATAGAATGTGTAGGCTTGCTTGACCCCTACATATTCTATATATTTGAATGCCAATATAACAATGTGTGTTTGGATCACAATGTCACAAAATGTCTCATTGTAATCCTGAAGGTCTCAAGTGTACACTGAAAACATGATTACCTTTTAGCACATTCCGCTTTTAAGTTATAAGCTCAAGTACAGTAAATTG
The DNA here is from genome assembly GCA_039105355.1 of Benthosema pterotum. Classification (NCBI taxonomy): domain Eukaryota; kingdom Metazoa; phylum Chordata; class Actinopteri; order Myctophiformes; family Myctophidae; genus Benthosema; species Benthosema pterotum. The sequence continues at coordinate 11,708,481 of CM076970.1, forward strand.
TCAGACCAGAAATTGCCCTGCTGAAGGTTTTTAGAAAGGTGATTTTAGTTTGATTTAGCTTTCCTATTCTCACATGGCACAGTGTGGTTTGATTTGTGTCACAATATCTCATTTGCGAGCTACATCTATATACTTTTACCAGACAAAAAGACAGAATTTTATACAATGTTGGGCTACATAGAAACTAGGCACTTGTATACACGATAAATCCCCTCCTAGCATAAAATTGCATACACCTTGGTTTGAGAAAAGACAGACAACAATTTCTATAGTTACTGTATGTGACTTTATTCACACAAAGAGCAACCTGTCAACAGTCACTCAAAGGGCACGTTCTGCTCTGTGTGGTACCTGATGTGACATTCACCTTTGTGCAGTGGCACAAGGCATGCCACACATTGGAAGGTTGTCTCCATGCGTCTTCCCTCCTGTCCCTGTCTGTGTTTGCTACACACTCTGCAGCGTTTGGCAGGGGTCCTCCTCTTTGCTGTTGGGGGGATCTTTTCCAGCATGTGGCGCGTCGGCAGAGGTGCAATCTTGGCGGACAGCCTGATCCTCGGGTCTTTGTGTGGCACCCTCGGTGTGGCTCGCTTGGGCTTTGTCCAGGACAGGATCACGGAGAGGATGAAGGCCTTCCGGCTTTTACAGTTGCCATCAGGATTCCGCTGTTTGTAGATCACAAAGGCATCGGACATTGAGATCTCGAATAAGTACATCACAAACTTTGTGTTCCACTTGGCAGACCTCCTGGCCCAAGCGTAGTCGTTGATGTTCTGGTCCAGCATGTCAACCCCATTCATGTTCTGGTTGTAGTCCTCCACTGACTCAGGTTTGAGTCTGAAGTGCAGGAATCTCAGGATGAGCTGGAATCTGTTTCGACCCATGACCTTTGCGAAATAAGGCGTCGACAAGGCCTCACCCGTTGACCAGTAGTCTGCCAGTTCTGACTTCTTTATGAGGCCAGTAAGGAAGAACAGTCCGAAAAAGTCTTTGAGCTCCTCCACAGTGACGTCCTTCCATCTGTTGGCCATGGAGTGAGGTGTTGGTGGCATCGCCTCAATGTTCTGGGCCGCATAGATGTTGGTCTGCGTGGCTATGTGGGTCAACAACTCTGGGGTCCAAAAAAGTTCAAAGTAGTCAGCTGGTGTGGTCGACTGCATCGTTGCTGCCTGACCACGGGGTCCCGGTATTGCTGTGAATGGGAAGTCCATGGGCTGCCATCCACGCTCATCCAGAGGACGCCATTCAGGAACAGGCTGGGGACGTTTATTGTGTAGACCTGGAAATGATAGAAATATAGAATTACTTACCAACAACCATATATGCTAGGTGAGGTATGTACTAGAGTATGTGAGGACTGAGAGATATGTGGGGGGGGGGGCATGGGTGAAACCCCTGTACATTTTTTACATATACATTGTGTGTGCAAGTGTGATATGCTGAACAAAATAAAACATACCACTGCCTGTGGTCTCCGCACTCTCATCTCTGCTGCCGACAGCATGTGGATCCGAGGGCTGGTCACATGCACCCCTACCTCTTCCTTGCCCCTGACCTGAAATTTTACAAAAAAAACAAAACAAACAAACACATTACTTACTCATACATTTTCAGTACAATAAATGCATTTTACTTTTGTGCAAGTGATGCAGGTGTACATGAAACTTACTTCTGCCCGTCTCTGGTAGTTGTGAGGCTGTTTGAAGGACGGCTTCCCTTGTCCTGCGACCTGAAAACACAGTAAAATATAGATTTAGATCATTTAGGATTTACATATACAATATATAATACATTTTATTTTGTGTGCATAATTGTATCTAATGAAAATAAGATGGATCGCACTACAGGCTGCAGGAGTATTTTGTGTGTGATTTCGTCTCATGCCTTTGATGGTAATTAGATGATTTGAAGTTTGTTTTCCACTTTTTTTGTGAAAAGGGTGCGGTTATATTTTGTTAGGTGGTCGAGGGCACGCCTATCGACCCAAAGGTGGCGGCACCTCGTTCTACCGATCGCCAGCGCAGGGGATCGAGAGTGGAACGCGTTTTGTGGACAGGTATCATGATATTGTAACATATACCATTTGTGCCCACATTTGGCCTTGACCGACAGATGCACTTCCTGACTCAGACAATGGAGCAGGGTGGTAAATCTGTTTGTTGCCGTCTAACAGGCGGACTGACTGGATCGTAAATAATCATCAGGCTTCAGAGGCCTTGAAATGCAGTGGAGCACCAAACAGTTGGTTCTTGACAGTATACTAGTGTAGGGCCATATGACCAAGATGTCCAGCCTCACCCATCGCTTAGCAGGCAGTGCTAAGAATAGTTGAATACCTGCACAGGCAACATGTCTGCAGACTGGTCAGAGCTTTACAGAACTTACAGAAGGTATGTTAATGACAGTAAACTGAGTAAACCTTTGAAAACTGGTGGTTCAGATTGAAAGCTCCACCTCTGATAACTGCTGGACTTTTTTGACATGGCCAAGTGCTACTTTAACTGGCAACTGTCAGACAGCGCAACGCGTTGACTGAAATGTTGATATTATTTTGGTGTGGATCACCCCAGTGTGTGTATGTAATAATGCTACAGCCACTGAGCCACTAGGGCTGTGTTCCGGAGCCGCATGCGGCTCCTGAGCCGCAGGTTGCTGACCCCTGCGTTAGCAGAACAGGGAGGGTCCTTAGAAACACATATATGATATGGCAGAGCTCCAGCAAACATGCAGAGTACCTAGACGCTTAGACGCTCATTTGAGACGGGAGCAGTTATGTTCCGAGTGCAACCTACCCTGTAGGATATCAAGTTGTATTGCTTAGGAAGATGATTATTGCATATCATAAACACTGTATTACACAGAGTAAACACTATGAAAAACACTCGCCCTCCACAGGCCTCCTACTCTTCCGTTCTCCAAGCCGTGAGCGGCAGCCGTCTACTCCAACTACGACCTTCCCCTCAACCACTGGCGTGACTATGCATGGTGCCACCTCCACCAACTGCTCAGGTGATGATGCCAGCTCCCTTTTTTCCGCAGATCTCCTACCCTTGGGGCCCCTCACCTCACATTTAAAATATTTTCGGGGCAAAAGTAGTATATGCTATACTTGTTTTAATAGCGTGTCTGTGTGTGTTGCACAGGCGCACGCAATGCGCATGCAAATGCAAGTGTCTTAAAGGGGACACATTTTACTATGTCATTAATATACCTTAGAGATGTTGTGTAGACATGGTAAAAAAAAAAAAAGTTCCCCCATTCTGTGTTTCCTAGAAATTGAGGTCTGAAAAAAATCATTAGCATGGTAAAATACATCTTGATGACATCATCAAGATGTATTTCACCATGTTATTGAGTTTCCTTTCAATCTTTTTGACACCAGGGCCCATTATTTATTCAGCATTTGAGCCACGGACCACCATTTGACGACATTTTAGCCCCACAGACCCAAAACGAAGGATTCAAACACAGATCAAAATGACCATTAATCTTCTACATTCTCTAGTTGTGTACACTTGGGGCTAATTCAGATGATGAATCTGAATTTTAACTCTTGAGAGTGTAAAATGAAACATTTTTTACGCTCTCAATGAGTTGCATCTGGTTAACCAACTTTCCACCATTTGGCTGGGAACCACCTGGACCTCTCTCAACCACCGGCAGTCCCCGGACCACTGATGAAAATCATTGTTATTACCAGGGGTGCACATAACTATTTTGGTCCAGTACTCAGAGGAGCACCTGGGGATGTTACTTGGTGCTCCCAAAATGCGGCGACCCGCATCGTCGGGCCCTGAGTACCGATCAATGTACAGTATTACAGTACAGGGCGATAGTTTGGGCGTTGCAATACTGGCTGCTAGCCTAGTAGCAGTAGTACTACTACCTGCATTCTACATCCATTAAAAATACTAGTAGTATTTTAGACTTAGAGGTCAGAATTAGTTAGAATTATTTCATTTTCATTTTTTTTACTGGCCTAGTGGGGCAGTCATTATCAGCCCCAGCTGTGTGGTGCTCAAAGGAGCTTTCTACCCCTGGATTGACAGCTCATTGTAGGATTTTTGGTGCTCCTGAGCACCGGAGCACCACTTATGTGCACCCCTGGTTATTACCTTTCATTGGGTGGGCAGGATGCACATTTGGGTGGCATCTGCCCACCCCTGCCCCCCTCTAGATGCGGCCCTGGATGTCAGTGGTTGTAAGTAACTAGGCTGTTTATTTGGGCCCGAGAGTGTGGGAGTGAGAGGCCCAGGGCCGTTCATCACCACTCTGTCAGTATGGAATGGGTTAGACTTTGCTTTCTAATGATAACAAGCTGAGGAACCTACAGGGGGGAGCCTCCCACCACCTGTGTGTCCTTGCCTTACATACAGTCGATAAGGCAGGAAGCGGGCGGTGAGAGTAAACACTAGGGCCCCTTATAACCTAATCATTTTTATGAAGAAGAAGTATTTTCTGTACTGTTAGGTCTTTTAAGGGTTAAAAAAATACCCGCACACTCTGGTGGGTCCACAGTTAACCTTTTGGGGTGTTAAGGTTAAGGACAACTAACAAACTTTTTAGCTTTTCAATGAATTGGATTATTCTTTCCCGTTTTACTCCACTTCTAGAGAATTTTCATTTACCATCAGGGCCATGATGTGAAGCTTCATGCAAACCAGTCGACATGTCCTGGTGTTTCAGGCTCTCTGGCTGAGGATCAGTCGCAGGAGGTGAATCCTGTGACCCTGTCTGCTGTTGTCTCAGGAGGGCTTCTATTTCATCCAGGGCTGATGGAGAAACACCACAATCATGGGCAAAAACATGGACATAGTTGTTTATGAGAATGCCAACATTCTTTTCCATATTTTATCTTTCAGGATTTAAAATTCTGTAGCACTGTTCTTGGGCAGAACAGTAGCTACACAGCAAAGTACACAGGGGCTTACCTTCTAGCATTTCTGTTCTTTTAGTCAGACGTTCGTACTCTTCTTCACAATCCATTGTGAGCGTCTATACAAATTAGAGACACAAGCACATTTAAAGCGAGAGAGAGAGAGAGAGAGAGAGAGAGAGAGAGAGAGAGAGAGAGAGAGAGAGAGAGTGCTCAGCAGCTTTTCTTTCACCTTTCTCGTTGACTTCTTGTGTTTGACACTAATGTATGCATTGACGCTACATAAACAAGTTTACAGAAAACCTCTGCTCTGAGTTACCTGGATTTTGCCTCTCGTGTCTTGCCTCGCCAACTCAGTGACAATGTTCAGGAGCTCCGTGTCTGGTAGATCTGCCACAACTGCGGTCAACTCTGGGCGCTTGGACTTCTATGAATGCAGCATTCAGAACATGCGACTGTCATGTAGGAAAACAAAACATTTTCGTAAAACTGTAGACATTTGGATCACTCACCACGTAGTTTTTGCTGTGTCTGCGTCGCGTCACGTGACCATTGTAATGGGGTTTGGTTTTGCACAGTAGACAGAACAATGCACACCTTTTCTTGTGTAAGACCACTACCTGAGAGTTCAAACCTGGAAAGATTGACAGGTGAGAGAAAGGGTTCTTAGACAAATCGGGAAGGAATATGGGAAGCTGGACAGACCTGTGGTGATCACATATAGTGTATACCAATTTAGCTTGGCAGAAACGGGTAGATCAGTGCGTAGATATTAGTCTGGACCTTCTGTGTTGAGGTTATATTTGCTGGCATAGGTAAAAGAGGTTCAGAAACAGCCATACTAACCCACTTCCGGTGCCTTGTATCTGGAAGATGCTGGCATTTCCATAGGACTGCTCCCACATGTAGACGTAGGAGACAGGAGGACAGTGGCCGGTGTTGTATCGTCATGTCCGGTCGCAGCAATGTAGTTTTTGGTTCTGGTCACAGAAGTCTCTCTAAGTTCTTGGTTGTTTTTTGTTTTCCTGGTAGTTTTAGACGTGTCGGATACGACTTCACCGGGCACTATCGACGCACCGGAGTTAGACTGGGATTCGGCGTCGCCGAGTCGTCGTCTTTTGACCCCCTCCTCTGGGCCGACGTGTTCATTCCGTCGCCTTTTTCGGCTGCTCTCCGCTTCGTCGCCGAGGTCTCTCCCAACTTGAGCCTGGCGGGTTTCTTTGACTTTTTCGGTCGTCTGCGCTTCCGTGCTTTGTTTGAGAGTGACTCTGTCCACACTGGTGCCTGGATCTGCTCTAAGTTCCACAGAGGAGTCCTGAGTGGGACACTCAGGTGTATGGACACTGGAATCAGCATCCTCCTCCTCCTCCTCCTCATCATCATCCTCCTCCTCCTCCTCATCATCATCATCCTCATCATCATCTTCCCCTGGAGTGGGCTGTGGAGTGAGATTCCTCACATCTGGATGTTGTGGATCATCCTTATCCTCATCATAATCCTCCTCCTCCTCCTCATCATGATGAGGAGGATGATCCACATCTGGATGTTGTGGATCATCCTTATCCTCATCATAATCCTCCTCCTCCTCCTCCTCCTCATCATCATGATGAGGAGAATGATCCACATCTGGATGTTGTGGATCATCCTCATCCTCATAATCCTCCTCCTCTTCCTCCTCCTCCTCCTCTTCATCATCATCTCCTGGAACGGGCTGTGTACTGAGATCCCTCACATCTGGACGCTGTGGAGTGCGAACATTCACTGGACGTTCTTTGTCAGCATCTCTTTGAGTCACTTTCGAACTTTTGTCGTCCCCAAAGTCACTGTCAATCATCTCCATCTGAGTTTCTGGAGGGACTGAGAAACAACATACGGTTGTGTGGCGATGGGATACAAAAGCAAACTCCATCAATCAATCAATATTCTTCACAAAATTGGAAACATGTATACATTGCATTACACTCAAATTGCGCTCACATCGAGCATAAAACTTGTGCTCTGTACATTTCAATCCTAAAACAAAACATTTGACTTACCCGATTTCTTTCCCGCTGGCAAATCAGGAATACGGTGCCCTTGAGCCTCCATGGCCTCGACCACTGGAACAGATATACAAATACAATTTAGGCATTTAGCAGAAGCTCTTAAATGGGAATTGCATCCATTTCCAACATTCTAATATGTAATTAATATACATGAACAGGTTAATTTGGTTGCATTTGTACGGTCAAACCCTCAAAACAACAACAATTTTCTTACTCACCCCTTGGAAAGGTTAATAGATCATATCGACCGCTCAGTGTCACATTCTGTAATGAACAACATAGAGACATTAGTGTATTTTGTAATGGAACAGAATGCTCCGTTATGCAAACATTATAGCTACAGTGTACCTTCATACGACCGGTGGGGTGGATTTTGGCTGCCTGCTGTGCCAAGTTCAGCAACGTCCGAACAGGGGTCGTCTTATATGGTGGGGTCCCACTCTGGACTCCTCTGTGGAACTTAGAGCCTGGATGGGATTTTTGCTGCAAACCATGCACAGGGATTAAAGTAAAAAAAAAAATCTTGAGACTGAAAATGATCTTTTGCAAATAAGCACTGAGCTAATTGAATGACCCATGTGAAATCCTCAGGACTGAATTCAGTACCCAGTACTGAGAAATCATAGCGGCCGTGGGCGCGACTACATTGCAGAATTTACTTATTTGCCGCTTAATTCCATTTGATTATTCAAGGAAAATGGTGGCATTTTACAAAAACATACTTTTGCAGATACATACTTCCATACCACGAATACCTGTATATCCAAAGCCTAGAATAACATTCCCCATGGGCCTGGGCCAAGTGAGATTCCCTCCTCATCTATTAGAGGTCTGTTTTTTGCTTTGCAGTTGCATATAGTACTCACCAGAAACGCTGTGACGTGTTCACAAGTGAATATGTGGGCGCAGAATTCAATTTCTTTCAGCAGCGTCCCACAGAGCCAACATAAGTATCTGGACGGCCCACTGCCAGTTCTGTAATGAACCATATACTGCAGACCTGGTGTAGGGAAGACAGTCAGACAAAATCATCCAAACAAGTCCAATAGATTATATGTAGTAGGGACAGTACTGTACAGTATATGAACCTGCAATCAGAAACATACGTACATTATAGTATAATGAGATCATTGCATTGAAGGACTGGAGACAAGTTCGGAGTTCTTGGGAATGGGCTGTTCACATACATGCACTCATGTGCCATATTATACAACCCCTGCCATGCACTGGGGTTTCTCAAAGTGGGGGTTAGGTCAGTTCATTGATAATATTTGGCGACTGGGGCTCAGGAGATAGAGCAGGTTGTCCAATGATCCGTCTCCATGCCGAAAGTGTCCTTGGGCAACTAGACACTTAATTGGCACCACTTAACCCAATTGCTCCGGATGTGCTGGTTGGTATACCTTGCATGGCTTCAGCCTGCAATCGGTGTATGAATGTTTGTGGGTGAATGTAATGGCCAATATAAAAGGCGCTATTTATTATTGCAGTTCTAAATCGATTTCCCAGCATCCCTTGCTCGTTATGTCGCATTCTGATTGGTCCTTGTAACCAAGGACCAATCAGATGTGTGTGACGTTATTTTCCCCAGGAAACAGTAGCCTATCCTCATCACTTTTCGATAGAAAACATATTTTTTGAACAGGTTTTGAGGGCTGAAATTCAAGGAATGGCTTGATAGTGAAAGGGTGAAAGCGAACACAACCCTATCCTCTGCACTAACTACTAATGTTGCTGCCCCCCCAGGGGTGTGTAAGCTCAGCTGTTCTATTCAGTCTTTATACTGACAGCCGTCGTACTGATGAATGTCTGTCTGAATGTCGCACTGGCACACCACCAGACATTACATTTTAAAGTACTCAGATGATACGACTTTAATTTCTCTTCTAAAGGTCTTCCAAGGTCAGACTGAAGAGGTCTTTTGTCCATCAGTCAACGTTGAGGCTAAATCAGGGCTTTGTCCAAGACTAGAGTGAGCTATGAACTCTGCTCTGCACCCTTATATGTTCTATGTATGTAACTGTTTCTCTTTTCTGTTTCCAGTGGGTGTCCTGTCAAATGTGTGTATATGTGTTGCATACAAGGCTGCTGTGTCGCAAGACAAATTTCAGTGAAAACTGAAACTATAAGTAATATATCAATATCAATATCGATATAATGGATATCAGATTTAAGATGCGCTTTAATGAAAAAGTTACCTAATATACCTTTAAAGTCGTGCTACATAAATACATTTTCGTGGAAGGTTGCACGGTACTCACCCAGCTGAGGGTATCGGCAGCCTTGCAGCTCATCGAGTGTGGTGATCTTTGGAACTATGCATAATCATATAAACAAAACAGAAAATGTCATCAGGAAACAGCACAATCATTAACTTAGATAAATGAAATAGGGGCAAGCACACAGTGGTGATTCAATGAACTAACCTCCACAGGTCCACTGTTCAGAGCCAAGGTATCCATCAAGCGTTCTGGAGACTGTAAACAAAACCATTAATATGTGGGGTAGAGGTGGGCCTCAGACAGACCCCCTGTTTAACAAGCACCTGTATGTTTGACAGCAAGACGCGCAGGCTACTCACCTCTCCGATAGTCGTTGTCTTTGAACGTGCTGAGAATACTCCCTGGAAGATCAACCAGCTGGGAAAAAAATATAAATCAACCCTTTGGGTACTGAACGCGTTTTGGTGTTCAACGCATTATGTTACACTTAAGCTTTTGAAAAATATCAGATCTACAAGCTCTTTTTTTTTTTTTAATTGTGAAAATGATGCACAAATCTAAGAATACATTCTATGTGACACCTGATTGTAGTTTCTGACACTGGATTCTAGTTTCTGACTAGTTTCTAGTTTCTGTTTCTGATGCTAGTTTCTGACAGATTCTAGTTTTTCTGAAAATTCTATGTTCCTGTGTCAGTGATGCTCAGTATATTTCATTCCAAGGACCCCCAGAATTATCTATATTTGGCTGCGGACCCCCATCTGAAAACGTGTTGTTCTAGGGATCCCCCAGAAGCAACGATTTTAGCACACAATATTTTCTTTTGAAAGAATACCGGTATATTCAAACATTTGCATCACATTTTCACAATTTTTTCAAAAAATATCAGAACTACGAGCTCATATCGCGCCACCAAGTGGTTCTGATATTTTTCAATAGCTAACGTGTAACATAATGCATTGAACACCAAAACGCGTTCAATACACAAAGGGACAAGCGGCAAGGTTTTGCAGTATACCGGCAAATGTGCGTTGTTCAAATATATAAATTGGCAAATATATATATATGTGCCTTTATCGAAAAGCGCTTTGCGGAGATCATGCAGTACGGTCGTTCACCCGTCCACACAAACATTCACACACCGACGGCAGGGGATTGGGGAGTGTCTTGCTCAAAGGCACTTCGGCACCTCAGAAGGACCACTGAGCAGTTTGTCATTTTACCTGCAGCACCATGTGTTCAGGTCCTTGAGCCTTCTCCTCCTCCCAGGCCAGTGATATTAGGGCTTCGGAATTTCTTTTCAAGTTTGCATCCCAGGCGAACGGCAGTCGCGCGGGACTCTGGTACATCTAGAGCACACGTTGAAACAAAAGAGGACAAATAAAGAACCCATACCTGGTGATATTATTGTCCTGCTACAATGACAAAGTAATGCTGAAATAGCAATTGCCGTTATTACTGATGAATAGAAGAAACACTTTTTGGTTGAATGAGATTGTACAATGTACAGTACTTATCCTAAAAGGATCCCTGGCTAATATGACAAATAGGCCTTAAAACAATAATCTTGCCCTCTATGATTAAACATTGAAAATAAAAGCACCATGAATAGGGAACATTTCATTCAATAGGGGCTGCTACTGTCGCAAGTCGATGATGTCATTGGTCCATGTGCAGACACATCACACACACACACACACACACACACGCGCGCACGCACACATGCACGCACACACGCACACACAAATCAAAACCTATACATAAAGCTACAAACTGAAACAAAACAAATGATTCACCAGAGTGTGTTTAATGTGATCTGCTTGACGCAGATGCTCTCTGAGCTTGGAGGCAGAGAACCTCTTCTCGCAGAGGCGACACACGCAGTGATCACGGTCCTTAGCTCTGGCGTTGATACACATCACAACATGAAGGAGACCTAGGCACAAAAAAGAAAATTCTCCATTCACCATTGGACCAGAAGTCATGGAGTCATGTCAACAGGTTAAATGGACCCTTACAGGTCCATTTGGGTTCATTTTACACTCTCAAGAGTTAAATTATATTTAAACATCTGAATTACATAATTTTCAAGAGTCCATACACTTGGGAAATGGAGAATAACTGTTATTGTGGACAAAAAACGTGAAAGTTCTTAGTTTTGCGTGCAAGAAACTAAACTCAACATCACAAACTGTCAACTCAAACCTCAAATACTGTTTTCAAACGTCAGTAGTAGCATATACAGGAAAACCTTCCAATTCTCCCTCTATTTTTCATTATAAGTGCATTATTCTTAAACACTATAACAGTAAGTAACACCATCACCAACTATTTCAAAGCTCAAACTTTCTAGGGGCCTTGAAATGGATTTTCAGTAATTTTTGATGTGTAGATCTTGTTGAGCCGCTCATTTTGAAAGTAGCTCTCAAGTCAAAAAAGTGTGGACAGCCCTGGTTTAGTGGGACGACAATTGTTAGTTAGTAGCAGTAGTGGTGTTTCAAATCATTTTAGCACTTTAAGCACTTTAATTTGAACTATCTTTGAAATTTGGGTTGTTTGCATGCCCTCATGATTTGGTGGGGCAATCAGGGCATTTAGCATTGCCCCCCCCCTGCCCATACCTAGATGCTATGACTCACCGATGACCGGTTCATCCCGCTCTTCACTCTTGATGCCCTGGACGATTTCCAGTACAGTTCCTTTGCCGTAGATTTGTACTGTAGGACAAAAAACGTGCAAGATATTAACTGTGAAATGTTACTGTGTTTATGTACATTCCACAGCATATCTCATAGACTCTGATGGTGACAGGTATAATAATAATAAATCATACCTGGTTCACACTCCAGTTCATCTGATTTTATTGTCGTAACAGAGGGTTAAGAAAAGAATAAACAAGATGCATTAATGTGACCTGTGGTACGGTTGGCAGCTGATGATGAGATAACAGGATTTCATATACTGTGGTACCTTTCGTTTTAAAGACGGCCTTCATTGTCTGTGGATGGAAATAGACACCACGCACACACACACACACACACACACACACACACACACACACACACGGTTAACGATAAATGGACATAATTATGCAAGCATTGTGTTCAAGACAGGACGGGTATGATAAACTTAAACAAAGGCGGGTGGCCTGCACAAGTTCTGTGTAGTTTGTATGGAGACAGTCACTGACTGTCACTTACTAAACTTAAAGTGTCTTCAGAATTGTTTTTCCATAACAGTTTCAATTCAATTTTCGTTGAGCTGATAATCACATCACCAGCCCCACCCACTTTATCATACAAATAAACTGTGGCCTCAGTTCAGCACCATCTCCACCAACCCGATATCCAGGCATACTTAATTAACTGCCTGGAATACCCACATAAAAATGTCATTTTAAGAAATACTGTACACTTTAAAAAAGAAAGGAAAAAAAAGAAGAAAAAAGTATATAACTCATATAACAATAATACCTGATCATTAGGGTGGAAAACAATCATTGCACGTCATCTTTAAAGGTAATATAGGCAACTTTAGTGCGTACAAACAGATTTGTTTAAAACCGGAATCTAACTCCACCTCACATCCACTCTATTGGCTCATTATGAATCTGCTGGAGACTGCACTGTGATTGCACAACCCCCTCACCCGGTCCCTCACACATTAGCACCGCCTCATCCTGAGAATGCTTTGTTTTCATGATTTGTTGACAACAATAACGTTGTGGGCCGTCTGCAGGACAAAGCAAGTGTCTGTCTGCAGGGAAACAGCTGCAGCATCAAAGTGACATAGAGGGAGAAAATGCAAGACATATAGCTATGAATATGTTTTGATTTTTGGCTAAAAAGTTGCCTATTATACCTTTAAGGTTTGGTTCCAAAAATGAACCACTATTTAATGTGTACAGTCCATGATATTTACAGTGGCATGAACGGGCCTAGCAGAAAGTGTCCAAGTGGGAGCAGGGGCGGATCTAGCCATGGGCATGGGGGAGGGGGCAATGCCCCCCCAAATACCCAGTCTGCCCCCCCAAACACGATGCCATGCAAAACAACCCAAGATATTTCAAATTAAAGTGCTTCTATTTAAAATGTTCTGAAACACTACTACTGCTACTAACTAACCACAGCTGTCAGTCACCACTAAACCAACAGCATTTCATCATTGAAAACAGAAAACTCTCTGAGTCAGACCTTTAGCTTTATGCATGCTGTCTGTCTGCTGCAACTTCAACAACAACTGATGTTATTATTGATGCTTTACTTGCCTAATAAAAGTCCAGTAACTGAAAATGGTGTCGCTTCAAACGGGCGATGCCCCTCCAACATGTTCTCTTGCCCCCCCCAAATGGGACATGTTACATCCGCCCCTGAATGGGAGTGTCTAAGTGAGAGGGGCGGGCCTTAGCTAAAGGTGAATTGTGCAACTTGTGAGCATGGGCAGATAATGTCTCACCTCCTTGTGTCCTTCTCCTTCCACATGAGAAACATATTGTGATGTGGTCTCAAATGGCTCATCACAGACCTGATTGAGAGTCAACATGAGTTCACATTACCGGTAGTCTCACATTTACAGGTATCGTACAGCATACGATAATTTGCTACTTTATTGGGCGTTATAGAAATAGGCAAGCAATGCCAAAACAGTGTGGTGGTGATTATGGTGGTGAGAACAAAATTCATATTCACCTGGCAGCGGAGAGTGCAAAACATGACTGGAGGGTTTGCTATACGAACACACACACACACACACGCACGCACACACACACACACACACACACACACACACACACACACACACACACACACACACACACACACACAGTATGAGTAATATGAGTATTTGCAGATGTTGAAAAAATAGTAACACAAGATAAAAAAATAACAATCATGTTGCATGCACGCACAAGCACACACATGCACATGCATGTACACACATGCGCGCGCACGCACGCACGCACGCACACACACGCACACGCACACACACACACACACACACACACTGAACTAGGGTGACCAGATATCCCTTTATGCATCGGACAGTCATTTCCAAGACTTTTCTGATGTCCCACAAATTGAGACCCTGTCCCGTCTTTAATAAATAACTTTCATTGAACTTGACATTGTGGTTCTCTGTAGTTATTTAATAGTATAGTGTATGTCTGAGTGCATGGATGTGCAGTACCCTGGCTCTATGAGATCTATATGATTTTCATAACTAGTGAAATTGGAGGACTTCCGGTTGAGCAGCGCCATGTAAGCACGTAGGTTAGTGGTGCTCCCAACAGAAACCAACTAAATTACGCTTTTGTGCTCTTTGAATACATTTCGTTTGCTTTTGGTGCTCGCCTAAGCACTTTTCAATCACCCAACGTTCTCTTTTTGGTGGCATAATGTCCAAACATCAACGCCACAAGAAAACGGGAGGAGGTTCGTCTCCGGTTGCTAACGACGATGCTAACAGAGCTAGCGTGCCGGCACCCATGGTCGACCCAGACGGGACGGAGCAGAGCGTGGTTCTGCGGGCCATTGACACGCTGAAGCGGGAGTTGCTGGAGAAGTTGGAGGCGAAGGCGGCGGCCCAGTCTGCAGAACTTAAGAACCAGATTTCCCGGATAAGCACGGAATTCCACGCAGCAGTGAAACATATCGAAGAGAATGTCACGGCGGCTGTTGGGCGTCTGTCAGAATTAGAAGCAGGCGTGAGCGCTAATTCAGATGTTTTAGAAACCATGCAAGTTGAATTAAACGCCGTGAAGACGGAGCTGGCCGCCCTTCGGGACCGTTGTGAGGACGCGGAGGCGAGATCACGACGCTTTAATATGCGCATCTGGGGCGTGAAGGAAGGCAGGGAAGCTAACCAGCACCCCTCACAGTTTGTGGCTAATATGCTTCAGCAGACCTTGGGCTTGGATAAACCACCGACACTAGATATTGCACATAGAACGCTGCGCAACAAGCCGACCCAGGATGATGCCCCGCCACGGGCTTTCGTGGTGCGATGCCACTACTTCCGTGAGAAGGAGATGATGCTTAAAAAAGCGGCGGAGGCGAGAGGATTCACGACAGCCGACGGGGACAGGATCCGTATCCAGCAGGATTTCACACAGGCAGTGGCTAGCCGACGCGCGGCCTTCTCTGAGGTCCGCGGCCTGCTTCGTGACATAGAAGGGGTACGGTTCGGGATAAAGTACCCCGCCACGTTCAGAATAACCACGAGCGACGGGCGGGAGGCGCGCTTCACGGATCCGAAGGCGGCCAAGACCTACGTCATGAAGAATGTGGTGCGTTAGGGTCTGGAATAGTCTGGTAAGGATGAGCTAGCCATTAGCGGCCATTGTGTTAGCCTTGGTTGGCTTCGATGAGGACAAAAGACTACATTTTGACTGTTTTGACTACAATTGAGATGGCGGTTGCCATCCGTTTCCGTTCCGGGTTATGTTGTGTTTAAACTACAATACAAGATGGCGGCGGCCGCCGACGTCATTGACTACAAATGCAAACGACAGACATGCCCTCTTCATTGAGGGCTACGGTTAGGGTCTACACTATGGGTTGACGGCAGCGTGTCGATCATCATTAATAAGACTGATTTCTTCGTGCGTTTTATGCGCGGATTAGTTGGGTCACTGTCCAGATTTCTTTTTGAAACAGTTTAGTTGAGAAGTATGCACGATGTTTTAGTTTAGATGACGTTATAATAGGTTTTGATTTCATTGTTTGGTTCTATGTCTCGTCCGCCCCCCCCCTTGTGTGAGTGTGTGTGGTGTGCGTGCGCGCGCGCGGGCACGTGAGCGTGCGCGGGCACGTGAGCGTGCGCGCGCGCGCGCTCGCGCACGTGTGTGTGTGGTTGGGGCTACTAACTGAGGGCTTCGTATGTATCCCTAAGCAGCATTTTTTTTTTTTGTGATTGCATGATGGTACCAGATTATTATTCCGTCTGATTTCTTTTTATTGACAGTACCATTATGCTCGTGCTGTATCATAATCTAGAGTTTTGGATACATTTTATTTGATCTTAGGGGAATGCATGTTATTTCAGTCCGGATAATGTCACAATAGGTCTCCCTCTGTGTGTGTGTGCGTGTGTGTGTGTGTGCGCGCGTGTGTGTGTGTGCGCGCGCAGCTAGGCTATTTAAGGGAGTACTGACCAGTTATCTTTATCGTTTCAAGTGGTATCTCTATATCGTCTGTGGTCATATATAGATTTCTTTTTACTACCAGTGTTTTTGTTTATGCCAACATTGCTATTCCTGTCTTTTTTCTGTTTCCTAATATTCCCTTCTTTTTTTTCTTTTTTTTATTATTATTTCTTTATGCCTGGGTTGCGTGTGTGTGTGCGTGGGTGGGTGTGGGTGCGGGTGGGCGTGGGGATGGGTGGGTGCATGTCCGGATGCGTGTGCCTGGCTGTGTGGGTGTGTGTGTGAATATAGGGTAATTTGGTGGCCATGTGTTGCCATGTAGCATAATTTTGTGGCGACTTGTAAATGTTATATCATTAATATTCCGTTTGATTTATTTCTTTTCTTTTCATTACCGATACTATCAAGTTATTTCTTTCACTGATTGTTTGTTTTTCCGCTTAGGGTGCTTTTATATTTTTGGCTGTGTATAGACTAGTTATGAGTGTTATGTAAAGGTCATGTGGATATTGATGGTCCGTTTTTCAGTTGATTAATCGCTATTTAGCCAAAAGGGCCCGTTTTTTTTTTATTTTTTTGTCTGACACAGCCTCGTTTTAGATGCTATTGGTAAATGGCTTTATGCCTATGTTTATTTTCATGTTTCTATGATGGCTTTCTGTTCTTTTATGAATATATACATATGTATGTTTTGAAAAGTTGATTAAGTTTCACACCCACTAAAGGACCAAGCGTGTTCATACTTTAGTTCATTCTGAAAGGACGTTGTGCCCTCTCATTAGGGCTCTGTGCGAGATTTGATAATGCTCTGCCACATGACGGACTCATCAGAGCACTTGAAATTTCTTTTGTGATTTCTTTTGTTTGTTTCTGTTTGGGGCTTGCGTGGTAAGCAGGTTAGAGAGGAAGTTTAGCAAGCAGTTTACATTAGTGAGGCAAGCGAGTGTTGTTTCACCGATGTTGTTTCTAACTGTTATTTTGAGTGTTTTCTGTGTTTGTTTGTGTTCAGTACTCAACTCATCCCCACTTTGCTGTTTTTCTCCCCTCTTTTTCTCCTTTTTCTTTTTCTTCTCTCTCTTTGCGGCGTGTATGGCTTTGAAAATTCTAACGGATCTGAGTTCTAAATTGCAGTCCGGCGGGCTGTATTCAAGTGGTGTCATCTCGGGGACAGTCTGCTGTCAATCAGCGTCATGACCAGTGCTGTAAGTGGGGCTGACTCCGGTCTGGTGAGTTGGAACGTAAGGGGAATGAACCATCCAGCTAAGCGTACCAAGGTATTTTCACATTTAAATAAGTTGAAATCGGATATTGTATTCTTACAGGAAACAAAATTAATCAATAAGGATCACTCAAAATTAAATAGGGGAGGGTTTGCACAAGTATATCACTCTAATTTCAATGCTAAAGGCAGAGGGGTAGCAATTCTCCTCCACAGAGATGTACAGTTTGAAAAATCGAATGTCATCAGGGATAAACAAGGTCGTTTTGTTATAGTCCAGGGGAAATTATATAACCGATTGGTGGTTTTGGCTAACATTTATGCTCCAAACTGGGACAATGTCGACTTCTTTAATCACATCTTTGCTATTCTACCGGATCTGGATTCACATGAATTGATATTGGCTGGGGACTTAAATTGCGTCCTGCATCAGGCCTTGGACCGCTCCAGTACAAAACCATATACCCTTACTAAATCGGCACGGTGTATTAATTCATTCCTGCAGGCATACGGCATGATTGATCCCTAGAGATGTAAGCATCCCACGTCTAAACAGTTCTCGTTTTTCTCTCTGGTACATCAGACCTATTCTCGAATCGATTATTTTATTATTGACCAGAAATTATTGCCAATCATCAAACACGTGGAGTACAATAGCATTGTTATATCTGACCATAGTCCTATGGTTCTGAAGCTTTGTTTTCCAGAAAACATATTTCCCCAACGTACTTGGCGCCTCAATTCAAGACTGCTAGCGGATAATACATTTGTTGAGTTTATTAATACGCATTTAGACCTATTCTTTGAGACAAACGTGACCCCTGACGTGAGTTATACTATCGTATGGGAAACCATGAAGGCCTATATGAGAGGACAAGTAATTTCCTACAGTTCAAGCGACAACAAAAATAGGAACAGAAGATCCTCTGAACTGTTGGATAGGATAAAAACGATTGATCAACTACACTCTACAACACCCTCTGGCGAGCTTTATAAGGAGAGAACTTTATTACAGATGGAATTTGACTCTCTTGCAAGCAGTAAAGCTGCTGATCTCCATCTTAAATCGCGCCACGAGTTCTATGAACATGGGGAACGCGCTAGTAAATTGTTATGCCACCAACTTAAGCAGTCTGCATCGGCTGGCTTTATATCTGCAATAAAGGACGGAAAGGGTGATGTTGTAGTTAACCAGAGGGATATTAATACTCAATTTGAATCCTTTTACAGGAACCTGTACACATCTGAGGCGGGCAGCGAGGATCTAATTCAAAGTTATTTTGCGGACTTAGAGTTGCCCTCACTAGAGGAACTGGATAAGAATGATTCGGAGGGACCTATTACTGCATTGGAGATAGAAAACGCTATTAAAAGAATGAAATCGGGCAAGGCGCCAGGCCCTGACGGGCTGCCGATAGAATTCTATAAGACGTTCGCTGCTAAATTAACACCGGTGCTGGTAAAAGTGTTCGAGGAGGTCTTGACCAACGGGGCTCTCCCCCCAACAATGTCACAGGCCTCTATTTCACTCCTTCTTAAAAAGAATAAGGACCCATTATTGTGCGAGTCCTACCGCCCCATTAGTTTACTGTGTTGCGACTACAAAATTTTAGCCAAGGTGCTTGCGGGCAGAATAGAGAAAGTCATGCCTAAACTGGTACATTCGGACCAATCAGGCTTCGTCATAGGCAGGCAGTTGTCGGGCAACCTTCGCCGGGTGTTTAATGTTATTTATCAATCTAATAATATAGAACCGGAAGTTGTATTATCCATGGATTCCCACAAGGCTTTCGATAGAATTGAGTATAACTACCTTTTTACTACACTTGAAAAGTTTGGTTTTGGACCGGTATTTTGCTCATGGATCAAAATCCTATACGCATCACCACAGGCTTCTGTTAGAACGAATAAAATTGGGTCTGAGTATTTTCCCTCTTTCGGGGCACGAGACAGGGCTGCCCTTTGTCGCCCCATTTATTCGATCTTGCTATGGAACCGTTTGCAGTCAGACTAAGGGGGTCAGAAGACCTGGTTGGAATACGAAGGGGAGGGCTTATGAACAAGGTATCTCTGTATGCAGACGATTTGCTTCTGTTTCTTACGAATCCAGTCGCCACTATCCCAATTGCGTTGGATTTAATCTCCAAATTTGGCCAGGTATCGGGTTATAAGTTAAACCTCACCAAAAGCGTCCTATTTCCAGTTAACGATAAAGCTAGACAACTATCGTATCGGAACTTCCCTTTTTCGGTCAGCACAAATAGTTTTGTGTATTTGGGGGTTAATGTAACGCAGAATTATAAAGACCTCTTTGATAGAAACTTCCAAGCAACACTTAGGAAAGCCAGACAGGACATGGAGAGGTGGGCTACACTTCCATTGTCATTGGCGGGAAGGATAAATTCAGTAAAAATGACTATTATGCCTAGGTTTTTATTTCTCTTTCAGGCCGTCCCGATATTTATTCCCAAGTCCTTTTTTAAGGAACTCAATAAATATATATCTGCATTTATCTGGGATAATAAGGTCCCACGTATAAGAAGAGAGTTCCTGGAGAGACCAAAGGAGGAAGGGGGCCTGGCGCTGCCTAATTTTATGTACTATTATTGGGCCGCTAATGTTCATATGTTGACATTTTGGGTTTCCGACCTAGCAGAGGGGGTTACGCCGTCGTGGCTGGCTATGGAAAGACATTCAGGTAGCCCGGTCTCACTGGGATCCTTGGTGTGTGCGCAGCTACCAATAAGTAAACGACAGAGAACGAATAATCCGGTTATTCAGGGCTCTTTAAAGGTCTGGTCTCAACTCAGAACTCATTTTCAGCTTAAGAATGCACTCATTACATCTCCTATTCGGGCCAATTGTAATTTTCCACCGTCCCTCATAGACCCCTCGTTTCAACAGTGGCATGAAAAAGGAATTAAATCGGTGGGAGACCTGTTTAAGGACGGGCATTTCATTTCTTTCGATCGGATGAAACGGGACTTTAGTATTCCCCAGTCAAATTTCTTTAAATACTTACAAGTGCGTAGTTTTATTAGAAAGTATTTCTCACTGACAACTCCACCTCGCACTTGGTTAGATGATTGTATTGGCTGGGATCCAACGAACAGGGGGGCAGTTTCGAGACTTTATGACATCATTCAGCGGGTGGCCTCTCCTTCACTGGATCGGGTGAAGGGGGCTTGGGAGGAGGACCTGGGTATTGATTTATCAGATCTGGAATGGCAGCGGGCGGTATCATGGGTACATTCTTCTTCCATGTGTATCAGGCACGGATTATTACAATTTAAGGTCCTCCATAGGTTACATTTCTCCCCGGGGAGGCTGGCCGCGATTTACCCAAATTCGACTGCAGGACATTCTTGTGCCAGATGCGGTCAGGAAGCGGCCACTCTTGGCCATATGTTTTGGACTTGTCCCAGGTTGACTGCATATTGGAGGGAGATATTCAGGACTTTCTCGCATATGTGCGACCTTCATATAGACCCCAATCCAATTACAGCGCTGTTTGGGGTCGTCCCGGAGGGGATTCCGGTACCGGCTCACCAGGCTGAAGCTATAGCATTTTCGTCCCTGCTGGCTAGACGTTTGATTCTCTTTGACTGGAAAAAGGCGACATCGCCTCTGCATAGGCGTTGGGTGGAAGAGGTCATGTCGCATCTCAAACTTGAGGAACTAAAATACACAATTAGGGGTTCTATACAGACATACCATAGAGTCTGGCAACCGTTCTTGATGTATTTCACGTCGGAATTTTCTGATTAGCCACTGTTCACGCCCGCGCTCTCTCTCTCTCTCTTTCTCTCTCTCTCTCTCTCTCCCCCCCCCTTTTCTCCTCTTCTTATCTTACTTTCACCTCTTTGTCGGTTCATTTCGATGTACAGTAATTTATTTCGTATTTTTATATGTATTAAGTTCAATTAGTCTGTAGGGTTGAGTACTGATGTTTGTCTTGTGTGTCTTGTCTGTCTATAAAATGAAAATCAATAAAAATATTTGAATAATAATAACTAGTGAAATTGGACTTTCTGTTTTCCAGGTTGCTCAATGTTGGAACTAGTTCTGATCCGATCCCAGCCCTAAGCACCACGAGACCTGAACGTCTCAGGTCTCAGGTGCAGTTGGGCCTGCACACTTACCACGTGTGTCTGTGTTGGATGCAGACTGGTGGTGGGATGCCTGTGATGGTCCATGAACAAGCGGTGGCGTCTGCGACTGCGAGGATCTCTGAGTGGCTGGTGGACTCCGCGGCTGCGAAGACCTCGGAGACGGTGAGGGTCTCCGAGTTGCTGGTGAGCTCTGTGACTGGAAAGACGTCTGTGACCAGGAGGGTCTCTGTTCGGCTGGTAGACTCCACGAGGATTTTTGTGTGGCTTCTGGACTCCGCGAGGGTCTGCGTTCAGCTGGTGGTCCCTGTAAGCATCTCCGTTTGGCTGGTGGACTCAATGAAGGTCTCGGAGAGGCTGGTGGACTCCATAAGGGTCTCCGTTGGGCTGGTGGACCCCATGAGGGTCTCCGTTTGGCTGGTGGACCAAATGAGGGTCTCCGAGTGACTGGTGGACTCTGCGACTGCGAAGACATCTGTGACATCGAGGGTCCCTGAGTAACAACCCATCAGAAACAACAAAGTGGTTGCTGGTTTGATAATGATCATGCGACTGTCCCAAGTGTATCAAGGAAGACATATTGGACTTACGGAGGACTCTGGATTCCTCTGGGCCGCGGAGCCATTTCTCAGCTCATCTGAAGATATTCTCCCTAAAAAAAGTTATGGAATGTCATCCAGGCATCCTTATGTACACACTCTCAGAGAAAGAGAAAGTTCCAGAAACGGCTCCCATTGCGACAGAACCAATTCCAGTTCCTGAACGTTTGATCTGGTCCCATAGAAGCTTACCCTGTGTGGCCATGCTGGACACAGACTGGTGGTAGGGTGCCCGGGGATGCAAGCGTCCCATAACAGCCTGCGATGTCTTTGCTTGCGAGGTTCTCTGTGCGGCTGGTGGGGTCTGTGACAGTGAGGGTCCCGGAGTGTCTTGGGGCTCCTGAAGAAAACAACCCGTCAACAAGAACTAAAATAAAAGCGGTTGCTTGTTTAACAGTCATGGCTGCCACTTGTTTATGGGTGAAGACGTTGTTCAACTTACGAAGAACTCTGGGCTCCTCTGGTGCACAGAGCCATTTCTCTGCTCATCTGAAGAATCCAATTTGAAAGATACTCTTCCTGAAACAAAAAAGGGTATATAACATGTCACCCAGGCATGTAGGATCATTTGCCTAGAACCTGTTGAAGACCAGTTTAATGACATCGCATGGTGCCAATTGCTTGCTGTGCCACTCGAGTTATGTTGCAACAGTAGGTCGCAGATTACTATGAAAACCTATGGAACCTGTCTGTCACTCTGTCAGTCAGGGCAGCATACAGTATACGGCCATGAGTCCATCATGCCCTACATCACGCCTTGTGACAAGCCACTCCAACATACTATACTATACAGTATAAACCCATCAGTCCATCACACTTTGTCACACCCTCCATATATGGACTTCGCCATATATGATTATCACATAACTGACCAGATCAAACCCTGGATAGACATACAAGACTGGAATCCAAGACCTAGATGTGCACATATGGAACCACCGAAAATGAAAGCCTCGGTGTCGAGGCTATAGGAGCCCTAGTATAGCCACATTTGCACCCATATATTTGCACCAATATCTCGTGACATCCCAATGACATCATCAGAGATGATGCTAAAGGTCATATCATAGGTCTCCACCAGCAGCATAGTGTGTGATGTTTGGAAAAATGTTTTGGAGAAATGTAAACATCACACTACTGTGGAGATGGTCATTTGGGTAAAATGTGGAGGAGTAATATTAGAAAATGCAGTTTTACATATGTTGGCCTCCTGGCGCTACAAAGAGCAGAAGCGAAATATTTCTGGCGATTGTTTTTTCCTTAGTCTCTAGGAGGGAGTGCGGATACAAGGTTTTACACAGATTGGTGCAGGTAAAAACAGTAATCGGCTGGGTATAGCTCCACCATGAGGCTGAGTTGTAAATTTTTCAAGTGGCATTTCTTCCTCCTGGGAACACCAAATGCGGAAATATTTGGTGTTCAATGCGGAAGTACACATTACTTCCGGCGGTCTTCCAGTTAACTCTCTATATTTTATTACTCTATGGTCCCTCCTTGGTTCTCTCCAATCCAGGCATTTCATTGATGGCCCTCCAGGCCTCCCAGTACTGCTTCACACCATGCACTGCATGGACTCTTCATTAGGCTTCACTTCCACACCCCCCCACCTCGGTACAAGCTGTTTGCCACAAGCTGGTCAGAACGTGCTGATTTATGATTTACCCTGAGAAGGTCAGCAAAGCAATCTCAACCAGCAGAGAGGAGAACTAAATCTGGGGGAATAATTTGGCTCCCAACTTCTCCCATGGTTTGGCTGGGTATGCTGATGCCACCATACTGACTGTCACACTCATCATCACTCCATTTCACCACTTCATTTCTCATTGTTATTCAGACTGGCTTCAGTCTGAAGCCAGTGCTTGAGACCCCAGAAGACTAAGGATGGAAAATGTTTTCCAATAAGGAAGTTGCAGAACCTCTTAAAGGTCCAGGATAGTAAGCTTTCTGCCCCACTTGCATGTTTGCTAATGGCCTCCAGTCCTCGTTCCATATTTAGAGCAGTGATGCAGTTAAAGCAGTGCATATCCCAATCCATACGACAAACCATTTGCTAAGAGTTCGCACTCTCAACATGTTCATACCTGGCTAGCACTTGTGTAGACGTCAGTGTGTCCTTTAGATCTTGAAAGTCTCTTGGTTGGTCAACACAAGCTTGTCTCCCCTGAATTGATTTAGCATCCAGAGAAAACTTCTCAACTACCCTTGCATTTTGTTCTGTCTTGCCTGGATCTGGATGGATGCCGAGATCATGTGGCCTAGAAAGGTCTCCTCTGATATCAGCGTTCAAAGCAAGTGGCGGCACTCCAGCTTTGACCTGGCAGCCACCATAAATACCAGGGATTTCCACAGCCATCATACAGACTGGGGACACAGCCACACATCTGTAGAGGGGGTGGCAAGACTGAATGGGCCTCCAACACAGATGCTCTGCTCCTGTAGACCATAAAGAACACCCAAGCTTTCATCCTTCTAGATCATACTTGGGCATTATGCGGCCCGGGGGCCAATTGCGGCCCTTTGGCTGACTCTGACCGGCCCCTGAAAGGGTTTTAAACCAGTGGTCCGGGGACCATCAGTGGTCCTTTGCGAGAGTTCCAGTTAAATTTCGAAAGTTGGTTAACCATAGGTACTGTAACTCTTTGAGTGCGTAAAAATGAAACCAAATGGACCCTTGCGGGTCCATTTGGTTTCATTTTTACACTCTCAAGAGTTAAAATATTCATCATCTGAATTAGCCCAAGTCTACACAACTAGAGAATGTGGAAGATTAATGGTCATTTTGAGCTGTATGTTTGACTGTGTTGTTTCCCAAATCCAGCCTGGAATTGTGGACAGAAGCAAAAGGAAAAAAAAGGTTTGGGGTCTGTGGGGCTAAAATTAAATTAATATTACGCAGACTTTAGTTCAGCCTTCAGTCTTGGCCCTCCACAATATTTTATGTATCTCATTTGGCCCCTTGGGAAAAATAATTGCCCACCTCTGTTCTAGATGGACTACCTTCACCCTGTGCCACAGTGCTGACTCCACACTAGAGAAACATGTCCTTATCTAGTTCTCACAATCCCACCACCGTCTGTCCATCATCCAGGTCTCCACTGATGCAGCCAGTAGCAAGAAAACTGGTCAGGAGGTAGAAGGCCAACTGGCGGTCATTCACGGCAGAGGTGGAGCCCTCAGGGCTCTATCCTTTCCCCAATGTTGTTTAATACATATACGACCTACCGGAGACAACATCAAGAAGTACGCAAATATGCAGTTGACCAGGCTGTTATGATATGACAAGCAAACTGGAAGTCAACAGTAGATGATCTTAATCATTCAAGACATGGGCATTTTGGCTACCCATCTCTGGAGTTGGCACCTGCAGCTCAGCACAGGCAAGACAGAACACTGTCATTCAGTTCACACCTTGAAAACGTGAAGGCCAAGGTCACATCAAGGCTCTCACTTATCCAATGTCATACGACCTGGCCTTCTGCCAACACACTACAGATTTCCACTCAAGCCTTAGTCTTTAGTGATGCTCAATACTGTGCATCAGTCTGGTGTATAAGCCCACTTCAGAAAGGAAGACGCCGTAATTACCAACTCTCTCCGAACCATAACTGTCTACCTCAACCCCACTTGTGTTGTTCCTGCCAGTCGTTGCAGAATTTCCCTGACTGGCTATGGTAAGAGCCTGCTTCCATCAAGCAGCATATAATAAGTGCACAGTGCACCTGTACACCTGTACACATGTACACCAAAGCAAAACAGACACTCCCAATTCTGCACACTGACGAAGGCTGGATAGTTCATAAACACTTGTTCATTCTGACATCTTAGAAATGCACTGACTCTGTGTACGTACAGTCCGTACAAATATCTGTACTCCTCATAACTCCTCCATGCTCAGCGAATTCAGCCTACATGTGCTTGATTACTCAGCCAGTCGAATTTTAACAGTCAGTTTGCACTCTCCGAACATTGTTCACACATTCTCCACGGATGATGTTTTCCACAGCAGAAGGGCTTTCCAAAACCGCTCATTTCAGCCAATCACAGCGCACAATAACACAACTTTCTGCCAATTACAGCACAAGATGACACAACTTTTGTACATCTCAGCACAAGATGGCACTTGTGCAAGACAACACTTATCCTGTCAGATAGATACTAGGACAGACAGACTGACAGATAATAAAATAAGTCAACTCACTCTTGCCTCTCTGAGTGCGACCCAAGCGGGTGTCTGATGGTGCTGTGGAGCTGGTGATGGATGCAGGTGCGAGATTTGCAGCTACTGCAAGGAAAACAGACCCCATCGTCATCGTCATTGTTGATTGATTATCATCCGGTCTGACATGATGGCACTGTTCAAGCCCCTGGAATAGTAATAGTGTAGTGTTAAACAACAAACAACACATAAATACACCATACATCCTTACATTATAATAGATAATAGTGAGCAGTAAGCAGTGGGAAGTGAGAAGTACAAACTTATTGTAGGTTATTGTATATAATAATATTGTTATTATTAATATTGTTCCAATTCACTATTAGCATTTCTTACTTTTGTGAGGGGGCTAAACAAATGTAAATAACAGTGCAACAGTGTCATGCAAAAGCAATTTCCATGTACAGTAGTCATGTCTTGTCCAATATAAGCAAAAGGCCTTTACATTGTATGCTCTACAACCAAAATATTGGGCTGCATAAATTTAGTTTTTGAACAACAAACAGCATAATCATTAAAACAAAATCAAATAAAACGCCTCTCTCATTTGTGTGTGTAAGTATCAGGTCGTCCAACCGTGAGACCAGGCTTCCATGTCTCTTTGGAAGAGTAACCTGTAATAAGTTACAGATTGCAGTTTTGAGCAAAAGAAAATACAGTGCAGTCTTATCTGGAACAAAAAATCCTACGTCTTGCAGGCTAGACAATTTTTATGGAGAGGATCTTGAGGTGAAGTTGTGGCGGAGTTTTTTTTTTGGGACAATATCTTGAGGCGAAGTTGTGGTGGAGAGGTTATTCAGTTTGGTGAGCCGAGGGGTGCTTCACTGCTTTTAGCAGATGGTGTGGTCTTGATGGCACCATCGTTCCAAGACCTTCAGCTCTTACTGAACAGTGTGGACTAGGATCATCTCCAAATCTGAGGCCATAGTTCTCAGCAGCAAACTGATCAGATGGATTGTGTCGTCCAAGTAAGGAGTTTAATTATCTCAGGGGATAAAAGAGAAGATCAGATGGAAACTAAGAACGGCAGAGTTGTTATTGCAGTTGCTGTACCACACTGTTGTGACAAAAAGATCAATCTTCATCACCTTGAACTGTGTTTAACCTCTCCTCAAGTGTGACTTGAAAAAAATAAATAAAAATAAAATAATAATAATAATAAGGTCATGGGTACAATATTAACATTGAATCCATGTCTTTTCTACTGCTACATTCTTCTTTTTCGTGTCTAGCCATCACGGTTTTCCAGTGGCTGGTGCAGGCGAGTGCAGCGGTATGCCAGGTCATCAGCAGTACATCTACATCTCTGTTGTTTGTGGTTCACCACACACAGAACATGCTGGTTAGTTAGTCACAAGGCATCCGTTTGGAGTGATACCTCTGGCTGTCCATTCGGTTGTGCCTGAGCCAATCGACAGTGGATGCTACAAAGGCTTCAACTGATCTGAGCTGCCCCCTGTTCTTTTCTTTTTACCTGCTTTCCCACAGGAAAATAAATGTAAAATTAGCATCTCTTACATAATAATATTGTGTTTGTTAATGACATGTACCATATACTGTAAGTCCCAGACTATTTTGTGTTATTCTTTTAGCCTTATTTTACTTTTACCACCTGCTGTTTACATTTCTGACTCGTAAATTCAATCAATCAATAAAAATGTGTCTTGCTCCTGAGAGTCTTCATTGATTGTAAAGGTCTTGTGTTCTTGGTGGCGTCCTCCTGTTGCTCTTCATTTCAGATGGTGTCCTCAACGTCTGCTTCCCTCGAATGTCCCTCGAGTTGTGTCAGTTAGCTGAATGGAAGAACTGCCACTCAAAGGCAATAATCATCAACAAGAAGACAGGTTATGCTTACAATCACTGAACAGTTACACATCTTTAGTTTTCTCTTTGCCCTTTTTCCCTCCCCAATTTTGTAACACATTTTTATTATCCTGGTGTCAACTGCCTAAAAACAGTAATCATGAGCCAATACTTTCTAAAACGCGTTAAGAGCTGAACAAGCTGCATCACTCTTCGGTTGTTTGCCTTTGAGTACATCCATAAAATTATGTCGTCAAAAGATTCTACTGCAGAGCTCTGAATCTGTTTTCAAAGTCAAAGTCGCATGATTTGTCACTACGTTACCGCAGCGAAATTGGTTCTCCGCTTTTGACCCATCACTTGGAGCAGTGAGCTCCAAGGAGCGGTGAGCTGCAGCTTGCCGTGCTCGGGAATCATTAGCTGATTTTGACCCCAATCCATCCCTTTTGATGCTGAGTGCCAAGCAGGGTCCGTCACTTTTTAGACGGCAGATGAGCTGATCTGATTTGATCTCACCAACATGACGTCATTCCCGGCCACTCCCCAATCCCTCCACTGCTGTGCTAAGTCACATCATTTGGAGTGACGCCCACCCCGAAAGGTTGACTCCCCCCTCTAGGCCACTGTGGGTAACAAATTAGTCCAGGCTTTACGTTTTCGTGCAACGTGGACGAAAATGTCCAGTGTCTTTTGAATGTATGTAAACAAGGAAATAAAGGAAATAAAAAAAAGTCTCTAGGCGCATCATGTCACATAATACAGGGCGTTGTGCGTTAGAGTCCTGTTCAGAGGCCACAATAAGTGCTCAGTATTTGTAGCGATCGTTTAACCCCTATATTTTAGGTATTTACAAAGGCTTGGTAAGCTAACTATCCTTGCTTTTACAGCATATTCAAACGTCACTATTGTGATTTATATGCTGTGATCACAGTGTCCTTGACAAAGACATCCTGCTTTCAATGGTCTCCGTTGGAACCATACCAGATATTCTTAACGTCATAGCCTATGTTTGGCACATCCTTTGTCCTGAAATCCCCTAACAGATAAATCACGTCATATTATTCCTTTCAGACTAATACTTACTGAGCTTGGGTCCTGGCGTGATGGTGGTCATCAAGCTGCTCTCCTTGCGCGTCTTCCTCCAACCTTCCAGCAACTCTAAAGCTACACATTCAGTGTAAATGAAACCTTTATGAGTGAAACCTGGACATATAGAAACATATAGGGGCTCGATTTTTATCTCCACCAAACCATTGTTTTGTCGACCCCTAGTCAATAGCTGCCCGAAAATGGAGCTTGCTAAGTCCCTTCTTGATGATTTTTGGTGTTTTTTTTACCCCTTGTCGCCAAAGCAGTGCCCATGCGGATCTTCTAGTTACAGTATGTATATGAACGAGTGGCCAACCCCAGTACAGCGTTGCGGTTGCTAGGCAGATTAGTATCGTTCGTCTCGTATCCCATAATGTCATGGATAGGAATCCATTAAAAACAAAAATGTTCCGTGCTGTTTTCTCAAAATAATCCATTCTTTTATGAGAAGCATTTATTTGGCCACGGTTTGAACTTTATATATAGGCAACTGAGGCCAAAACATTGTGTGCATTTACCACTCCAGTAATAAAAATAAAAAGGTTTCGGGGAGCTTTCATAACGGTGGGCAGACCACCGTTCTATTTTTGCGCCCAGCAACTGTTATTAGTGCATGATGTCTGACACGACACATCTTTTTCATTTGACAATGTTTCTTAGAGACGACCTATGCACATATGAGGATCACACAACAAATTATGACTCAACATGGATAAAAAGAAAAACGGCATAACAGACAAACAATAAGGGATATCTTAAAGGCAATGGCATGTGGCACCTTGAATCGTTTCATTGATTGTAACGCCCAAACCCCACCTATGCATAATTTAACAGGTGCAGAGGTGTTTTAGGGATTTTTGAATGGTGACCAAAATGTCAATTTTACTGCAGGAACAGCCCTTCCCCAATGCTAAATGTCCTAAATACTGGCTTTAGGACCTTGGGACAAAACTCGAGCCCTAAGCTGTAATCCTGGCTGCTACTCAACCCTCTGCCAACCTGGGGGAGAGCTTCGAAATGAGCTCATGCTTCCTACAAGACACGAGGAGTGAGCAGGATGCTTCTCTTATCGCCTGACACGAAGGGAGTTTCCCCGGTAGGACGTAGCGTGTGAAAGGAACACGTTATTCCAACCAGCTCCTCTCCACTCTGTCAGGCACCCCGGCTGACCAGAAGGAGGCAGTATAGAGACTAGGATTACTGCATGTTTTTTTATTGTGAGAGTCCAACATGAATACTTGACCCAGGAAAGGTCCTTTCACTGACAGCGCTACTGACTGGGCTTGTAATAATAATAATTCTGTAAAATAATTTCTTGTAATCTTATTGCACTATCCTATATTAAGTCCAGTTTGTAATTGGATAGACTCAGACTCAACACAGATAATAGCAGTTATTAGCAAGAAACAGTATTACCTTTGACTGTATATGGGGAAACACCTCAGAGCCCCTTTCCTTCATTATCATGATTTTATCATTTTTTTTACGTGGTTTTATTAGCCTTCCTTTAGTGTTGGACACTAACTAGTTACGAGTAATATATGACTGTAATATTGTCAATGCTGAACCAAAAATGAAAGTGAAAGTGTTGTTAACACACTACTGACATTGTGGAGAGACAATACAGTACATAGCAGAAAATTGCATTTTGGAGCGATGTATATAGATGAAATTGCACAACACTCCTTAGCCCCATTATAAGCCTATTTTGGGATAGGGGAAACAGCCATTATGGAGTGTTTTCACAAAATAACACCTGGACCACTTTTTTTCTAAAGAAATAACTGCAAATGAAGATAAAAAACTTTTGGTGTGGAATTCTCCTTTAAAGGTAATACATACAGACATTTCTGCCTGGCTTACATAGCTACACAACAACATACCGTCTTTGTAGGACGAAGCCATCACTCTTGAGAACAGACTAGGCCCCGGGTCCACTTGCTGTAAGAGAAAGTTAGACAATTATTTGCCGTAACGGTATCATCCCATATAATGCACTATACAGCTTAATGATAAATAATACATGATGAATAAATGATAAATAAATGATAAATGCATGTCACATTTAGTGCATTTAATTATCCAATATATTCATACATTTAAAATCAAAATAGTTCATAATTCAACATCGTGAACTAAAGTTCAAGGTTTAAAAAAAAGAACCATTTTAGTTCTATTTTGTTTGGGAAGGCTCTCAGTTCAATTCATATAGCCTGCCTATCGTAGCGTGCTAAAAAAAAATAGCTGATCTGCAAGCTCACGATGCATCACAGACACACTGATGTCACATCAGCCCTTAATTCCAAAAAATAGAGCAAAAAGTAATAATTTCGGATTCCGATCCAAAGTATAGGCAAAAGTCGGACTGCAGAGTAGAGGGATGCCAGGCATTCTAGAAGACACACAATGTACGCTTCTAATTAAACTTCGCCTTTTCGTATTCATATTGAATTCCATGTAAATGCTTCTAAGTTATTAATAAAATGGGTTTCACCCCAATTTGTTGACATCCTCCTTTTCCCCTAGATGGGAGAACGTAACAGGGCTCAGTCAGAGGATTTAGCAACACACTCAAAGTGGCCCAATCAAATGGATCAATTGTCTGTACTAAAAATACCTGTGTAGTGTATTCTATTCCACGAGTGCATGAATCCCATCCGTGTAGAATCTGGAACTAACTGTTTCCACGTTCTGCGACAATAAGACTGCCATAGCGAATGCCTTACAATGTAGCGGCTGATGTGCTCGCAGCCGACGAGATGTTTGATGATCTCGGCGTCACTTCGGAGGGTTTCGCAGACGGTGCAGAGATACAGGCGTCTGTCGGTCGTCCCTTCACGGCATTCCACAAGGTGCTCCAGACCTGCAGTGATTGAGAATAATAAGCAAAATGTGGTTCAACCCTTTATGTACAGTACGCGATTTGGTGTTCTAAGCATTATGTTATACATTAGCTATTGAAAAATAGCAGATCTACAATCTCATAGCGCGCCACCGAGTGGCGCGCTATGAGATTGTAGAGCTGCTATTTTTTTTTAAATGTGAAAATGTGGCACAAATGTTTGAATATTATTGTTTCGGAAGCAAACATTTTCAACTCTAATCTTTGCTTCTAGAACATGTTTTCAGATGGGTGGCCAAATCTAGATAATTGTGGTGGTCCTTGGCATGACATATGTTGAGCATCACTGACAAAGGAACATCGATTTTCTTCAGACAAACTAGAATCTAGCGTCAGAAACTAGAATATAGCGTCAGAAACTAGAATATAGCGTCAGAAACTAGAATCTAGCATCATAAACTAGAATCTAGCGCCAGAAACTAGAATCTATTGCCAGAAACTAGAATCTAATGTCAGAAACTAGAATCTAGCATCAGAAACTACAATCTAGTGTCAGGAACTTGAATCTAGCATCAAAAACTAGAATGTCAGAATGTAGAATGTGAGAAACTGGGATCTACTGTCAGGACAAAATGGGTTAACTCTGGTTCCGTATTTCGATGATTCTAGCAGTTACTTACGGTATAGCGGCATTATTTTAGGATGTAAACAGTAAACACTCACCTAGAAGAGGATGCTTCCTGTTGGGCGATTCCAAGTATGTCTGGATGGTCATCATTCGAGGCATTGCAGCTGTGGAGGAGAGATGTTTTTTTTATGAAATGGCATCCGTTCATGACAGTATAGACGCGTTATGAAAGCATACGATAGGACATTAAAGAAACGCCTCACATCTCTGGGCCCAGGCGTCTTTCAAGTGCATTATGAGCTGCGATCAATCAAAGGACAACAAAGGTCTGGGCGAGGATTTGCAGAGCAAAAAGTATATTACAAATGACGTGGGGAGAGCGAGAAGCCAGAAATAGTCGAGATGCTAGTAAGTAACTGTAGCTGCCTGAAATGTGCAACATTGTAGAGTGGCAAAGAACTAGGGCTGCAAAAGAATATTCCACATTTTAACAAATTATCAAACAGAAAATAAAAGAATAACTGATTTAAGAAAATTAAGTTTTGAAGTGAAAATGCTATTGGGGTTGCGGGAGAGACAGAAGCCTAGCTTTACCATATGACATTGTTGACTCACACCTCGGTGCAGTGAAAAGCATACAGTAATCGCAGCTTTGTGGCATGTTGATACCTGTAGCCTACCTTAACACTCTCCGTGCCAGCCCTTTTTCATATTTTTGGAGGTAGCCAGTGCCAGTTTTTTTCATCAAAAACTCATATTTCATATTTCGGTCCATGTTTCCCCACGGACAAGTTAGTGGACGGACACACACTTTTGGTTCCGGGTTAGGCCGTCCCTTGTTATGCTCTAGCAATGGTCGCCGCGGTCGCTGCTAGCTGCTGTTAGCATGGGGATCGTATTGAACCGGCGCCGGTAAGTTACGTCACGTACAGTAGCGTTAACGTCAGCGGCATCAGTTGTTACTGTAAATCATAATGATAACGGATGACGTAGATCTATTTCCATGGCATGAAAACTGTTAATTTGATTTAAACCAAAAAAAATGCATTGCTTTGATTATTTCCTGTTTCGTGTCTGTAACTGCTCACTGTACCTAGTCTTGGGGAATATACCGGTTTTACCGTTTATCGCGATATTGGAAATCAATACCGAGTAATACTGTTGGGTCTATAAAAAATATCGAATACCGAATATCGTCAAATACCGACATTATACTGTATTCTATTAAAATATGGGCAATGACACTTTTAATTGTAGCTATACAAACAATTTTCATGTTAAACGCATGCCTAAAATAGCCCTTATTTGGGCTAGGCTTTTTGGAAACAATGTATTTCCAACTCCAGTTTTTCCTTATTTAGGCTGCTTGAACAACAGAGCGCTCAGTTTCTGACCCCTCAATGTCGCAATTCTGAGAACTAGGTGACTGTTGGAACGTGTCCAACTCTGATTGCATGCCATCGAGCTAATTAACACGTTATCAATACCGATATTAAAAAATCAATACCGCCCAAGACTAGCTGTACGACAGTATTGATATGGAGCAAACCGAGCGGGCTTGTGGGCTATTAGATACAGTAATTATGAATCATTAATTTGATCTCGCAGAGGACCGTAAGCACCCACCGCGGCAAGTAGGCTAAAGGACCAGTGCATTTAACCCATTTTGACGGTCCAGTTTGTCGGTTTCCAACCGACAAAATCGATATGATGGGGCACTTCTTGGCCGTGGAGCTCCTCAACTGACCTGAGGTCTGTGGCAGAACGTCACATCGCTGCAGAATGTCCATTGCTGTCAAATAGAGTGGAGGACAATCATGATCACAGTTTTGCGGCTCAAGAATTCAAGCGTTATCACAAAATATTTATCAATCACCCCTTTGAGACCTGAATTAAAAGGTAGGGGAAGTGATTTGAAATTCATTGTGTAGTACCAGCCTGGTGCACTAGGGGCGGCCAAGAGTAGCTACACTATGTGAACCTGCTACTCGATCCTGATTGGAGGAGAATTCACCCCCCACCTGGGGAACTTTTATTGGCTCCTCTGCTAACGTGGGGGAGGGGGAAACTCCATATATGGTCTGCACACCTTATAATAGAGCATTTTAACAGATTTTTTTGGGGGGGTGATATCTGACAAAAGTGAAATCACTTCCCCTACCTTTAAAGTACCGAAATTACCGGACTATAAGCCGCTACTTTACCCTGCGGCTTATACAACGGTGCGGCCAATCTATGGATTTTTACAGGTAACAGGGGTTTTCAACAGGTGATCCCATAGTTTCCAGTTGGTCCCCAGATTAAATGATGGAAAGTTGGTTAACCAGATGCAACTCTTTGAGAGCGTAATAAAAATGAAATCAAATGGACCCTTACGGGTCCATTTGGTTTCATGTTTACACTCTCAAGAGTTATGATATTCACCATCTAAATTAGCTCCAGTTAATTAATAAGTCATAAGTCATGTTCATTTTGATCTCATTTTGATGTTATGCCTCTTTTGTTTGCGAAAATCCATCCTGGAATTGTGAACAAAACCAAAAGAAATCTTTAGTTTTGGGGTCTGTGGGGTGAAGATGTTGAATAAATCGTGGGCCCTGGTATCAATAAGGTTGAAAACCACTGCTCTAACATGAAGCTTGTTGTATGGTGCGGCTTATAGTCAGGTGCAGCTTATACAAGGAAAATCAGTATTTTGCCCCAAACTTTTAATGCCTTTGTTGTACGCCTATTCCAGCCAGCCAAGGCTCCCAAAATAATGAATCTCTATGACACCGTGCCGCAAACTGCATTCAAGGTTGTCATTGGTCAAACATTTTCCTGCATAATATGACTGACCAAAAGGTTGAAAACCACTGCTCTATCATGAAGCTCATTGCCTGGTGCGGCTTATAGTCAGGTGCGACTTATACATGGAAAAAAATCAGTATTTTGCCCCAAATTTAGCTGGTGCGGCTTATATTCAGGTGCGGCTTATAGTCCGGAAATTACGGTATTTCAAAAGCAGGATGAAAACAGACAGACAAGGCACAATACCTCTGTAGTAACTGCTTTTCCGGTCCACCCTTTCATACACATCTGAAGGCAAATCCAGAACCTGTACACAGAAGATGGGAATCAAACAACCTGATGCATGTGTGTTTCCACACACACACATGCATCAGGTTACCAGGAACGCACCTGGGGGAAAAAAATAATAAAATAATTAAAAATGTGCGTTTAATAACAACATGCAAAGCTGAAACTGTGTAGCGTGCATGGGGAACCCTGTCTGCACAAAATTGCAAACTGGAACATAAATTCTTGATGGATTAAAGGCCTGGCTGGAAGGACATAGAGCAGGGAACCCCTTTTCCTGCCCCCTGACTCCTGACCGGACAGTGACCCCCCTGGTCCACGCAGACCAACCACTCAATCAACATAAAACACTCTAGTATACAGTATAAGTATACAATCACACAGAAATCTGTGGTAGCTTTTTCTGGTTGGATGACTATGAAAAACTGGAACTTTGTTTTCGGAAAGGTATTTTCGCCTTAGCAAATTTTCTAGTGGGAGCTTGGGAAAAAAGACAGAAGACTTTGTTTAGGTAATGAGGGAAGAAACAG
This sequence comes from Benthosema pterotum, assembly GCA_039105355.1. Lineage (NCBI taxonomy): Eukaryota > Metazoa > Chordata > Actinopteri > Myctophiformes > Myctophidae > Benthosema > Benthosema pterotum. The sequence continues at coordinate 11,744,878 of CM076970.1, forward strand.
AGATGTACAAACTGCTTTCTTTTGATTGTTTTCAGTTGTAAATTGTTTGTATTCTATATTTATATGTAACTTGTATTGTGTTTCCTATAAGCCTTTGTGGGCTGGGCGCCTCTGGTTCATGACACAAAAATAAACAAAAAATAAACAAAAAATAAACAAACAAATAAGCATATACACTCTAGTGTATACTTTGTGTTACTAATCCTATTCTATTCTCAATAGGAATCAATACAATCACTTTTACTTTATTTTATCTTTACTTTCTTTTATTTCAAAATGATGATTTCCACTTAACCATTTCATATTATCCATGTGTATATCCCTTTGTTTAATAAACGGATGATTTAATCAAGAAGTGGTTATGTCCACTGTATCATCTGTTACAAATATACCGAAAATTGAATATGAAAGGAATATGATATGTTACGTCCTGTATATAAACTAAAAATGCAATCTTACTATCCCGTTCTCTCTCCTACTGCTTTCATAGTAAAATGAGAAAGTATAAAATCATTTTAATCTTTGAATATTGCAATCATTGCAATCATGTCTTTCTGACATTATACTGTATATATGTTGTTTACAAATTTTATTTTTATTTATTTATTTTTTGTCATAGCTACAGTACAACTAAAGTACAACCTTGTATAAGCGCTTGGGCTTCTTGCCTCAAACTATATTTTACCTTTTTCATTGTGGGTTCTTATACATGTTTTTTATACTGAGCTAATACAAAACAAACCTATTTCAACTTACCACTGCATAATCATTTAAATGAAATCATTTTAAGAAATGAAGAAAATCAGATGTGATTGAAGATTTCAGCCATGAGGAATTGTGGCTACAAATTGTAATTAGGGAGCCAATGTCAGCCAGGCAATGTGTTAATTTCTCTTGCAAAAAAGTGGTCATTATCACAATCGTGCACCCATCCCTTCAGGGGCAGATGTAATATTTCCCAATTGGGGAGGGCAGGAGAAAATGGTATGGGGGCGGCTTCATCGCCCGTGTTGCTTGGCCCCACGGGCGATGAAGCCGCCCCCATACCATTTTCAGTTACTTTTATTAGGCAAGTGAAGCAATAATAACATCAAAGCTAAAGGTCTGACCCACTGTAGTTAGTTAGTAGCAGTAGTACGGTTTCAAATAATTTTAAGCACTTTAACTTGAGATATCATGGGTTGTTTTGCATGCCATCATGTTTGGTGGGGCAGATTGGGCATTTAGGGGGGCATTGCCCCCCCCCCCCCCCCTCCCCCATGCCCATGCCTAGATCCGCCCCTGCATCCCTTTGAAGGAATTGGAATGTTCTGCGCATGGCGACTGACCTGCAGCATCTTGTGTTGCTCCTGGTTCTTCATCGCTTCATGGTCATCTATACAATTCCTGCTACGGGTCCAGGAGAACCTCAGCACGTTGGGGTTGGTGTAGTTCTGGGGTATAGGAGAGATACGCCTCAGTTACAGAGAGCATTTCTTTGACTCCTCTGGGAAGGAAACCACTTTTAACTCCATATTCCAGTGCTATTGAACACCCTTTATAGTGAACCCATTTTGTCCTGACCCTCGATTCGACACAGTAGTTCCTTACACCAGATTATAGCTGCAGCAACATTCTAGATTTTGACACTAGATTCTACCGTAGTTTCCGACACTAGATTCTAGTTATTGACACTAAATTATAGTTTCTGATGCTAGGATCTACCTTTTGACACTAGAATCTAGTTTCTGACGCTAGAATCAAGTTTCTGACACTGGATTCTATAGTTTCTGACACTAGATTCTAGATTTTCAAAAAAAAAAATCTGTGTTCATGTGTCAGTGATGCTCAACATATTTCAAGCCAAGGACTACCAGAATTATCCATATTTGGCTGCAGACCCCCATCTGAAAACATGTTGTTCTGGGGGATTCCCCAGAAGCAAAAAATTGAGTTAAAAATGTTTGCTTCCAAAATAATGTAGTCAGAGATTTGCAGCACATTTTCACAATTTTTCAAAAATAGCAGAACTGCAAGCTCATATCGCGCCACTCGGTGGCGCGATATGAGCTTGTAGATCTGCTATTTTTCAACAGATAAAACACCAAAACGTCTGCAGTACTCAAAGGGTTAAAGGAACATTCAGTGATTTGCAAAAACATAATCAATCTGTAATACTGCGCAAGGTTGGTGGCGAACACTTACATAGTAATTGCAGCGGTGTGTGACGTTGCTGAGGTGTTTCCTCATGTCCGAGACCCGGTCCTTATCATATGCACCCGAGACCTTCTTCTCGCACGCGTGGCAAAGGTAGAACAGAAAGCCATTCGACGAACCAAAGCACAGTGTCACCGGGGACAGGCCTATAGGAGGAATAACACATGCACAAACAAAAACATATCTCTGTGTTAAGAGTTCTCAACGGGCCTGAAAATGAAGGCCCGGCCCTAACTGGGCCCTAACTGAGCAGGCCCAAAACCCCGGCCCGGCCTGACTAATTAGCATAGATTTTAGGCCCGACCCGGCCCTAAAATGTCGGGTCAGGTCGGGCCTGGTCGGGTTTGGGGAGAATTTTAGAGGTCTACACAGAGTAAAAGTGTAATGCCTGTCAGCACCATCTTCAAAAGACGTAAATACACAGGCAGGCAGATCAGAACTATTATTTTTAACAAAATAAAATAATTAAATAAATATATTTTTTCATGGCGAGCCCTAATGGCAGTTCCCTGTCTGTACTAACACCAAGTGTCATCATAGCCCGGGGGTCAGCAACCTGCGGCTCAGGAGCTGCATGCGGCTCTAGAACACAGCCCTAGTGGCTCCCTGGCTGTAGTGTTATTACATACACACTGGGGTGATCCGCCAACATAATATAAACATTTCAGTCACTGACAGCATCCAACACGCAATGGGCTGTCTGACAGTTAACATAGCGTGTGTTGGCCATGCCACAAAAGCCCAGCACGTATCAGAGATCGAGCGTTAATCTGAACCACCCATTTTCAGCAGTTTACAATATCATTAATATATCTTAGAGGTGTTGTGTGAAAATGATAAAAAAGTTCCCCCATTCTGTGTTTCCCAGAAATGGAGGTCTGAAAAAAACATCATTAACATTAACAACTTGATGATGTCATCAAGTTGTGTTTCTTTTAGGACCTTTTTTCTGAGAGTGCACAAATGGAACCAAATGGACCCGTTAGGGTCCATTTGGTTCACATTTGTGCACTCTCAGAAAAAAATGAAAATGGGTGGGATTAAGGGCTTATTAGGCTTACATTTTTTGCGGCTCCAGACAGATTTTGAATTTAATTTTTGGATGAAAATGGCTCTTTCATCATCTTGGGTTGCCGACCCCTGTAGCCCATTCTGACTGCAGCTATCAATGTCTACACCTGACATGACTCCTTCACCTGCTTACTGCCACTAAACTGCCACTGTCTTCCCTATTAGAGGACGGATTCTATTTGTAAAACAACCCTTAAAGGTAGGGTAAGTGATTTGAAGTTCATGGTGTAGTACCAGCCTGGTGCACTAGGGGCGCAAAACAGTAGCTACACCAGGGGTGGGCAATTATTTTTCCCAAGGGGCCACATGAGATACATAAAATATTGTGGAGGGCCAAGACTAAAGGCTGAACTAAAGTCTGCGTAGTATTAATTTCATTTCAAGACAAAAGTAAGAGTAAGACCAAACTTTTTGATACCGGGGCCCTCTATTTATTCAGTATTTGAGCCACAGAGGACCACCATTTGATGTCATTTTAGCCCCACAGACGCCCAAACTAAAGATTTATTTTGGTTTTTGTTGATGATGAATATTTTAACTCTTGAGAGTGTAAAAATGAAACCAAATGGACCCGCAAGGGTCCATTTGGTTTCATTTTTCTCATCATTCTCAAAGAGTTACATCTGTTTAACCAACTTTCCATATTTAACTTGTAACTCTCTCAAGGACCACTGGTGGTCCCCGGGCCGGTCAGAGTCAGCCAAAGGGCCGCATTTGGCCCCCGGGCCGCATGATGCCCAGGTATGAGCTACACTATGTGAACCTGCTGCTCGCTCCTGATTGGAGGAGAATTGTGGTGACCTGGGGAACTTTTATTAGCTCCTCTGCTAACGTGGGGGAGGGGGGAACTCCATATATGGTTTCCACACCTTATAATAGAGCATTTTAACAGAAAAAAATATTTTTTGGGTGATATCTGACAAAAGTGAAATCACTTCCCCTACCCTTAAATGAACATTCTGTCAGTGAAAGCTAGACTATAAGAAGAGTCCTACTCCTCAGAAGAGGGTTTGGGATTGCATTAGGCAGGCTGAGTGTTGTGTACCAGGCACATGCTCTTGTAATAAACTGGACATTGATTCAACTCATTCCACTCTTTCATGTATTTCTTTACATTTTTATGTGAGTTCTTAAGAAGTCTAGTAGGCCTACAGTGTGTGGGTGTGTGTGTGGGAGTGCATGCGCTCACTTCCTCGGCCCGGAAAACTTCTGCAGTATTCATTTTGTCAACTAAAACTATGATTGACTGCAAGACTCTTTTTGTCTAAATCAGGGGTTTTCAACAGGTGGTCCGGGACCACCAGTGGTCCCTGAGAGGGTTCCAGGTGGTCCCCAGGTTAAATGATGGAAAGTTGGTTAACCAGATGTAACTCTTGAGAATGTAAAACTGAAACCAAATGGACCTGCAAGGGTCCATTTTTACACTCTCAAGAGTTAAAATATTCATCATCTGAATTAGCCCCACTTAATTAAGAAGTATACACTGTTTTGGTTGCAGAATCCAGCCTGGAATTGTGGACAAAATCAAAAGAATTCTTTAGTTTTAGGTCGTTGGGGTGAAAATGTCACCAAATGGTGGTCCGTGGCTCAAATGCTGTATGAATGGTGGTCCCTGGTGTCAAAAAGGTTGAAAACCCCTGGTCTAAATAAATAAAATATGATGACAATCATCGCTCTAATGATGAATGATAATGAACTAAGCAATGATGATTAAAACTAAGACTGAATACAGAACAGGGACAATTTCATGAAAAGTGAAAAAATAATTGAAATGTTAGGGAGGGACTAGTAAGAGATCCAGTAATAATCCAGCAGTGCGTGGTGAGCTTGTTGACTGGCTATTTGCAACATGCAACCAAGTGTAAAACCAGCCATTACGTGTCATCAAGGCCTGTCAAAATAACAAATATGACTTCAATATACACACAACGACTAAACTATGACTAGATGTGCAAAAGTTGTAGAAAAAGGCCTTGTGCACACAGGATGCATTGGAGCCAGAAAACAAATGCAAGTATTCAGAAGAAGAGGGGGTCCCGCAGACTATCTTCACTTATAAGTAGTTTTATTCAGGAAGACAACGTTTCAGTCTACACGACCTTCATCAGGTATCTCTCACCCAGGGCGGATGTAACATTTCCCAATTTGGGGGGGGGGGGCAGGAGAAAATGGTATGGGGGCGGCTTCATCGCCTGTGTCGCTTCGCGCCACCGGCCATTTTCGCTTACGGGACTTTTATTAGTCAAGTAAAGCATCAGTAATAACATCAGTTGTTGTTGAAGTTGCAACAGACACATAGCATGCATAAACCTAAAGGTCTGACTCAGAGAGTTTTCTGTTTTCAATGATGAAATGCTGTTGGTTTAGTGGTGACACAGCTGTATTTAGTTACTAGCAGTAGTAGTGTTTCAGATCGTTTTAATTATAGCACTTTAATTTGAAATATCTTGGGTTGTTTTGCATGCCATCATGTTTGGTGGGGCAGTCTGGGCATTTAGGGGGGCATTGCCCCACCATGCCCATGCCTAGATCCGCCCCTGCTCTCACCGACCTTCTCAGATACCTGATGAAGGTCGTTTGTGTGCGGGTCCCTCTCTTCTTCTGAAAGCTGTGCAAAAGTAACACTGATGAGTCTACGTGTTTTTGTATGTCGCACGTGTCTTTTGTTTGTCGCTCTGTAGCTGTCCAGGTGCAAAAGGTGCAATTACACACGCGCGCACACACAGTACACTACATATTGCATTTCACTAACCTAATAAGGGATCTTCCGGTGATGACTGCAGAATGTCAATGAATTTCAAATTAACCGGCTTGCCTGAGGATGGTGTAGAGAGAGAGAGGAGGAGAGAGTCGGACATGGAGAAACATCACAAATGCACAATATACCACAATAATGATGTCATTAACCACTTCAAAAAGTCTCAGTTTCACTTGCATAGGGGCGCACTGTAAGCTTTGTAAGCTTTGCATAGGGACGCACTGTAAGATTTCTATGCATGTTTTATTGGAGGATCTACAGGATTCAGGAGCTCAGGTCTAAAAGGCAAGGTTTATTATAATAGAGATACGTGGATAGTAAAGGGAGAGAGGAGCGGAGAAGGGGTTAAGTAATGCGCACACATCAGCATATTTGAAGGAATATGATGAATGAAGAATGAAGGGATATGAGCATCTATATTATTATTATTATTAAGGCTATTTAAAATAACAAGTCAATTGCATTAATTAATTTTGTTGATTAATCTGATTATTTTTTTTATTATTATTATTTTTACATGCAATTAACTCATGTGCACACTGACTCAACCCAACGGGCAATTTCATTGATTTTTTTTCAGTAGAGCATGGTTTTACGGAGACATATGGCTGTGTGTCTCCCAGTAACCAGAGCACATCATTATAGCTGGAGGGATATCCAAGCATTGGGGCTTGTAGATGAACTATTTTGATTAATATTTAAAAAAAATACTTTTTGGGACTTTTTTTCGCCCAGATTTTTAAAAATGTATTTTTTATAAATCTGTGTTGTTTAAATAGTAGCATTGATCCAAACAAAGTGTATTCTATTCACACACACACACGTGTGCACGCACGCACACACACGCACGCGCGCGCACACACACACACACACACACACACACACACACACACACACACAAACGTGCATGCACGCACGCCCCCACCCCCCCCCCCCCCCCCCCCCCCCACACACACACACACACACACACACACAGGTATTGGGCAGTGTCAAGGACCTAGGACCGACTGACACACGTTCAATTGCTGCTCACGTGGAACGCACACAATGTCACATGATGTCACCGAACACCTGTCCCCACCTCAGTGAACGTGACCAGAACGTGCAACAGTTCCAGCTTTGGACGTTATAGGGTATAGCGGCAGCTTTAACGTTGGCCAGCCTCTCTGGGGTCTCACTATAAAGCATGGCATAGAAATAGGCTCCAATTTTTTATTGCATTACGCTTACTGTGAATGATCGTGCGAACTGTACTTCCTTTCTTTCTTCCTGCGGTCACTCACACCCAGCCGTTTTTGCACCCTCACTCTGTCCATCATCGAATCGCAGATACTGTACATAAATCCTCCCCACGGTCAAAATAAGGCCGCCGGAAATAAGACGGCTGCTTACCTGGGCGCCTCAGGTGCACCTCTGAAGAAAGAAAAGAAACAAAGACAAACAGAACAGAACAGAGGTTAATTCAAACACATCTTATGGTCAGCAAAAACACATCTTACGGTCAGCAGAAAACAACCGAAATCTCACACGGGAGTGAGAGTTGTTGTACTACAAAGAGAGATGGCTTACCGTTCTGAAACAGTTGAGCCTTTTTCTGAGGGTAGAGAGAACAAGAGACAGGTTTAATTTGGTTGCTTTAATTTCTGAGTCAACAAATGACCGACAAAATGTGCCATCAAGACCGACCATTTGCCATCAAGACAGAGCCTGACACCCCATAGCTATATTCAGCAGTATAATACTGTTGACGATGTTCATCTATACTGTGGCCAAATCTATTATAGGTGCAATATATAGAGACCCCCCCCCTATATTACCACAATGCAGTAAATTGTAAGATAATATATTACTTAATAAAAAAATAGTTTAACATATTATACCTTTTCTTTCTGAATTCCTTTCTATATTACTTTCTGTCAATCTGTCTCGTGAGTCGTTGCACATGTTCTTGTGACATTATCTGACAACTGCATAAATTAAATAATAATAATACTCATTTTCTACCATTTGTCATCAAAATATTTATTGCTTTCCATGAATTCAAGGAATACTTGAATTAAAACTCCTGAGGACAGGATTGACGTTTTGGTCGGGCAAGAAGTGTGCATTCCAGGTTGATTGAGGTTAAATTTGCTGTCCACTAATTCTCAGGTCTGGTGTTTGCCCTCTTTTTGTTTTCCTCCAGATAGCCAAGTAGCCTTGCTTTATTGTACGTACGCCACTGGTGTACGCAATATTGAATTAATCATGACACTAAATATTGAAATATATTTTTAAAGAAATGTAATACTAATATTAATATATTACAATTGCTCAGTCAGCAATATGTCATATGATATATTACTTTATACTTGCCCAATACCACCCAGAAACCTCCACGGTTAGCCTGCCAGGCAGCACCGCACACAAGCCACTGTCCTACAGGCTTTCACATCCCACCTCCACCCCTTTCACCTCCACGGTGCATTCCTCTCCCTGCTCCCTCTAGCACTACATCCCTCACCCCCTTCATAAGGCAAACTATCAAAACAACCTCTCTTCTCTCCCATATCTCAGGTTCCTCCTGGGAGGGGGGGGTCACTGTCCATGCGCACCGCAAGACGATCGCCAGACAACCCCCTCCCCGAAGTCCCAGGGTCAGCGAGCCCCTCCGGAATCTCTACAGCCTGGCCCATGCCTCCCACGCTCCATTTCATTCATTCATTCTCTCCTAATTGTCAATTATATCTGCATAACCTTCACAATGGTGTGTTTCTTCCGACTAGTGAATAAGTAATGTATTAGAAAAACAAAGTAATATGCACAACACTGTATGTAGCATGGGTGCAATTGAACAGTATTATACATTATTATATTATACTTAGATGGTGCTCGGACCGTTCTAAGAACTCCTGTATTTATGACCGCTCCTCCTGTCTCTCCTATCCCCGCCGCAGTTTGTCCAATAAATATTACTTATCTCTACTACGCTCTTTCTCTCTCTCTCTCTCTCTCTCTCTCTCTCTCTCTCTCTCTCTCTCTCTCTCTCTCTCTCTCTCTCTCTCTCTCTCTCTCTCTCAAGCATATCAATTATGACATACTGTATAGGCCTGCGATACTCACCTGCATTTCTGCAGGATGTACAGCAAGACATTGCTTAAAAATAATAAACAGCCAAAATGACTAAGCCAACTAAGTGCAAACTGTTTAAACACTTGCAGCAAAGTACCGTATCATGATGTTTAGGAGTTTTGGTGTCATTTTATTGAACAAAATGAATAAGCCTCTTGTAAGTAACGGACAAGGACTCTTGAGTGGCCACTATTACTACCCTACTATCTCTCCTCTTGATTTACAACTTCCTCCATGGAGGAATGTGTTTTTTGTCCTGTGCACAAGGCGAGGAGCATGGGGGAGATGCCTGTTTTTAGATCGTGGGGGCCTTTTTCTTTCTAATGGGAAAAAAAGAGAGATGAATGATGCTGTAACCTGAGAACATACAGTAGGTTGGTCTGCAGCAGAGCACTAAATGTTCCCTCTTGAGGTTCCTTATTATAGCAGGAGGCCTTGTAGAAGTTTTAATAACTTTCTGCAGATCTACTGATATGTCACTGCTCTGTACTGGGCAATATGCTGTGCAAGCAGTTGCAGTCTGGCTGCAACAGGCGAGAACTAGCGCATTTTTGTGTCAAATCAGTTTTTCAGTTTTGTTGTAGTTGTACACAAATCTCCAAGCTGTTCAGTTTTGTTGCAGTGTGGGTGTGTACTTAAAGGGGAATTCCACCCATTTCCAAATTTTTCCTGAGAGGGTACAAATGGAACCAAATGGACCCTAGCGGGTCCATTTGGTTCACATTATCCTTAGGGAAAAGGGGTCTGAAAGAAAAATCAGTAACATGGTGAAATACATCTTGATGGTGTCATTAGATGTATTTCACCATGTTAATGATTTTTTTCAGACCTCCATTTTTAGGAAATACGTAATTGGGGGAACTTTTTTTTTATCATGTCCACAACACATACACATCATCTCTAAGGTATATTAATGACATATTAAAATGTTGAAAATGGGTGGGGTTCCCCTTTAAAGGGCAACTGTTTCCCCAACCAAGGTCCATGTTTTAGGTAATTATTATAGAAAGTGTTAATTGTTTTACATATTGGATGGTGCAGTGTCTGTCTGTGCTGTTTGCCTCCTTCACGGCCAAATACCCCCTCCCTTGGCTAAAGAACCCCTTCCCTAAAACTAAAGAAAACAAGGAATGTAAAACAATTAACACCCATATTTTACTTTTTCTTGGCAGAATATCAATCAACCTTGGTTGGGGTGGAAAAGTTGTCCTTTAACTTGTAGGGCAATTCTCAATTTATGTTAATAAAAAGAAAAACATGAATTCGATCATTCATTCATTCATTCCACTTGCATACCACTTGATGTTGCTCCGATTCCAGATGTATCCTGAAGTGATGGACATGATGGTAGCCCTCTCGGCAGACCTGTAGCACAGAGCAAACACACACTTTCATCAGCAGCATGCCGCGCGTGCTGCGGTGACATTCAAAACACACACACAAAAAACGTCAATCAAGCATTTTTTTTTTACCCCCGTTTTTATATTATGTACCTTACCTGACAGAACAGATCTGTAGTCATGCTGCTGGCCGGTGCCCTCGAACAGAAACTAAAACTTTGGCGAAATAAATTTCCAATGGAAGTCTTTATTCCCTGGCCTGGAGGGATAACTGTTCGTGCGTAATCTGATCTATCATTAACTGTGGTGGTGGTGGTGGTGATGATCATCACAATAGTCCGTGCATTGCAGTCCGTCCGTTTTTATGAAATTGGAAATGAAAAAGGAGGGGCTGTGGTCGGTCCACGCGCAGCGAATCTGTGTTTGTGGGTTGCAAAAAAACAAGAGCAGGGCGGAGTGTGCGTAACATCGTCTCATATCATCACTAATGGCCCAAAGAGAGAGAGGGGGGGAGACGAAAAAAAAGGTTGTTCACTCTTTCACTGTCGTTTCACAAACTATGAATTTGTGATGGATCATTACTGCCACCACCTGGCGGACTCAGGTTAGAGTGTGCACCAGTGCATGGGTTAGTCAGAGCCATCTACAAATGGAACCAAATAGACCCACTAGGGACCATTTGGTTCACATTTGTACACTCTCAGGAAAATCTAACCCTAGGCTAGGTCCATACCAGGCATAGGGTATGTTAAGTTAATACATGACCGACTTTCCTTTATTTGTGCACAAATTTGAGCTATTTCCACTTTTCAGTGCCATAACTTCTACTCCACTACATCTAGGAGGCATGTAATATTTTACTCACTTACACAATTCAACACAGCCCTATACAATTAATAGCCAATCTACCAGCTCACAAAGCTGAAAAAAAAAAAAAATATATATATATATATATATATATATATATATATATATATATATATATATATATATATATATATATATATATATATATATATATATATATATATATATATATAAGGAACCTCGAAACCAGTCTCAATCGTCATATTATAAAGATTACTTATTTATTCATGTAGCCTACAATAGATTTATTTTATTGACGTACAATACAGCTTACATGGTTATAGCATACAGCCTATGCATTCACACTAGCATGGATCATTCTTCTTCTCTAAATGAACGAAAAGGTTTAATCTACAACATAATTTCATGTACGTATACTGTGTGGGATCCCCCGCTTCATCATGTCTCTCAGCTGAAGCAACAGCCCTGCCACCCCACACTATTCATTGTTGTCTCCACCGTAAGGTGGTGACTATGTTTCGCCACCTGTCTGTTTGTCCATCCCATCCGTCCGTCCATGCACGCGTTTGTCCATCCACACACCTGTTACAATGCTGTTACAATAGTAACACTAGCATTGTACAGCCATAAATTGCATAAATTGCTATTGTAATTGCATTTACAATAGTATTGTAAATGCAATTTACAATACTATTGCTTGAGCAACAGACGTGAACTCATGCCTTCTGCATACATGAGTGAGGGGGGGATTACTGCATCTTTTTTGCAATCATGTTGATTGTGAGTGACCATTGCATAGTCTATGTAAATTGCTCCAAAAATGGACGACCTGCGCAAATCTGCATTTCTAGAGACTTGCACTGCAACACTTTGTTGTGTGTGGCGTCAGACCACAGATCCATGGCCAGCTCGCATAACGCGTGAAATGTCTTGAGACCTTCACTCCAACATACAGTACGTGTGAGTCACTGGAGATAGAGACCCACAGACAAGAGGGAGACAGCGATAGTGCGCCTTTAATAATCACCAAAAGAAGTGGGTGTTACCCTCAACGAGATGGATCCTGAAGAACCAACCGTTTCCACCGTTCTGGTGGCTGTCAAAACGCTGGACACACCAAAACATGTCCTATCCTCTCTGGCTGCTAGTATTTCTGACGTAAAGCGGAATGTAAACCGTTATGGAAGACGCATAGCTCAGCCGGAAGAAGAAGTATTCAAGACGACGTCGGAGTCCAGTTCAACTGATCAGAGTCTATCTGCAGCTGTAGCAAGGAGTGAGGTCCAAGTTCTCCAGACCCGGGTCTCGCGTTCTGAGCGTCCCTACGTTCCTGCTTCCTCAGTCCTCCGGGAAGACACAGACGAGAGCCCCAGCGATGACCTCAACCGCCAACCACGGAGGAAGGAACAGGCCCCGTCAGCAGCCTGCCCACAAAGTGCAGTTATACCTGAATCTGAGGGTCATCGACATCAGTTTTCCAATACCAAGAATGCGGTTCTGGTGGGAGGAGAAGGAAAGATTTGCCAGCCGAGATCCACTGGAAAGAATACCTGCGCCCACACCTGTGAATATTGTGGCAAGGGTTTCAGTAAATTAGATAGGCTGCGGAAACACCGGCGGATCCACACCGGGGAAAGACCGTACCCCTGTCAACATTGTGGCAGCCGTTTCAGACAGTCATCTCATTTGCAGGATCACGTGCATATCCATAGTGGAGAGAAGCCGTACCGCTGTCAACATTGTGACAAAGGTTTCAATCATTCAAGTAACTTGCACACACACCTGCGGATTCATACTGGAGAAAGACCGTACCGATGTCAACGTTGTGACAAAGGTTTCAATCATTCAAGTCACTTGCACAGGCACCTGCGGATTCATACTGGAGAAAAACCGTACCGATGTCAACATTGTGAAAAGAGATTCAGTGATTCAGGTACCTTGAGTAAACACACGCGGCGTCGCCACACTGGTACCGTATTTTCCGGACTATAAGGCGCACTTAAAAGCCTTTAATTTTCTCAAAAATCCACAGTGAGCCTTATAATCCAGTGCGCCTTATATATGGATTGGTTGACTGCAGTAGCTTCTATTCTATGTTAACTGTAGTAGCTTCTATTCACTGCGCCTTATAATCCAGTGCGCCTTATATATGAAATCAGTTTTAAAAGGTGCGCCTTATAATCCGGTGCGCCTTATAATCCGGTGCGCCTTATAGTGCGGAAAATACGGTATATCTTTATGAATCCAGGAAATGTGTTGGATTTCTAACACTAAATCAAACGCTAAATGAGTTAACAGCACAGGTATACTCTTCACATACTAGTGTATGTGAACCAACACGTAGCCAGGTGTAATGTTGCCACAGAAGTGAATCTTTGAAGCCTGTTTTCCCGCTCCTGTTTTCTGGAAGAAGTTACTCTACAAAACTGGTGGGTCAAACTGGACAACCAATAATTACTGTACAGTATCTCACAAAAGTGAGCCTGTGAATCTTTGGGTGGACCACGATACGATTCAGAATCGATTTATCTGGGTCACGATTCGATTCAAAAACGTTTTTTTGTTTGTTTGTTTTTTCGATTCTCATTTCAAAAAGATACCCCTCCAAACCCCCCAATTCTAAAGATTTCTTCTTTTCTTTTTGTCTCCACCGTAAGGTGGTGACTATGTTTCGCCCCCCGTCTGTCTGTTCACACGTCTGTCTGTGCACGCGTTTATCCGTCCACGCGCCATGCTGTTACGTCACCCTGCGGGTGACGTAACAGCATGGTGGTGACAACTATGTTTCCCTCCTTTCCGTTCGCACGTCTGGCTGTGTACGCGTTAGTCCGTCCACGCGCCTGTCATGTCACCCACAGGATGACGTAACACATGTTCAAACACTTGGAAGAACGTGTTTTTCAACCAGTGGTCCGGGGACGACCAGTGGTCCTTGGGAGGGTTCAAGGTGGTCCCCCCAGCTAAATGATGCAAAGTTGTATAACCATTCATTTCATTTTTACACCCTCAAGAGTTAAAATATTCATCATCCGAATTAGCTCAAGCGTACACAATTAGAAATCCAGCCTGGAATTGTGAACATAAGCAAAATAAATCTTAAATCTTGAGGTCTGTGGGGCTAAAAAGTCCTGAAATGGTGGTCTGTGACTCAAATGGTGAATAAATAGTGGTCCCTGGTATGACAATGGTTGAAAACCACTGCTCTTCTATCATGCTAGTCAGAGAGAGAGAGATAGAGGGAGAGAGAGAAAGAGATACAAGCAAAATCAACAAGATAGATTTAGAGTTAGATCAAAGCTGGGCGAGAATGAACCATTTTAGAGGCTCCTCTCTCTTCTGGCGACAATGCACTCCCCCAAGTCACCTGATAATCAACACAACACATCTTGATCATCACCTTTGACCTTGAGAGACAATCCCTGTCAAATTGCGGCAGGTATTGTTCTCAAGTTCAAAGGTCATCTAATGATCATAATAAATAATTCGATGTACCGTACTGTATATCCTAATCCTGGCTTACACAATAACCTGAACGCAAAATAATACTACACGACAACAGCGCCGCTCTCAAACGAATGAAAAGGTTCAATCTGCAACACAATTTCATGGGTGTAGGGGGCGGAAACAGGGGCGGATTGGCACATATTTTCCCACCGGGACAATTTTGCCTTTGCCAGGCCACTGGTTAACCAGATGTAACTCTTTGAGAGCGTAAAAATGAAACCAAATGGACCCTTGCGGGTCCATTTGGTTTCATTTTTACACCCTCAAGAGTTAAAATATTCATATGAATGAATTAGCCCAACTTAGTCTACACAACTAGAGAATGTAGAAGATCTCTCCTACTTGAAGGCTCTGGTCTTTTTTGAAAAAAAAAAAAAAAACTGTCCAGGCCACTAGGTGGCGCAGGCCACCGGGAAAACTCCCTGTACTCCAGATGGCCAATCCCTGGGCGGAAATAATTCTCGACAGTGATGTAAACCAGAGCGCCCCTACTAGATAACCATGAAACTGGATACAACAGGGCTGGATCTAGGGCCGGATATAGAGGGGGGCACCTAAACGTGCATCATGCCCTTCCAATGAAAGGTAATATCAGTGGTTTTCAACCAGTGGCCCGGGGGACCACTAATGGTCCTTGAGAGAGTCCCAGGTGGTCACCAGGCTAAATGGTGGAGAGTTGCTAAACCAGATGTAACTCTCTGAGAACGTAACAATGAAACCAAATGGACCCTTGCGGGTCCATTTGGTTTCATTTTTACACTCTCAAGAGTTAGAATATTCATCAAGTGAATTAGGCCAAGTCTCTGCTAACTAGAGAATGTAGAAGACCGATGCTCATTTTGATGTGTATGTTTGACTGTTTTGTTTCCCAAATCCGGCCTGGAATTGTGGACAAAAGCAAAATAAATCTTTAGTTATTTGGGGTCTGTGGGGCTGAAATGTCATCTGTGGCTCAAATGCCGAATAAATAGTGGGCCCTGGTGTCAAAAAGTTTGAAAACCACTGCTTCATATAGGGTTGCCCACCTTGCCATTCTTCCAGCCCACACCCTTGTAGGGCTGGTTAAATCCGACCCTCGGATACAATACGTGGGAGGTGGAGTACTCTCATGTTGGCCTGGCATGCGTGGAATGAGGAGGACAGGCACTCCCACACAAATGACCAAAACCTAGACCAGCTAAAAAAAAAAAGCTAAAAAGCTAAATATGAAAAAAGGGGGGAAAAACAAACAAACACTCATCTCTAAATTTCTCTAATAACGACCTAAAATGTGAACCTTAGTGAGTGTGTTTGCTGCCAGAAGGAGGCTGAAGCTCTGTCATGGTTCATGCTCATCTCATGCTCTGCTGCCCTGTCAAGGGCACACACACACACACACACACACACACACACACACACACACACACACCTTAAAAAAAAAAATTATATATATATATATATATATATATATATATATATATATATATATATATATATATATATATATATATATATATATATATATATATATATATATATATATATATATATATATATATATATATATATATACTGTATATATTATGTATGCTTCTGTATGTGTAAATAAAGGATAGGACATGCCGGAAGATAGGGAGTGAGTATGTGGTTCTGATTATGAAGAAGATAGGCCTACGAGCAGGCACAGACTGGCATAGAAAATCCCTCCTTGGTGTGCATTCACTCAGCCCCGGGCCCCATGATTGCCCAGCCCTTCTGGCATATGCCACAATTGCCAGACAAGCCGGTCCGGGCCTGCCTACGAGCTAATAAAAAGGAACGCAGGCCACACAGGTATTTTCATGCCTGGTAAATACTGTACATGAAGGAGGATAGGCTCACCCTCGGGGCAAGCTGCAATTATGCGGTGAGACCAGGTATGCTGACTCACTTGCACCTGCACCGACTCACCTGAAATGACCCTCAAAAAAGTGATGGCCAAATTTGAGTGGGCTGCGACACCATGTGTGCAAAATGAGAAGGTGCAGGCATGTGTGTAGATTGGGGCACAGATGCTGTCCCAGGTGTGTGTGTGTGTGTGTGTGTGTGTGTGTGTGTGTGTGTGTGTGTGTGTGTGTGCGTGTGTGTGTGTGTGAAGATGAACACATATATACCAGTAGTACGCACAGACGTAAAGATCAATGCACAATTGCACATACAGTATACCACACTTATGAACACCCATCGAAACTAGGGATGCACCAATATGGAAATTCTTGGCCAATGCCGATAGACGATACTCGTACCAATAAATGTTGATTTTGTTTTTGTTGTTTTTATTTTGTGCCAGGGAAACTACAGTATACATCATCAAAGCAATTAATAAAGGTCCAGAGTGTACAGCTTGGTAGATTACAAATAACCACAAATTAACATGGTTATGGTCAATCTCTTTTCCTTCGAAGGCTTTGTCACTATAGTTTTATGCTTCCTAATGAACTGATACAAAGCCGATTGACTAGAACTGAGTTTTCTTCTCTCGAATGACAGACTTGCCTTTCACCCGTTAGCAAAATGGGCCGACAGTCCACTATTTGGAACCTGGCTCTGGCAAGGCAAGGCAAGGCACACACACACTGCAGTACTTCAGTAAATGTACTTAGTTACTTAACGCCACTGGGAGATTGCAGCACTCAGGACTGACACAGTGCAATAGGCTAGCATTAACGTTTGTGGTGTTTATTGGCACTCTTCGTTTGTGCACAACAGATCCCTTCATTGGATACAAACAGTACTTTGACCTCCTAGCTGCAGCTGGCACCAAAAGGTGTTGATACTGTATGTCATCACCGGCACTTTTTCCATGGTGCACTGTGACCTGTTTCTGGACATCCCCTGGCACAACACCACAAATTCCTGCCCTAGCTCTTCTTGCTGCAGTTGTACCCAGGAGTTACAACATGGGCAACACAGAAGGATAGTATTGAGAGAGCCAAATATGACGTAATAATGATAGTATAGTCTAAGTGCCTTGGTCGGTTAGGAGAGGGTGTATGTGCCATCGCATGCCGAGAACAGCTGAGAAGAACCAGATTTACAAGCTCACAAGACGTTGTGTTCTGTTCAGTGTTGGGCAGTAACTAATTTTAGATTACATATTACTGTAATATTATTACTTTTGCTCCAAAAAGTAAAGTAACGAGATTACTCTGCAAAAATGGGTAATAAGTAACGCATTACTTTGCAAGTAACGCCAAGTTACTTTTTTAAAATGAGCTTGTTGTTGCATGCAAAAATAGAACAGATTTACAAGCTATCGACAGGTACTGTAACAACAGAGATGTGCAGTAGATTGTAGATCCAGTCCACACACTGCATCCTGCGCAGTTATGTACACTACAAATCGCTTGCTGCTTTATTTTGTAATAAACGGATTATGTTGTACTTCTCTATTTTTTCAAAAGCGGTGTTGAGAACTTGGGAAAGTAATAACGTAATATGTAATATATTACTCTTCAAATCCAGTAATAAGTAAAGTAATGATATTACTTTGTCTAAGGGGTAATGAGTAAAGTAAAGAAGTTACTTTCCTAAGTAATATAGACCAACACTGTTCTGTTTGCAGCGCCCGACACCATCAAACTATGGAGAATGAATCTGGCTTAACCCTTGGCTCTCCTAGTCATTACAACGCACATGTTACGCCAGGAACAGTCCAGCTCTGAGTGTTTTTTCCTCCTCCGCCTCGTGCCATTATGTCACGCATATTTACAAATATGCTGTAGAACTATTTACCGACCGTTTAATGGCGTTTTTGCAACAACAAAAAAATGTATGTATGTAATGTAATGTATGTATAACATTTAGAAGATTTATAACACTTTCCTGTGGGTCTTTATGTGTGTAATATGAGGTTTTAGGTATTTTAGAGTTTAGCAGTGAGCCCACTGTCTCTGATGTGTCTGGACTACTTGTTGTCCCAGTAAGACAGCCTTCCTGCCTATTCACAGGGAGGTGCAGCGCATCAATATAGAATAGAATTGTGGGAAATGTAGTCCAGGGATTAGTGTCAATGACATCAGAGACACTGGACTCACTGCTAAAACCTAAAACATCTAAAATGACATATTATATACATAAAGACCCTCAGAAAAGTGGTCTGAATCTTCTAAATGTTATTAGCATTTCTTTTTTTGTGCAAAAACTGTGAAATCACCCTTAAAGGCAAATACTAATAAACTACACATGAATCTTGTGTAGAGGAATCAAAGGAGGTACTATACCTAGTAGCCTACTATACCTAGTGGACATAGTGTGAAGACAAATTTCAAACCTGTCATCTCAGACAATTCCAGACAGCATTTTTTGTTATTCAGGATATACTAAAGATTCCAAATATTTGTATTTTTACAATCAGTCCCATGTTGATCCCATTTCCCCCCCATACAATGACACATCCCATCCACATCAATAGCACCTGAGTGTCGTGTCATATTGTACCTCCATTCTTGGCATTCATACTCTCCGTGTTCCGTTTTGCATTTTGCCCCCTTGACCACAACTATGTCGTTTGCCCTCCGGGGCTCCCTCCTTCTCCTGGCAGCGTCTTCTTCTCCACCAGCTTCAGCTTGCTTCACGTCCTGTCCTCGATGCCTGTCCCTTTAACCTCAGAGAGGGACAGAGACGTACATGAGTCGTGGTCCAGTGGGTTGAGACCTGGAGGAGACAGGTAAGGATGGAAAGGAGGAGGGGGAAGAGGGAGAGAGCACAGGGTAAACATCGGTGAATATGGGAGAGGGAGATTCGTCCAGTAATAATGATATTTGACCTCAAATTAAAAATAAATAAATAAATAAATAAATAAATAAATAAATAAATAAATAAATAAATAAATAAATAAATAAATAAATAAATAAATAAATAAATAAATAAATAAATAAATAAATAAAAAGGCTGAATCCTAATGAATAACAGAATGGAATTGTCAAATCCCTCTCCCTGGAATAGACCTTAAAACATTGTTTTAAAAAAATAAAACCTTTTTTATTTTAACTTATAAGAAAGCTATTGGTGTAGAGGTTTGTCTATCACATGTTAGGCTTAGCTGTGATTGGGTAGGGGCTAGCCTGGTCTAGTCCTCAATGATTTTGGCCTTGGGGGGCGGGGTGTCGTGGGATCCACACGGCGGAAGTGCTGCGCTCTGATTTGATCTCACTAACGTGTCGTCATCTCCGGCCCCTCCCGCGCCCGTCCACTGCTGTTCTACGTCACATTATTTAGAGCGACGCCCACCCCGGAAGGTTCACTCCCCCCTCAAGGCCACTTTACAACGTGCGTTAGTCCAGGCTTTCCGTTTTCGCGCAAGGCGAACGAAAATGAAAGCCTGGGTGTCGAGGCTAGGTAGGGGCTTACTGAAAGGTCTATTGTCAGAGGGGAAAGGTTTGAAAATGGCCTCCTTACTTTCTAGAAAGGACCAACTGTAACCAAATGGACCCTTATAGATCTGTAACTCTTGCAATCGTAAAATAAAACCAAACGGACCCACAAGAGTTCTCAAGAGTCAAATTATATTTAAACATCTGAATTGCTTAATTTCCAAGAATGTACACATTTAGAAAATGTTGAAAAATTGCTATTTTGACCAACATTTTGCCAGTTATCTCATCTCAGTTATCTAAATTGTGGACCAAAACTTGAAAATCCTTAGTTTTGGGTCCGAGAGACTGAACTCAACATCAAATGTTGGTCTGTGGCTAGAATGCAGAAAAAATAGTGGGCCCTGCCGCCTTGGTATGAAAAAGATTGAAAACCACTGATATAGAGTGGTAAATTAGCGGTGTTCACAGGTGAGATGATGAGGTCGTTGGAGACAGGTGAGTGCTTGCAGAGTGGAGGGGAATGTGGGAGTGGTAAAAAGGGCTGACACGGTCGGTGGGGCGCCAGACCCTGACAATGGTCACCTTTAACATTGACAGAAATAACAGGATCAAAGCCAAACCATATACTGCAGGCTAACTTGAAGACACACCGCACAGGAGAAAAACCCTTTTCCACTGCAAACAATGTGAGAAGTCATTCATGTGCTTTCAGATTCAACAGTCTCTTCGTAAAAATAATTACCAGTCGTAGTCTTATGCCAAGAGGCAGCCTACTGCTGTTAAAGTTATTGATGTATTACTCCTTTAAGAATTAATTATAAACGTCAGAGTACAGTCTACTACAGTATGCCTATATATTTATTATGTACCATTAGGTATGTTTATCCCAGCCCCCAGTGTCCACTCTACCTGTTTCCACTACCAGTTCCTCTACCACAGGGGTTTTCAACCTTTTTGACTCCAGGGACCACCATTTATTCAGCATTTGAGCCACGGACCACCATTGGGTGACATTTTAGCCCCAGAGACCTAAAACTAAAGAATTCTTTTGTTTTTTTCCACAATTCCAGGCTGTATTTTGCCAACAAAACAGTGTAAACTTCTTAATCAAGTGGTGCTAATTCAGATGATGAATATTTTAACTCTTGAGAGTGTGAAAATGAAACCAATTGAACCCGCAAGGGTCCATTTGGTTTCATTTTTACATTCTCAAGAGTTACATCTGGTTAACCAACTTTCCATCCATGACATTATATCAATCAATAGCTTACAGGTTTGGACTCTCGTACAGTGATCATTTCAGAATCGCAAACACCTCTCTACGAGAGTCCAAATCAACTGGACTGCCCATAGCCCTAAACTAATGCTTGCTTCATTCAGCCTGCAGAATGAAGCAGTATCAGGGTAGGGCTATGGATCAAAGCTACGTCGTTACAAATGTGTAATGCCGCCAACTTGCTCACATTTACATATTATATTGTCTATGATGATTAATGGCATGCACGTAAAGCTAAAGTAAACTAACTAACCTGTCACAAGATGAGTCTCGTGCTCAAATCATAGAGTAATAAAATAACAGAGAACGGACAGGAGCGACAGCCCCGCCCCCTTGTTATTCATTTCAATACAAGTTGCTCATTGGCGCATGAAGCACCCGGAAGACCGCCGGAAGTGCGCCTATTTCCGCATTTGACCACCAAAATTTGGTCAAAGAGGGTTTATATAAAGAGGCGACATAATGCAATTATTTGACTCACCACCAGATGGTGCAGCGGTAACACCACTCTATGGCGCGCTGACGACATCACTCCAATATGGCGGCGTGTGCCGCTCCCGCCATCTAGCGGCGTTTCCAAGAACTGTAGTCAGAACAGCAGTCTTTAATAGCAACAGGAAGTACGTCACATCACTCCAATATGGCGGAGGCACTGGGGACTGGTTGTTGCCATTGGACTTAACGAAAGTGCCGCCTCTTTATATAGAATCTCTTTGATTTGGTGTCCAAATGCGGAAGTATTTCTCCATGAACGCGCCCGACGCAAGGGATTATGGGAACCATGAACGAGCGCCGTCGCGCACGAGCAAAGGAAAAAAACATCAAAAAGCATCAAAAACAAGCTTTTGGGTTTGCATTGAGCTTATTATCTGTCATATAATACATCCGTTGTGTTTTGAGAGGTAGTATATGACATGAGGACCGCTGGTTTATTCAGAAAACAACTTAAAAACAAACTGCCCTGTCCACGTGCACAAAGCAAACCAGCGTGCGTGCTCTCCGGCGGTCGTGCATGAATTCCACCCGCCTGCAGTACCAAACTTGGCCACCAGGGCACCCCCTGCTTCAAGCCTAGAGCCACTATCTGGGGCCGTGGTCTCGTGCTGCTGGTAGCAGCCATGACAGTTGAGTGCTACATTGTTTACAGTCCGATGGAACTCGAAAGCAGCAAAAACGTACTATTCATAGTAGTTCCGTTTTCGGTGAAGACTTGTATTCACTCAAACCAATGTTGGGAATCAACATGGTTTAAATCACTATTCTAAATGTCAATGTACAAGTACATTCGGGGTGCTTTAAAATATTAACCTTTCTAAATGTTTAATAAAGTTTTCAGTGTCTTTCACACAAAGACTTGGACTTCACCCTATTCTGTGTAGCTGAGATCTTGCACCGGAATTGGTGACCTATTGAATCCGGTCGCGGAAATAAATAAACACATTCAAAAGGAACCGGGGCGACATTATTCTATAGGTTAACAAATTTCAATGTACGCAACGTACGCAGTGGGACACGGAACTGATTTCTGATTGGTCGATGCCCCGAGCCGCGCCCACACCGTGTGTAACGTCGGCGCAACTCGTTTGACGAGGATTGTTTTTGTTGTTTATTTACACCCAGCTTTTTATATTACTTATATTGGTTGTTATTTATTTATTTTTTAATTTTCTTTTTTTTTTTTTTTTTGCTGAGGGCGCAGCGCCCGGCGGTTTGAACCGTTTTGAACTAGTTTGAACGTTGGATTGGACGGGCGAACCGCCGCTCAAAACAGCCGACCAATCAACGACGAGGGACTCTCCGTCTCGCTCTCTCTTTGAAACATCGTTCTATCCAAAGCATCTTTCAGAATGTTCTGAGTCTCCCAGAGAACCAGTCGCATTCACCACAGCTCCGCTTACCTTACGCTCTAACAGCAGTTCATTCACCACAGCTCCGCTTACCTTACGCTCTAACAGCAGTTCCAGATCCAGCACTTGACACCGGAGGGCCGGCATCGACAACCGACAAGGAGGACACAACTTTGCAACCAACCTTTTCCCCTTAACGGTGAGTTAACGTTTTCATTTTCTGATTTCTCGGTGTCTCGTTGGCTGTTGCGGCCTGTCGGTGTGTTTGGCGTCTGTTGTCTGTTGGTTAGCCCAAGATTTGGACTCTCGTAGAGAGGCCTCCGAGAGTCCAAATCTTGGGCTATCCTTTTTTGGGGGTGTTTAATGTAGCAGTGATTTCCAACCATTTTCATACCACGGCCCACTATTTATTTTGCATTTTAGCCCCAACGGACCACCATTTGTTGAGTTTAGTCTCCCGGACCCAAAACCAAGGATTTTCATTTTTTGGGGCCCACAATTTAGAAGAGATATCTGGCAAAACGTTGTTAGAAATAACACAGGGATTAAAGTTCTCAGTACTGGGTACTGATTTCAGTCCTGAGACTCCTGACGATTTCACAAGGGTCATTTATTTAGCTCAGTGCTTATTTGCAAAAGATCATTTTCAGTCTCAATATGTTGTTTTTTTTACTTTAACCCCTGAATAACAATTCTTCTACATTTTCTAACTGAGCGGATTCTTGAAAATGAAGTAATTCGGAATCGGATGTTTAAATATAATTTAACACTTTTAGAGTATGAGTGTTATGCTGGGTAGGTCTACAAGCTAACAACTTGCAAGCAATAATATTTGCTTTTTTTTCCCCCTTCTTTTCTTTCACAGGTGTACACCTTGCCTGAAGCTCTCTCCGCCTCTCTTTCTCTCTCTCTCTCTCTCTCTCTCTCTCTCTCTCTCTCTCTCTCTCTCTCTCTCTCTCTCTCTCTCTCTCTCTCTCTCTCTCTCAGATCCGACCATGGGTCAGTGCTTTGGTAAAGCACGGCCCAAGGAGAGGATCAGAGGTCGCACCAGTAGCTGGTTCCTGCAGAGGAAGGAGAAGGAGGTCCCTGCCTACACCATAGAAGAGACCATGGTGCCCCTGATGCAGACCCTCAGTGCAGAGGAGGTAGGGATGGCCAGCAGTTAACCACAATGTGTCTGTTTTTAATGGAAATAGACCATTTTTCTGTAACAGGAAGGCTCAGCCCAAATAATACCCGACCTGAGTTTAGACAGAGTTACACTGGCGCAAACCCTGTTCACCTTGTGAGATCAGTCCAATGGCGGCTCTATCATCAACTTGTGTTTCACCATGTTAATGGTGTTAATTCTTCTGTTAGGACCTTTTTGTGGAGAGTGTACAAATGGAACCAAATGGACCCGCCAGGGTCCATTTGGTTCACATTTGTACACTCAGGAAACTTTGGAAATGTCCCTCTTTTAGGGTGCAACAGTCCTCCCCTAGAGTTCAGTTTTCTGACTCCTCAATGTCGCAACATTTAAACTGATCCGAGTATTACCGTATTTGGGCCGAGCCTTCATCTATTCTATTTATTCCATCATTGGTTAATAAAATCAGGGGTTAATAAAATCTCTCTGTTTGTCCATCCCTATAGGAGCAGGTGCTTCACCAGCGCCTGCGCGACAGTGAACCGGTCTTCACTGGACACCACCTGACTGAGTGGTCGCCCTGCGCGGTGGAGCTCCACCGACTGCCTGCAGGGACTGCAGGGACGCTTCCTCAGTGGGCCATCGTATGTAAGTATCACCATGATCCACAGCAGGTGATTCTCGTTCCAGAGGAAAGTTATCCTCTGTCGAGCGACGACGAATTGTAGGGCAGCTGCCTGTGGTGCCACAACCATTATTATTGTTTTATTAAATATCACTAATATATAATATAAAAATATACAGTATATATAAATATCATTGTGTTCATATATTCATATAGTCTTGTGTCTTAATAATCTTTTCTTCAGTGTGTTCACAGGTTTTAGCGACAGAGTTCATCGCACTGCTGCTGCTCAGTGTCATCTTCACTATTCAGTTGGCCTTGCGTCTGGCGGGCTAAAAACAATGAAACAACAAAAACTAACAAGTGTTTTTCCTTGCAGGTTTCTACTGATGCCTGGTGGATAGCTTGGAGCGCCATTCAGACCCGTGACAACTAATATAACAAGTGTTTTTCTTTACAGGTTTTTACTGATGTCTGGTGGATAGCTTGGAGCGCCATTCAGACCCGTGACAACTAATATAACAAGTGTTTTTCTTTGCAGATTTCTACCGATGTCTGATGGATCTCGTGAGGTGCCAGTTCAACCATGTGTCAACTAAAACTAAAGTGTTTTTCTTTACAGGTTTTCTACCGAGTGTGTGATTTCCCCACCCATACTAACAATTACAGTATGTTCAGTTTGCAGGTTTCTACTGATGTCCGGCGGGCTAAAGGCCTATTCAGAGTTTGCTTTTCGGTGATCACCGCGACTACCATGACCACCGTTGCCTACCATATGACGTCATACCACCGCAAACCACCACTCTTTCCACCCTCTCTGATTTTTACTCACGGCCGCAGTGGTGCTCACCCGGAACAATGAATGAACAAACATGGCGACTTCGGTCACATTACGTCATCATCTAAACTGGCCAATCGGAGTACCCTGAGGGACAACCAACCATGCACCGTACACCACCACGCAAAAAACACTTAATAAGTTAAGTGTTTTTTTTTATCTATCTTTCCTTTTACACAAGTGAAAAGGAAAGATACATAAAAGCACTAGAAAGCATTATAATTGAGGCAGGTACGCAGTAGAGAGAGAAAAGGGGGTGGGGAACATTAACAGTAAACAGTAGGGTATTTAAGTTTCCGTCTCTAGGCCTTGGTCCGTCGCAGTTGCAACAGAAGCCCAACATAGTTAAGACAGCAGGCGACGCCGACAGGATCCACCTCGTCCACGCTGTTAACACGACACCAAAAGCTGCGTTCTGCCGTCCGAGGAGAGGGTCGGACGGCCGCGAGGATTATATATCGAGCACAGAGCGATTCATTACCGGCGTTGTAATTCGGACGTTCTACCAATCTTAAATAGGCTAATAATGACGTGAGGAGGGGCGAGGTGGTGGTGGTGGTCTGAATAGTGGTGGTTGCGGTGATCACCATAAATCTAAACTCTGAATGAGCCTTAACCCCACCCCCCCACCACCACCACCACCTACCCAAAGTGGGTGGTGTGTGGGGGGGTGGGGGTCACCTCCCATGGGCTGCCACCTTGGCGTGGTGGAGGTGCTTACGATCCTTGTGATCAAACTCAGGGCAGCCCCTAAGATAAAACAAGCCTTTTACAGAAATCAGTCTGCACAAGGTACCAGAAGACCCTCATGGGACCTCCTAGAACAATGAAACTAAGAAAGAACTTGATCTCTGAACAACTGCTCTGCTTCTTACCAAGGCGACACACAGGTATGTGATCATCATATTCTTGCTGTCTGGAGTAAACCACGCAACTTTTTTTTTTTTTTTTTTTTTTTTTTAGGTTTTGGAAAGTACTTTAGATTTGGACAATTATTACTGAAAAAATAACATCCATTTTGGCCACAGAGGTCCACAATAGACCTGCACAGTGACGTCACAACCCCGGTTCCAGTCTTTTTTTCCCCATTCATTTTTCTCATAGACTTTTCAAAATAATTTATATAAAGACGATTACAATGCGGACAAAGCCAACTCGGTTTGTGACAAATCATGATGACACACACAATCTTTTGGGACGATCAAATAATTTCTTAAGATGAAAAACGAAACAAAAAGTGTTTCCTACCAATTTGTACTTCTTGCTAATCAGATATTATATGATGATATTATTGTGTGTGTCATCATGATTTGTCACGACCCGTGTTGGCTTTGTCCGCGGCGAAATCGTCTTTATATGAATTATTTTCGAAAAGTTGAAAAGCAGGTCTATTGCATAATGTTTTTGATGCAGGAGCTGAAACGTGGATGGCTGTCCATAAGATGTGCACAGCTGGATGGAGGGAGAACAGAAATACAGGTGTTTCCATCGCCCCATTCTTTATTTTTCACCCTTCATTTCCCCAACCCCCCAGAAATAACTGTCTTTTTGTCCAGTATCTTTGGTTTTACAGGTTTCTACCCACACCTTGGATGGTGTTGTATGGCTGTACATCCTGTTTCCTGTCTATCCTTTTCTTTTTGCAGGATTCTACTGACGTCTGGTGTGTTGGCTTCAGAGGTGCCATTAAACCCTGCGTGAAAAATAAGCTAAAACAGTGTCTATGTTTTCTTCAGTGTGTTCAGTTGACAGGTTTCTACAGACTGAGTCCAGTGTGCTGCTGCTCAGTGTCATCTCCAACAGCCTTGTGTCTGGCTGGGCTGTAGCTTGAGATGCTCAACGTGTCGCAACGTTTCTGCACTGTTTTGTCTTTTTACAGGTTTCTAGAGATGCCTTGGATGGTGGATGGTGATGATGGATGGTGAAGTATACTCCCCTCCCCTTGTGTCTGTCCTATGTCTCTTGTGTGAAAACTTTATACGTATCTGTCATATATGCAAAAAAAACAAAAAAAAAAACACTTTATTACACCCCTACTAATTACTCTCTACATTTAGTTCCATAGTGAGGCTTTAAGTCATTCATGAAATGTGATATTGTCCCACTGGACAATATTACATTTCATGAATGACTTAAAGCCTCACTATGGAACTTTTGTTACAGTGTTAGAGAAGCCGCTGCCTGACTGCATGTCTAATTAAGGGATCAAGCAGTCCACGAAGTGGACTTGATCCCTTCTTGTTTCTGTCTCTTTTTTCCTTCTTCTTCTTCCGCCAAAAATAGCTGTTCTGGCTGAACCGTGCAGTCGGTTTTCGCGAAAATTGGTAATCTGGTAGAGGGTGATGCCAAACGGTGATGATGCGAAGCCTGTGACCACTGGTCAAATGGTGGCGCTATAGCACTCAACTGAAATTGCAAACTTTAAACACTCATAACTCATGAACTGCTCGACTCTCAGAAATGTAACTTATATTCACTTATGCGTCTGCTTATGTCAAACAACTTTTGTATTCTGACTTTTCACCTCTGACCTTTAGATGAACCGCCATCTTGAATTATATGTAAAACAGTTAAAATGTCTCTTCTCCTACAATCTTTGATCAAAATGCATAACAATGACCTACACATGAACTTTGAAGCCATACAAACATGAAATGGGTGTGAATTTTGTTTTCAGTGAAAAAAATGATGTTTTTACGAGCCAATGAAAATTGCTTGTTTGTGAAAATTCTTCTATTATCCCTAATCTACACATGCAAAGTAATCTGTTTATGAGATTTTACAGTTTGGTATAGGGGGATGCCAAATAGCACTAAAACCAGTCTTGCTCCAATCGCTCAAATGGGGGCGCTATAGCAATTCTTTGAAACTGAAACATTTGAACAAGCATAACTCAGGCTTCGTTTGGCTTAAAATCATGGGACTTGTTTCTACATGTTCCTTGATTCATGTGGAACACATCTGTAATTTCGACTGGTAAGCTCCACCCCCAGAGTGTCTGCCATTTTAAGCAGTTTGAAAAATGCTCATGCCTGATTTTATGCCTGGATTTTTGATCAATTTGCATGACACCTGCTACATGAGAACTTTGGCCCCATCCGGACAAAACTTCAGAAGCAAATTTGTTTTCATCAAAAAATGACGTTTTTATAAGCCAATGAAAGTTGCTCGTTTGTGAAGAGTCTTCTTCTGCTTGTTTCTCTCTGGCAACACTGGAGCAAGTACATTGTGCCAGATTGTGTGAGAGGAATAAGCATGTGGAACTTGTTTCCATTTGTCACTTTGACCACTAAGCTCCACCCTCGGACTGCTGAATTGTGCATATTGTTCATATTGCTTACTGCTTGGTGGCGTGTTGTTGGGTTGTTTCATTGATGACAACAACTAAGCAAATCATTGTGCCTGGATAGCTCAGTCGGTAGGGTGTTTGACTTCGGAACACAAGATTGAGGGTTCAAGTCCCACTGCTGACAATACAAAGTCTGAGTCTCCAAAAACCCTGCTGTTTCCACAATCACATGATGTATTTCTTCCATGTTTCTATGGCTTATTTGTGCATATTTAAGGAGCGGTAGTGGCTCAGAGGTAGAGTAACCGGATGGTAACCACAAGGTTGCCGGTTCGATCCCGGGCTCCTGCAGAGTTAGTGTCGATGTGTCCCTGTCCCACTGCCATCAGTGTATGAATGTGTGTGTGAATGGGTGAATGTGATGCACAATCTATGTAAAGCGCCTTGGATAAAGGCGCTATATAAATGCACCATTTACCAAGCAGTCCACTGAATGTGTGTGTTGTTTCCAGTACATTTTGTGTCTGTTGGGTAGCCTCATTGGTAGAGCGCATGACTTGGAAATGAGAGTTCCTGGGTTCAAATCCCGGCACGGACACCTAGTAATATGAGTCAATCATGCACAATCTCATGTGGTCTTCTACATCTAAGTTCATGGTTCTATGTGTAACCCAGGGTAAAACTCAATGTAATGGTGGTTGTCACCATTCGGCCATGTTGTGTTTTGTCACTATTCGGCCATGTTGTCACTAATGACAGTTCACAGCTCAGTTCACCACTCACTCACAGCTCACCAATCATTTACTCATTCACCAACTCAGTGGCCTTGTGGTTAGAGTGTCCGCCCTGAGACTGGGAGGCCGGGGTTCGATTCCCGGCCGGGTCATACCAAAGGCTCTAAAAACGGGATCCAATGCCTCCCTGCTTGGCACTCAGCATCAAGGGTTGGATTGGGGGTAAGACCCTGTGTCATACTAGCGTCATGTCCAGAGGGTGTACTTGTACATCAAGCTGCCTCATGCTACAGAAACAGGAGATAGGCACCTGCCCTATGGGCCTCATGGCTGGGCAAGGCTGTTTGACTGTCACTATTCGGCCATGTTGTCACTAATGACAGTTCATAGCTCAGTTCACCACTCACTCACAGCTCACCAATCATTCACTCAGTCACACCAGATTACAATGTGTGAGTCAGTCAGGGCAGGGCAGGGCTCAAAAACCCTGCCCTGCTCCCATAATTACCTGATGTATTTCTGAAGTTCAGGCTCCCATGTTTCTATGGCTTATTTGTGCGTATTGTTCTTACTCCTTATTGCTGCTTGCTTGATCCCGTTTTATTGCTGCTTGCAGCTATATTTTCTTGCTTGCTTTTCTTGTGTAATTATTTTTTGGTCCAATCTCATGACAATAATCTCTGTTTCAATCAGGAGCTGCTGGCAGATTGGTGTTGCTTGAGGACATGAATAACTAGTCCCTGGTGGTCCCCAGAGCTCTGTCCTGCTACCCTGCTCTAAGGTCCATGCTGGTCCACACTGTGCACTGTGCCTGGACCCCTCTGTCTCCTGGCTGGAGAGAGTGAACTTCATCAACCTGAGGAAGGTACAGAGATTAGACTCACCACAGGGCTGTGTGCACTGAAAACCTGGGAACTAAATAGTTACCAAGACATTTCTTCACCAATTTGATTCTAGTGGTGTCAATTGGTGTCAACAATTCAACTCCTGTGGGAAACCTCATGAAACAGGTCAAAGTCGGGGTAATGGTCACAACCTATAGAAGGCAAAACATGCAAAATGTCATCATGCTTAGGGGGTTGTCATGATGCTGAATCCATTCCAAGCATTAGTTCCTCTCAGAAAACAACTCATCATAAATGTGCTTAGTCATCACATTTAGGCAAATGTTATTGCCATTTTCAGCCCAATGAGTGTGTTCTTTTGTGCAAAATTATGGCTGTGGAATTCTCCTTTAACCATGCAAGGGGGGTTTCCATAAGTGCACCTGTTATTCTATTATATATTGTTCATTAACTTCAGTGACTATAATGAGCTCTATACTCAACCAGCTAATTGTAATGCAACATGGTGAACATGCAAGTCATACATCACTTTTCAAACAAAAACAACAAAGCAAAACAAGCAACTCTATTAAGAACATAACTATTTAAGCATGTAAATACTAAGCAAATGAAATCGTTAAAGCTCAAAGGGTGATTTGAAGGGACTTGAGACTCGCTGTCCATGGTGCTGATCGTTGCTAAATGCATCCACTGTGGGTATGCACTATGCAGCAAAATACAATGGACTGTTTATTTTATTTTATGTTTATTTTAATAGTATGTTGCCCCAGTGTGTCACTGAAGCTTTTATTAAAGTGGGTTAATTATGACCTAGCTCAGCTATATACCATGCCATAGTAGATTTAGACAGTGTTGGCCCTGTGGAAATGTGATCGATACAAACATTTTCTTCTGCAGATAACGCTGGCTGTGTGTTGGACTAAAGGATTTCCCTGGAACCTGAACATGTCCTTGTCGTGTCTCCTCCTCCTTGTGCGTCGCTCAGCCCTCTGCCAGTGCACAGTCGACTCCCACCTCCATCCCAGACTCTCCCCAGAAAGGCGTTCATGTTATCCATTCCAGTCCCTGGCCTGCGGTCTCTTAACAGGCCAGTCAACCTTTATGCTAACTAACTGGTTAATTCTCAGGATTCCACTTCAAATATAGCAAAAATAGCTGTTCTATGAGCTCAAAATATGTTGTAGTGCGATGCATGTTTTTGGCTTGTTCTGGTAGATTGTCTATTTTCACGTTGACATAAGATATGCATTGTGGCCGTCTGGAGTGAGTGTGGAATATATGAAATTCATCAATCCCTTGAAATGAACCATCTCATTTTTGAGATATCCTCAAAAAGAACAGTACAAAATAACTCAACACATGCGAAAACAAAACAAGAAAGCACATTGACATAACATGATGGATTGTTGTGTTATTAATCTATTACAAACATAAATGTGTATATTAAAGGAAATCTGTGAACAAGTTGATGTTAAGACGTCGTGTATGGTAAAAGCCGTTGTTTTCAGAAATAAAATGATTGTATTTAAATATAAACTGCAGCCAGTGCTGCTGGGAGATGGAAGATGGAAGATGGAAGTCAAGGACAAATCATAGGTGGTTAAATACTGTACGTGTACCTGTTAGTGTCATTGTGGTGAGGAACAGATTACTCACAACTGCCTGTGTTTATAAACTTAAGGTATTATAGGCACATTAGGCAACTTTGTTCAACAATAGCCATAATGACTGTTTTTCCATATCAAATGAGAACATGAAGGCCTAGAGAGAAGCAACATTTGGAAAGAAACTCGGCTGTACAAATACATTATATTTTTGGGACCAGAACTTATACACACTATTAGGATAAAACCTGCGGTTACTTAAACATAAACAGCATTGCAAAATCCAAGCCAATTTTGCCACTTTCCTCTTATCCTTTGGTTAATGCGTCATTATTGGTAATAATGATAACAATAATACAACACTACATTGGCAATTCCATAATGGTCATGACATGCATAAGCATCAGTCTGTCAGACAATGTACTACCTTAAAACCAGGCACACTCATCTTCCATCTTTAATGAACACAGTCCTTACACCTATAGAATAGTTATCACAATTGTGTGTCTTGTAGCACAACTTAAGCAAAGTGTTAGTGTAATTATATAATTAGTTTGGTTGTTGGTCACAGGGCAACCAGACTATTGTTATTGTCAGTATATTGTATGTTTCTAGAGGAACTTGTGATGTCATGCAGGTCTATTGGGTTTTCTATGTCATCAGGCCGATGCCATAATAACCAATGGGTTATTTTCCATTCCATTATTATCACATTTGTTGCGTTCAGGAAGAAACCACCTACCCACATTTTTTTTACATGTTTTATTTTCCCTTTTTTTTCTTGTTTCTTGTGCTACTGAACAGCCTTTATATCTGAGTTGCTACGCAAATACTGAACACATGGAATGTAGTAAAATGTGCTTTGGACAAAACCTCTTGACTTCATCAGTGGGCTCTCAAAACTGTTTTTCGATAATGTCAGCACCAGTAATGATGCAAGATAATCCCTCTTTTTGAATATACTGTAACTAAAAGGAATGAGAGAGTTGACTTTGAGCAGATTTAACTGGCTATAACATTTCAATAGTCTGATTATGTGTGCAACAGCGCCACCTACTGTCTATAATAACTACCTGACTGGTCATAAATGTCCAACATTAAAACAGTAGCTGCTGTTTGCCTTAGATTAGATCATAACACTACGCTTCTGTGTTTTAAACACTAGTATTAGTGTTTGAAAAAAAAAAAAAAAAAACATAAGAATACCTGTAATACTAAAAACATAGCAGAAAAGGTTTCGAGGAGGAAGCAGCCGAGGAGCAGCAATTTCAAAGTTTCCAGGTTTATTGTCATCTTGAATGATCACAGCAGCCAACACACACATACAGCTGGCAGTACATAGAGTATTGACTTTATAGCATCATGTAGCATTATGTCATGCCCCAACCCCCTAAGTTAAAGGTGTCATGATTACCAAATTAGGCATTGTCCTGTCACTGAAGAAGCTACAGTAGATGTTCTCACAAGTCCCTAACCATTTGTAGCCAAGTTATTTCTGTAGAATGACAGCTCTAGACTCACTGTCTCTACCAAGTAAGCTCAACCTGTAGTGTGTTTCTGTTTATAAAACTGCAATCTGGTCATTGTTGAGAAATAAAGCTTTTTTTAAAAACAGTTGCTGGCTTAAAATCAGTTTTAATTCAGTTGCTTGGTAACTTATTATTACTTGTTACTCACGTGATCGGAGCGGGCACAAGTTAAGCAATCAGTGTGCGGTTGTTGGTGGTCACCGTCCCTTGAAGTACTCTGATTGGCTGGTTTAGGTGATGACATAAAGGTGACATAATTAATAGATCTTCATAACTAATGTCGGTTGTATTATCTCCTGGAGGTGTTGGGGTACTTGCTCTCTGCTCGCTTGCTCCGCTCATGCACAAGTGGGCCATAGCCTATACTTGTGCACAATGTGCAAGTTTGAACTCTACGAGGTGCTGATGTAGTTTATTCATGTCAATGGGGAGAATAGCATTGTGGTGTGGTGTGATAAGATATTTAATCTAATATAAAGATCAGTGCTAATAGACCGTGCAATCAATTAATCAACCAAATATACCCAAATGTCTGAATGACTATAGTGCAGTGCACATTTTAAATTATACTACCGATTAACCATGCATCCCCAGTAATTAGTGATGCACAATTAGTAGCATAATTTTAATGGTAAATTTCATGTTTTGTATGATAAATCATGTGAAGCTATATTATAGCCCCGGTGTTCCTTCAAGTCTCTGCAGATACCAGGGGAGGATCTAGGCATGGGCCTGGGGGGCAATGCCCCCCTAAATGCCCTGACTGCCCCACCAAACACAATGGCATGCAAAACAACAAGATATTTCTTTTTTTTAAAGGATATGAAACACTACTACTTCTACTAACTCCAATTGTGCCACCACTAAACCAACAGCATTTCATCATTGAAAACAGAAAAAAAACTCTGAGTCAGACCTTTAGCTTAGGGGGCGACTTCATCGACCGTGGTGCGAAGTGACACGGGCGATGAAGTTGCACACATACCATTTTTGGTTACAGGAATTTTATTAGACAAGTAAAGCATCAATAATAACATCAGTTGTTGTTGAAGTTGCAACAAATTACATATTTTAAAAAACAAATAAATTGTAAATTAAATTCCATGCCCTGACGTATTATTAGGAGGACAAGATCGGGAAAAAAAGTTTTTGATTAATCTATTATGGTTAAAAGGAGTTTTATTGGAGTTGGAGCTATAGTGGGTTTATTTATTTATTTTTAACATAGGCTACTTGGCCCCAGTGACCTCCACAAAATGACCAAAACTACTCATCAAAAGTATTTCATACAAATGGGTTAGGCTAGGGTTAAGTAAAAAAAAAAAAAAACAAATGTTGATGTAAATTTAGGGGTAGGCCCATCTGGATTAATGAGAATCCATTTACACTACTAGACAGTCATTGTTATGACTACAGTGGCTACCAACCCTGTATCAACCACAGTTGACCGCGTTGACTGTTTTCAGCCAGCAGATGTCACTGTAGCGCTGAAACCATGACGCAACGTAAAGAGATAGAGCATTTATATGCCAGTGTCCGGAACTGTTGTTCTGCAGTGTGTTGTCAGGAGGACACAGTACGCGGTGACACGCGTCCCTTTGAAGAGGAAGAGGGAAAACATCATGGAGGAGTGAAAGTTATTCTGGCTAAAGTTTAAAACGTAGAAGTGAAAACTACATTGTTTGATGGACTGATTCCATTGCTGCCTGTTGTGAAACACTGGATTTGTATGACAACTAGGTAGGTTTACTTGAGTGTGGTTTTATTTTTGTACATGTAGTGTGTTGCATGTTGTTTACATTATGTTTGGGTTGTTGGATTGAGGCTGGTATTAAAAGGACCCCTGACTAACAAGTTAAACATCGCTTAAAACATTATAATTTCCCTCTAAAATAAACAAATGAAAACACCATTGGCATCTTATTTCATTCATAAATAGAGAATATTTCACTCAACAGGAACTGCTCCTGTCCTGTCGCAGGATGATGATGTCACGTGTGATCTAGCTCTTTGGAGGATGAACATGCTCACGTGACATCATCATCCTTCGACCAGAGCACCTCCTATTGAGTGAAAGATTATATTATTTATGAAAGAAATAAAGTATTGTAGGTGTTTTTTATCTGCATGTATAGTGTTTTAAGGCATATTTGTCTCATTCGCCAGGGACCCTTTTAAATAAATGTGATTTGAAGTATGTTTTATATTTGCTTTTTTTTTGCGATGTAAAGTATCGGATATCAGGAGTGTATGGGGGGAAAAACGAATATATCTGATCGGAAACCAGTAAAAAATGACTATTGTTATATCCCTGTGAACACTTACTGTATGTGTGTTCTGTCCTCACCTCAGCCATGAGTTAAACCACATGTAACAGTAATGTTGTGTGTTCTCACCTCAGCCATGAGTTAAACCACATGTAACAGTAATGTTTTGTGTTCTCTGTCCACCATACCTCACCTCAGCCATGAGTTAAACCACATGTAACAGTAATGTTGTGTGTTCTCTCTCCACCATACCTCACCTCAGCCATGAGTTAAACCACATGTAACAGTAATGTTTTGTGTTCTCTCTCCACCATACCTCACCTCAGCCATGGCTGACTACAGCCTGGACACTGAGCGCCAGAGAGAATCACCACAGGCTGCCAAGAAGATAAGACTGGACACTGACCATGTGAGTGACCGTTTTCCCAAGCATCATTAACCTGGTCAGCAACATGACTCACAGATGAATAGTAGATCATAGGGCTGCAACGATTATTCGTTATTGGATCGATTTGTCAATTACTTGTCAACTATTTTAGCGATCGATTAATCGGTTCGTCAACTAACATTTTTTACCCGTATTCCCACTTAACCATAGTTTTTCCAATGTTAAGTGTAACCAATTCAGCCCATTTTGAACATTTTGCTGTCTTTAATTAATATACTCTAAAGATGTTTTGTGGACCTAAACAAATCCCCGATTCCGTGTTTCCTAGAAATGGGTCTGAAAAAAAAAAAAAAAAAAAAATCATTAACACGATGAAAACCATCTTGATGTTGTGTTTCACCATGTAAATGATTTTTCTTTTAGGCCTTTTTTTTTCTGAGAGTGTACAAATGGACCCGCTAGGGTTCATTTGGTTCACATTTGTACACTCTCAGGAAAATTTTGAAAATGGATGGAATAGCCCTTTTAAGGTGATTGCTAAGTAATCCGATTAATCGATGAATTGGTTAAATAATCAGGTGATGAATCGATTATGAAAACAGTCGTTAGTAGTTTATTTATCTGATTCTAAATGTCCCTCTGGATGTTGTTGTTGTGGTTGCATTCAGGAGGACCTCTCCAGCGTGGCTCCATCCTCCCTGGATGCTGAGGTGTTCGTGGACCACCACCATCCCAACAAGCTGTTAGTGGGTCTCAACAGGTTCCTGTGTGATGTGGTTCTGTGCTGTGATGGACAGGAGTTCCCCTGCCATCGATATGTACTGGCCTCCTTCAGCCCTTACTTTGAGGTAAATGCACTCTTCTGTTGACTTGTTGTAAAGGAAATGTATTCAATTCTGACCAGGCTTTTGGGGGAACCGGTTACCGTGTTATTTATTCATGCAATCGCAAAACACAACCCCCTCTTAATTGACCCCTGTCGCCATAGTAACTTACCTGGTAGAGTGCATTTTCACTGTAGATGTCCATGATGTGTGAGGAAGGTCAAGGGCATAATAAGTCACCCTCATCATCCTCTATCAGGCGAATTCAGAATGATGCCCTCTGGTCGCCGTTATCTGACCCCTCGTACCAGAACCAATCGCTACACCAATAGCTTTATTCCATCTGCTATCAGATGCTTGAACTCCAGCGGAATCCAAGTGTAGGTTATCCTGTTGTACAGAGGTGGCAGGTCTACGCTATTTATTGATATGGAATGTTATATTTATTATTGCTATTTATAGGACACTTGAGCTGGTCCACCCACCCTTGCCTGTTTGTCGAATGAATGCTTGTTACATGTCTGTATTTTTTTTACTGTTTTATTCTTTGTATGATTAAGCACCAAGCTGCAATGAATTGCCCAGTCTGGGATCAATAAAGTAATCTGAATGTGAATCTGTAGTCCAAACTGATCCCCCCTACCCGCCCACACACACATGCACACCTGTCCCAGATCCACAGGCTCCGATATTAACTAATGATCTACCCGTACTTGCCATAGAAGGAGTTTACATCTGTCACAAAAAAAGGTTACTGTAGCAATAGTGGTCAATTAAGGGTGTTTTGGCCTTAAATTCCCCTTTAACCTTTGACACTAATTCAGAAAGGTCCAGAATGCATACCAGCTAACACTTCCAAGCCAAATATTCATCTTTCCAACATGCACAGGCCATGTTTACCTCTGGTATGAGGGAGTCCACACAGGACAGAGTACCATCAGTGGAGTGGAACCTGAGATGATTGGTTTACTGGTGAACTATGCCTACACGTCTACAGTGTCCATCTCTACTGATAATGTACAGGTAATGTATTAACTCAATGAACCTCATTCAAAGTATCACCAGTGCTTCATGAAGTCAACTTGTTCATTTGCTCTAGGCCCTGCTAGTGGCGTCAAACTTGTTGGAGGTCATACGTGTTCGAGAGGTCTGCTGTGAGTACATGAGGCGCCACATGGACGTTAATAACTGTGTGGAGATTTACTGCTTTGCCGAGGACCACTCTTGTGGCAAGTTGAAGGAACACAGCCTGGATTACATTCAGCAATACTTCAATGTCATCTACCAGCAGGTGAGTGATTTAGAATCATACATTTACATAAAGGTGTTGGTGTGTTGTTGCCCTTCTTCGCCTATGATGTTGTTTTGTTACTATAACTGAAGATTCCTCACACAGAACTGCGTAGAAGCATTCAATCAGTCACAGTGATCAGATATGTGTATATTAACTCATTGACAGATTAGCAGAAAAGCTAGGCTCGCTCCCTTTATAGGCTCAATTTATAGAAAATCCTCTGTTGTGAATTTGTGCAAATGAATGATATCCAAAGACAGGGGAAAAATAAAATGAGTTGATCATGTGCCTTAGTTTTTTCAAATACATTTGAGACATTTGAGTGTGTATTTTCACATTTCACTGTTTCCAGGGCTCCTTCAGAGATAGATGCAATTAAAGTTATATAATGTATCAATCATAGTTGTAAAGTGTGTCAGGTGTTTTCTGGGTTTTGTAGTGCAATCACCACTTAAAGGACTTCATGAGGTGGTTGTGTGCAGTGGCTTAATGAGCCTGTTAACAAGACAAAACCTAAAATGACTTTTGGAGTTCTAAGCAGACAACAGATTAATCAATTACTCCAAAAGTCGTGGTAAATCTGTTAAGGAGTTAATAGGCAAAAAAAACAAGCCATCTATCACCAGTAGAATACTTGAGAAATAGTGTGATGTATTAAGTGTAAAGACTGGGAACTAACTACCGTAATTTCTGGACTATAAGCCACACCTGAATATAAGCCACCAGCTAAATTTGGGGCAAAATACTGATTTTTTTTTCTCCCATGTATAAGCCGCACCTGACTATAAGCCGCACCAGACAACAAGCTTCATGTTAGAGCAGTGGTTTTCAACCTTTTTGATCCCAGGGCCCACTATTTATTCAACATTTGAGCTACAGACCACCATTTGATGACATTTTCACCCCACAGGACCCAAAACTAAAGATTTCTTTTGGTTTTGTCCACAATTCCAGGCTGGATTTTTGCAAACCAAACAGGCAAAATATAGAGATCAAAATGACCATGACTTATTAATTAAATTGTGCTAATTTAGATGGTGAATATCATAACTCTTGAGAGCGTAAACATGAAACCAAATGGACCTGCAAGGGTCCATTTGGTTTCATGTATACGCTCTCAAAGAGTTACATCTGGTTAACCAGCTTACATCTGGTTAACCATCATTTAGTCTGGACTCAGGGCCCACCTGGAACCCTCTCAGGGACCACTGGTGTTTTTTTTTTTTCTTTCTTTTTTTTTCTTTAACAGTGGTTTTCAACAGGTGGTCACCGGTTGAATATCACTGTTAAAAAAACACCTGTAAAAATCGATAGATTGGCCGCACCGTTGTATAAGCCGCAGGGTCAAAAGCATGTGAAAAAAGGACGGAAATTACGGTATTTATTTCATTTTCTTCTCCCAATAGGAAGCATTTTTCTCCCTCTCTGTGGAAAGGCTGACAGAGGTTATCTCCAGTGACTATCTGAATGTTCCAGAGGACATGGTGTTTGAGGCTGCCATGCTGTGGTTGGACCAGTGTCCTACCCGCAAGCAGAGCTTTGGACAGGTCAGACATTTTTATAGTTACACCATGTTACAGCATCTATTGAGGCAGCATCTATCTGCCTCAATAGTTTTAGCGTCGCTTTCCACTATATTCTTGGTACTTGCAAAGTAGTAGCTGTGGCGCCCAATTTGGCATTTGGCGTATGAGTTCATCTTATGTCATATTGATAAAGCATATCCCAGTACAGACCTGAATGAGTGGTATTAACATGGAAAGGAATGTTTGAATTAACTGTGACTGAGCCCCACTGCCATAAACTGGCCCCTGATAGATAACGCTTGCTTGTGTAAACAATGGAGTTAAACCCTCTCCTCCAAGTGAAACAGGACCCCTGCATGGAGACCCCATGTCCACATGCTAGTGAGTTACATCCTGGTCCTCAAAACACTTCCTGATAAGCAACCAATGGTGTCAAATGGCTGGAGTCATACACCCAAGGGGGTGGCTTATGGAAGTGACAATACAGCTTGCA
This sequence comes from Benthosema pterotum, assembly GCA_039105355.1. Classification (NCBI taxonomy): domain Eukaryota; kingdom Metazoa; phylum Chordata; class Actinopteri; order Myctophiformes; family Myctophidae; genus Benthosema; species Benthosema pterotum. The sequence goes on from CM076970.1 coordinate 11,785,530, forward strand.
TGGGTGAAATTCATCAGATTCACTAAGCAAGCAACAGCAGAAGCACGTACCTTGTGTAGCCCGGCTAGCCGCGGCGAAATCGTCTTTATATAAATTATTTTCGAAAAGTCTATGAGAAAAATAAATAGGGAAAACACTCCTGGAACCTGGGGTGATGACGTCACTGCGCAGGTCTATTGTATAATGTTTTTGATGCAGGAGCTGAAATGTGGATTGCTGTCCATAAGATGTGCACAGCTGGATGGAGGGAGAACAGAAATACAGGTGTTTCCATCGCCCCATCATTTCCCCAACCCCCCAGAAATAACTGTCTTTGTCTTTGGTTATCTTTGGTTTTGCAGGTTTCTACCCACACCTTGGATGGTGTTGTATGGCTGTACATCCCTTTTTCCTGCCTATCCTTTTCTTTTTGCAGGATTCTACTGACGTCTGGTGTGTTGGCTTCAGAGGTGCCATTAAACCCTGCGTGAAAACTCAGCTAAAACTAACAGTGTCTATGTTTTCTTCAGTGTGTTCAGTTGACAGGTTTCTACAGACTGAGTCCAGTGTGCTGCTGCTCAGTGTCATCTCCAACAGCCTTGTGTCTGGCTGGGCTGTAGCTTGAGATGCTCAACGTGTCGCAACGTTTCTGCACTGTTTTTTCTTTGACTTTACAGGTTTCTAGAGATGCCTTGGATGGTGGAGTAAGTATACTCCCCTCCCCTTGTGTCTGTCCTATGTCTCTTGTGTTTGTCTGTGTGTTCCCATATGGAACATTTTATACTTCTATGTCATATATGCAAAAAATGTTTTATTACACCCCTACTAGTCTACATTTAGTTTAGTTAATATTGTTTTGTTGTCAACACCTTGTCATAAACCTCCTCCTTAATACAAAGTTAAGGATGCTGAAAATAGCTGATCTTCAGCAGATCTACATATTCAGTGTTTATAAGCCCACTCCGATTGTATCTTTTAAACATTCTAATACTTTCGACAATATTACATTTCATGAATGAATGACTTAAAGCCTCACTATGGAACTTTATTTACAGGTTTGTGATCAACCTTTATATATCAGGTCTAGTATCTGTTTATTTCTAGATCTGACTGCATGTCTAATTTCTTGCTTGCTTTTCTTGTGTAATTATTTTTTGGTCCATTCTCATGACAACAATCTCTGTGTCAATCAGGAGCTGGTGGCAGATTGGTGTTGCTTGAGGACATGAATAACTAGTCCCTGGTGGTCCCCAGAGCTCTGTCCTGCTACCCTGCTCTAAGGTCCATGCTGGTCCACACTGTGCACTGTGCCTGGACCCCTCTGTCTCCTGGCTGGAGAGAGTGAACCTCATCAACCTGAGGAAGGTACAGAGATTAGACTGAAAACACTGAAAACCTGGGAACTAAATCCTTACCAAGACATTTCTTCACCAATTTGATTCTAGTGGTTCAATTCAACTCCTGTGGAAAACCTCATGAAACAGGTCAATGTCCGGGTACTAGTCACAACATATAGAAGGCAAAACATGCAAAATGTTATCAAGCTTAGGTGGTTGTCATGATGCTGAATCCATTCCAAGCTTTAGTTCCTCTCAGAAAACAACTCATTGGGCTAAAAACAGTCATATTTGTCAGAAATGTGCTTAGTCATCCCATTTGGGCAAATGTTATTGCCATTTTCAGCCCAATGACTATGTTTTTTGTGTGCAACCAGAATTCATGGCTGTGGAATTCCCCTTTAACCATGCAAGGAGAGTTTCCATAAGTGCACCTGTTATTCTATATTGTTCATTAACCTCAGTGACTATAATGAGCTCTATTACATTACTAATGTAATGCAACATAATAATAATAATAATGGATGGTGAACATGCAGGTTATACAACACTTTTCAAACAAAAACAACAAAGCAAAACAAGCAACTTTATTAAGAACATAACTATTTAAACATGTAAAAACTAAGCAAATGAAATTGAGGGACTTGAGACTCGCTGTCCATGGTGCTGATCGTTGCTCAATGCATCCACTGTGTGTTCAGCAAAATACAATGGACTGTTTATTTCTAGCTACAGTATGTTGCATCAGGCTGTCACACCTTGGATGGTTTTGTATGGCTGTATATCTAATCCTGTTTCGGTGTTTCCTGTCTTTTCTTTTTGCAGGATTCTACTGATGTCTTTCGTGTTGGCTTCAATAACTAGTCCCTGGTGGTCCCCAGAGCTCTGTCCTGCTACCCTGCTCTAAGGTCCATGCTGGTCCACACTGTGCACTGTGCCTGGACCCCTCTGTCTCCTGGCTGGAGAGAGTGAGGAAGGTACAGAGATTAGACTCAGCACTACCACTACTAGTGTGCACTATCACAGTTTGGGAAGTAGTTACTGAAAGTTATGAAAACCTGGGAACTAAACCCTTCCTTACCTAGACATTCTTTCACCAATCTGTTTCTAATGGTGTCCAATAACATGTACTAAAATGTTGAAATTCAACTACTGTGGGAAACGTCATAAACGTCATAAAACATGTCATAGTCGGGGTACTAGTCACAAGATATAGAAGGCAAAACATGCAAAATGTCATCATGCTTTATGTAGCATGTGATATGTCTAACCAGGGGATTTCCATGATGCTGAATCCATTCCAAGCATTAGTTTCTCTCAGAAAACAACTCCTTGGGCTAAAACCAGACATACCTCATCATAAATGTGCTCAGTAGCATATTTGGGCAATTGCTATGGCCATTTTCAGCCCAATGATTGTGTGCACAATTTATGGCTGCACACCGGGCAAGGAGATTTTCTCTATTATTAACCTCAGAGACTATAATGAACTATATAATCAACCAGCTGATCAACCAGCTGTAATGCAACAAGGTGAACATGCAAATTATACAGTTAACAATGCAAAAGCACACAACTTTGTTGAACATAACTAGTTAATGAAAACATTAAAGCTGAAAGGGGGATTTGAAGGGACTTGAGACTCGCTGTCCATGGTGCTGATCGTTGCTCAATGCTCATTGCATCCACTGTGGGTATGCAGCAAAATACAATGGACTGTTTATTTATGAATTTGTATCTAAATCTAATTACAGTATGTTGCACCAGGGTAAAGTGGGTTAATTAATGACCTAGCTCAGCTATATCCTACGTCATAGTAGATTTAGACAGTGTCCTAGCGCATTTTCTTCTGCAGATAGCGCTAGCTGTGTGTTGGACTAAAGGATTTCCCTGGAAACTGAACATGTCCTTGTCCTGTCTCCTCCTCCTTGTGCGTCACTCAGCCCTCTGCCAGTGCACAGTCGACTCCCACCTCCATCCCAGACTCTCCCCAGGTTTTGGAGGCTCAAGAAAGGCGTTCATGTTATCCATTCCAGTCCCTGGCCTGTGGTGTCTTAACAGGCCAGTCAACCTTTATGCTAACTAACTGGTTACTTCTCAGAAGTACACTTCAAATATAGCAAAAGAAAATAGCTGTTCTATAAACTCAAAATATGTTGTTGTATGAAGCATGTTTTTGGCTTGTGCCGGTAGATTATCACGACAAAATAGAATATGCATTGTGGCGTTCTGGAGTGGGTGTGGAAAGATAGTGTTTGACATTCATCAATCCCTTGAGATGAACATCTCATTTTTGGGGTATGCTGATTATACAAAATAATATTTCATACAGTGCATAAAGACAAACAATATTTTTAAAGATAGTTTGACCAGACAAAAATTACAAAATAACACAACACATACAAAAACAAAACAAGAAAACACAATGACATAACATATGATGGATCATTGTGTTATTAATCTATTACAAACATAAATGTGTATATTAAAGGAAATCTGTGAAGAGACGTCATGTATGGTACAAGCAGTTGTTTCAGAAATAAAATGATTGTATTTAAAATTTTAAATTAGGGATGTTGAATGATTTTAATCAAATTAATCACAGCTTCAAAATTAATTTAATCATGATTAATCACCATTCGAACTATGTCCAAAATATGCATGTTTTCCTGTACAGGATTTCAACATTTAAAAAGGAAACCGAATCTGTAAAAAAAAATAACCATTTATCTTTAAAATATTTATCAAAATAGGTGATCTACAAGCCCTCAATGCTTGTAGATCCTCCAGCTATACTCTATGGCTCCGGTTACAGGGAGACACACAGCTATATGTCTCCGTAAATCTGTGCTCTACCCATTTCTTTCAATGAGAAAATGCTCAGTGGGTTGAGTCAGTGTGGACATGAGTTAATTGCGTTAAAAATTTTAATCAGATTAATCAACAAAATTAATTTAATCCCATTAATTAACTATTTTCAACAGCCTTATTTTAAATATAAACTGCAACCAGTGCTGCTGTCTTCTTGAGGTGGGAGACGGCAGATTGAAGATGGACAGTCAAGGACAAATCTGCATAGGTGGTTATACTACACTGTACTGTGTTTTTTGTCTGTATGTCAGTGTCATTGGGTGAGGAACAGATTACTCAGAACTGCCTGTGTTTATAAACTTAAGGTATTATAGGCATATTAGGCAACTTTTTACCCGTTCAACAATAGCCACAATGCCTGTGTTTTCCAGATGAAATCAGAACGATGAGCAAATGAAGAGAGACCCAGCATTTGGAAAGAAACTCGGCCAATTATGCCACTTTCCTCATATCCTTTGGTTAATGCCTCATTATTGGTAATAATGATAATTATACACTACATCGGCAGTTTTAAATTCCATATGGTCATGACATGCATAAGCATCAGTCTGTCAATCAATGTACAAATGTACAACTCCTGTGGAAAACCTCATGAAACAGGTCAATGTCCGGGTACTAGTCACAACATATAGAAGGCAAAACATGCAAAATGTCATCAAGCTTAGGGGGTTGTCATGATGCTGAATCCATTCCAAGCTTTAGTTCCTCTCAGAAAACAACTCATTGGGCTAAAAACAGTCATATTTGTCAGAAATGTGCTTAGTCATCCCATTTGGGCAAATGTTATTGCCATTTTCAGCCCAATGACTATGTTTTTTGTGTGCAACCAGAATTCATGGCTGTGGAATTCCCCTTTAACCATGCAAGGAGAGTTTCCATAAGTGCACCTGTTATTCTATATTGTTCATTAACCTCAGTGACTATAATGAGCTCTATTACATTACTAATGTAATGCAACATAATAATAATAATAATGGATGGTGAACATGCAAGTTATACATCACTTATCAAACAAAAACAACAAAGCAAAACAAGCAACTTTATTAAGAACATAACTATTTAAACATGTAAAAACTAAGCAAATGAAATTGAGGGACTTGAGACTCGCTGTCCATGGTGCTGATCGTTGCTCAATGCATCCACTGTGTGTTCAGCAAAATACAATGGACTGTTTATTTCTAGCTACAGTATGTTGCATCAGGCTGTCACACCTTGGATGGTTTTGTATGGCTGTATATCTAATCCTGTTTCGGTGTTTCCTGTCTTTTCTTTTTGCAGGATTCTACTGATGTCTTTCGTGTTGGCTTCAATAACTAGTCCCTGGTGGTCCCCAGAGCTCTGTCCTGCTACCCTGCTCTAAGGTCCATGCTGGTCCACACTGTGCACTGTGCCTGGACCCCTCTGTCTCCTGGCTGGAGAGAGTGAGGAAGGTACAGAGATTAGACTCAGCACTACCACTACTAGTGTGCACTATCACAGTTTGGGAAGTAGTTACTGAAAGTTATGAAAACCTGGGAACTAAACCCTTCCTTACCTAGACATTCTTTCACCAATCTGTTTCTAATGGTGTCCAATAACATGTACTAAAATGTTGAAATTCAACTACTGTGGGAAACGTCATAAACGTCATAAAACATGTCATAGTCGGGGTACTAGTCACAAGATATAGAAGGCAAAACATGCAAAATGTCATCATGCTTTATGTAGCATGTGATATGTCTAACCAGGGGATTTCCATGATGCTGAATCCATTCCAAGCATTAGTTTCTCTCAGAAAACAACTCCTTGGGCTAAAACCAGACATACCTGTCATCATAAATGTGCTCAGTAGCATATTTGGGCAATTGCTATGGCCATTTTCAGCCCAATGATTGTGTGCACAATTTATGGCTGCACACCGTGCAAGGAGATTTTCTCTATTATTAACCTCAGAGACTATAATGAACTATATAATCAACCAGCTGATCAACCAGCTGTAATGCAACAAGGTGAACATGCAAATTATACAGTTAACAATGCAAAAGCACACAACTTTGTTGAACATAACTAGTTAATGAAAACATTAAAGCTGAAAGGGGGATTTGAAGGGACTTGAGACTCGCTGTCCATGGTGCTGATCGTTGCTCAATGCTCATTGCATCCACTGTGGGTATGCAGCAAAATACAATGGACTGTTTATTTATGAATTTGTATCTAAATCTAATTACAGTATGTTGCACCAGGGTAAAGTGGGTTAATTAATGACCTAGCTCAGCTATATCCTACGTCATAGTAGATTTAGACAGTGTCCTAGCGCATTTTCTTCTGCAGATAGCGCTAGCTGTGTGTTGGACTAAAGGATTTCCCTGGAAACTGAACATGTCCTTGTCCTGTCTCCTCCTCCTTGTGCGTCACTCAGCCCTCTGCCAGTGCACAGTCGACTCCCACCTCCATCCCAGACTCTCCCCAGGTTTTGGAGGCTCAAGAAAGGCGTTCATGTTATCCATTCCAGTCCCTGGCCTGTGGTGTCTTAACAGGCCAGTCAACCTTTATGCTAACTAACTGGTTACTTCTCAGAAGTACACTTCAAATATAGCAAAAGAAAATAGCTGTTCTATAAACTCAAAATATGTTGTTGTATGAAGCATGTTTTTGGCTTGTGCCGGTAGATTATCACGACAAAATAGAATATGCATTGTGGCGTTCTGGAGTGGGTGTGGAAAGATAGTGTTTGACATTCATCAATCCCTTGAGATGAACATCTCATTTTTGGGGTATGCTGATTATACAAAATAATATTTCATACAGTGCATAAAGACAAACAATATTTTTAAAGATAGTTTGACCAGACAAAAATTACAAAATAACACAACACATACAAAAACAAAACAAGAAAACACAATGACATAACATATGATGGATCATTGTGTTATTAATCTATTACAAACATAAATGTGTATATTAAAGGAAATCTGTGAAGAGACGTCATGTATGGTACAAGCAGTTGTTTCAGAAATAAAATTATTGTATTTAAAATTTTAAATTAGGGATGTTGAATGATTTTAATCAAATTAATCACAGCTTCAAAATTAATTTAATCATGATTAATCACCATTCGAACTATGTCCAAAATATGCATGTTTTCCTGTACAGGATTTCAACATTTAAAAAGGAAACCGAATCTGTAAAAAAAAATAACCATTTATCTTTAAAATATTTATCAAAATAGGTGATCTACAAGCCCTCAATGCTTGTAGATCCTCCAGCTATACTCTATGGCTCCGGTTACAGGGAGACACACAGCTATATGTCTCCGTAAATCTGTGCTCTACCCATTTCTTTCAATGAGAAAATGCTCAGTGGGTTGAGTCAGTGTGGACATGAGTTAATTGCGTTAAAAATTTTAATCAGATTAATCAACAAAATTAATTTAATCCCATTAATTAACTATTTTCAACAGCCTTAATTTAAATATAAACTGCAACCAGTGCTGCTGTCTTCTTGAGGTGGGAGACGGCAGATTGAAGATGGACAGTCAAGGACAAATCTGCATAGGTGGTTATACTACACTGTACTGTGTTTTTTGTCTGTATGTCAGTGTCATTGGGTGAGGAACAGATTACTCAGAACTGCCTGTGTTTATAAACTTAAGGTATTATAGGCATATTAGGCAACTTTTTACCCGTTCAACAATAGCCACAATGCCTGTGTTTTCCAGATGAAATCAGAACGATGAGCAAATGAAGAGAGACCCAGCATTTGGAAAGAAACTCGGCCAATTATGCCACTTTCCTCATATCCTTTGGTTAATGCCTCATTATTGGTAATAATGATAATTATACACTACATCGGCAGTTTTAAATTCCATATGGTCATGACATGCATAAGCATCAGTCTGTCAATCAATGTACAAATGTACGGTGCACTACCTTAAAACCAGGTACACTCATCTTCCATCTTTAATGAACTCACAGTCCTTACACCTATAGAATGGTTATCATAATTGTGTGTCTTGTAGCACAACTTAAGCAAAGTGTAAGTAGAGTGTAATTATATAATTAGTTTGGTTGTTGGTCACAGGGCAACCAGACTATTGTTATTGTCAGTATATTGTATGTTTCTAGAGGAACTTGTGATGTCATGCAGGTCTAATGGCTTTTCTATGTAATCAGGCCGATGCCATAATAACCAATGGGTTATTTTCCATTCCATTATTATCACATTTGTTACTTTTAGGTAGAAACCACCTACCTGCATTTTGGAGTTTTATTTTCCCTTTTTGTTTCTTTACTTAAAGTTTTATAAAAGTTTAAATCTCCTTTTTAATCAAAACACATGAAATGTGTTTTGCAAAAGATGGACTCATGGTGGTGCTATAACATGCCGTGTGTAGCTACAGTATTCTTTAATCAAATGTGTGCTGTCATAATAAGCCACAATGTGTTGCTTTAATTCATTTAAATGTGTTTTAATGAATAGCACCCTAATCAGTCGTCTAAAATATATATTTAATGTGATAGTTAGAAGAAGAAAAGAAGTGTCGCAATCTGGTTAATCGATTAATCATTTATTATGCATCGATTATGACAATAATCATTATTTGCAGCCCTACAAGCAGCTACAGTGTGTGAGGTGAGAAGCATTATAGTGTCACATGTTACCTATGACTTAGTTAACCATTGACCTGTACACTGACAGTATAATGTTGTCATTGTATCACATGGTGTCATCATTCATAGGTTCTTGTTGCAACAACACCACTGACAGTGAACTGACAGTGTGTTGATTCACAGTCAACTGAAGCGTCCGGACAACATTTTGTTTTTGCTCCGTCGGATCCAAGCGTGTCAAAGTGGGTAAGTGATTTTATACCGTTAACTATAATAATAATCTCTCTTGTCTGGTGCAGCATAAAGATTATTGCAGGGTAAGTGATTTTAAACCGTTAATTAGTAATAATCTCTCTTGTCTGGTGCAGCATAAAGATTATTGCAGGGTAAGTGATTTTAAACTAAGGGGTACGCAATCTTCACTGAATGGGAGTATGAATGTACTTATATGTGAGTGGATTTAATTTAACTGTACAAATTAAATTTAAAACACATGTACTCTCTCACACTTGAGCCAGTGATCACTCTCTGAAGTGCCAATGTTGGCACTTTTGTGACAACAGTTTATATACCCTTGTTTTAAACCATTTACTACAGAATTATGGCCCTCATTTATCAAAGGAGCGCAAGTTTGTTCACAAACTCCACCGTGGGTTTTGGAGTGCACACAAGTCCACACGGCATATATCAAGCAATCGCAAACAGCTGATTCCTTCCTACAATGATAAATGTAACGGCAGAAATCAACCTGACACGTCCTTGGAAACCGTTTTTTACGACATGAACAACTGCAATACGACCAAGGAACCATGGTGATGGGGGGAAAAATGAATAAATAAAATCTTTCCACCGATTGCGCTGCTTGCCGTGGCGCCCCCCATGCTATTAGAGTGCCATGATTTTTTCTACCCTAAAACATGATCACCAGGTATTATTGTTGAAGAGTAAGATTTTCTTTTCAAAAAGTGTACAGTGTTTGTTAAACTGTCATTTTTATGATTCCACCCCACCAGTTCATTAAGTATGACTGGTTTGCCTGGTGGGTGGTGATGGGTGGAGATCCAGCTGAACTGAAGCCACACCCACAGCTTTAGTTGTATGATAAAGGGGGAGGAGTTAGAGGAGGGGCTGAACAGGTGATGTCACTATATTGCAGTTTTTTTCATTGGCACGTTTGACTGGAAAGGTTCAGCCCCCAGGAAGAAACCCCAAATACAAAGGGAAGACATCATTGCACAAAAGAACACACCAAGGGGTCTATTTACGGGTCAATATCAAATTGCGGGACATTTTGGGTTTGAAAATTTCCTATATATTATTTTTTCCTCCAAAGTATTCCTTACAGATTATGTTTCCATTAATTGCCAAGCTCAGGCATAAGTGATTTTGTTTATTTATTTTAAAAACCGTGTACATTTTTAGCATTAAATAAATGTAAAACAAATCACTGTTCTTGGAAGAATATCTGTCCTATTACCTACATTTGTGATTACAATCCCCAATTAATAAAGACATTTTTCTTTTTTCCCCATTAAAACACCCACATTTGCAGAATGCAATTCCAAGTCTAGATATTTTCTCCACAAACTGCTGGAATTAATGATATTTTCTCGATCAAATTATATGAGCTACATAGTTCACAGCTATTAATTGTTTTAGTCCTTTACTTTGTTTTGGGAACAATTAAATACGTATATTTAAAAGAAAAACTTTACAGTAACTTAGTTGACAGCATGGTATTAACATGGCACAAGTGTCAAACTATGTGCACTAAGTTACCTTTTACAGGGTAACATAGTTGACATAACATACTGTAGTTGACATATTTACTGTTTTCAGGTATAAAATCAACAGTCATCTTTTTTTTTCTACTCTTGCTGAGCTCTTCTCCAGTACTTTCTCTTTGACCATTTCTCACTCAAATCAGAAACAGTCAGACAGAACATGGCAAAAGTGTCAAACTATGTCAACTAAGTTACCATTTACAGGGTAACATAGTTGACATAACATAGTTAACATACTGTATTTACTGTTTTCAGGTATAAAATCAACATGGCTGGCTATCAGCCTACACCACATGGCATTTTTACAGAAAGATACTTCTAAATATTCGATATACAATAGATTTCTTTTTAAATTTAATGTTATTTATTATGAAACTGAAACACTTGACATCTTAAAAGTTTACACCTGACTTTCACCCTACTTTATGTTAAATAACTAAAAAAGAGAAGATAACTCATACATGTGGCTTTCCCAAACTTTTCATCAGGATGAAATGACATCAGGAGGAGCAGGTCATGTAATTTGGAAATAACACACCACCTTGGGAGGGGGTTTTGTGATGGGTAACTTAGTTGACAGTGATTTCTCGGACACAGACAAGGTTATATTTTATATATTCCAAAAATAATTATATCTAATGTTTAAGTATTGTTTAACTAAATAGAAGGTGGTTGTTGTTACATTCGGACAGTTATTTAGTTGACATTTTAGTGATATTCAGCCATTTTGTATTAATAAGTGACTGTTTTCATAGTAAATGACTATGGTATTTGAAAAGACATGATCATAATGAACATAAAAAGCTTTATTTTTTTTTACTTTTAATGCAAACACATGCTAGATATATCCCTTGGACATGAAAAGTACCGCAATTTGATATTGACCCTTACATACTGTCACCTCTCAAACATGTACAAAATTGGAAACAAAATACAAAAAAGGGTCCATTTGGTTTTATTTTTAGTTTACACTCTCAAGAGTTACATCTGGCTAAACCAACTTTTCATCTGGTTAACCAACTTAGCCTGGGACCACCTGGAACCCTCTCAAGAACCACTGGTGGTCCTCGGACCACATTGAAAACTACTGGCCTACTGGTCTGGACTGTTTTTTTTTTTTTTTTTTTTTTTTTTTACTGTGAATGGAATAGGCTACAGGTTTGTATTCTGTAGTGTAGGATTAAATCCATGCATTTTTAGGAAGAGCGCAGCCCCCCTCCTCTCTCTCTCCCCCCGTGAGTCGGACTGCTGCCTGTGAGTGATCACGTAGCCTAAATCATAAAAGATAGTTTAACTGCCAACAGTGAGAAGACAGTTCATAAACTCATATCAACCTTATGGTGTGATCGCATGATTAATAAATGAATCGATGGCATGCACATGACTGCAGGAGTGCAGGTGTTACATAATAGTGTGATGATGCTGATTTACAAGCTTTCTATCCTTCGTGCAGACCGTTGTACAATACAAACCAGGCCAGGCGTAGGCTACTGTAACTCCACAGCAGCGCAATCTCCCGCTGATCCGCGATCACAACTCCCGAAATTGCTCTCGCAAGCAGCCTACTGTAGATTTGCATTTCATCTGAGTGACTGAGGCGAACCATATAAGAACGATATAAGCACCTAACGTAGCATATAATATCTTTGTAAATAGTCAGGCTGTGCATGTATTTGTCACTGCAAATAAAAGTGGCTTTTATTTTATTTTTTTTCCACCAGGATTAAGCATGTCATCTCGCATAGCCTATATATGCCTTTACAAACCTACATATTTGTTTCATCTGTAGCATTTATTACGTTTTATAGCTATTAGGAGTGAATAGATAACTTTAGATGCCTTTCTGCAGTTCAGACAATGCTGCTCCGCTTGTTTAGGACAGAAAAACAGGCGAGGACAAATCCTACGACAGCTCCCGACCTGACGGGGGTTTTATGCGGACGTAGGATCAACTTCAAGTTCATGGTGGGAATGATAAATTTCAGAGTAAATGTGGGAATTCTGCTCTACGCATGCTCTATGTTCATTTTTGGGTGTACACCACGTTGATAAATGAGGGCCTATGATGCCAGTCAGTGAAAGGGGATGACTGGATGATAATACAACATAAACATTATGATCCCAATTACTGAGGTAAGTGAAAGTCAGACTGACACCAGATCATATGACTGGATGCCAATAAACAATATAATCCTATTTTACTGAGGTCAGTGACAGTGGATGATTGGATGCCAATACCCATTATAATGTTTCACTGATTATAACAGAGTTGGCATTGCCAACAGTGCCACTTCTGGGCACAAGTCTCCACCAGGTCAGGTTGTGGCCTCCTGGTGGTGCTATAGGCCATGTGAGAAGGGTGCCATTTCTTAATTCTTATGCCTTTGATGGCAATAGCACAATTTGAGGCAATTGTTCTAAAAATGTAAAAATCAGATCCTATAAAACCTATAAAAAGCCGAAGCTAAAGTGAAAAATACAGATCAAAATGTGAAAATCTGCCTCCTAGTGACACTATGGCTTGTGTGTGTGCAAAGTTTGTCATCGACTGGATTATTGGTTGTAGAGAAGAATCTGATCACTGTATTCATACACAATGGCAGAGGAAACCATGCAAGGCACCAACTTGCTCTTCAGGAGCGATTAGGGGTTCAGTTTATGGGAGCCACTGCTACTTTTACCCATATAGTGTTGAGTGACATGTCTGTATAATGTCTATAATTGTATCATGAAGACTAGAGTTGTCAAACTCTTACCGAACCCGACCAGGCCCGGCCCGACCCGACATTTTAGGGTCGGGCTCGGGCCTAAAATGTATGCAGATCAGTAGGGCCGGGTCGGGCCTAGGGCTCCATGAAAAAAGCAATATATATTGAATTATTTTATTGTGATAAAAATAATAGTTCTGTTCTGTCTGTCTGTGTATTTACCTCTTATGGAGATGGTGCTGATTGGTATTTTCACTTTTACTCTGTGTAGATTGCTCTAATTCTACCCAAACCCGACCAGGCCCGGCCCGACCCGACATTGTAGGACCGGGTCGGGCCTAAAAACTATGCTAATTGGTCGGGCTGGGCCCAGTTAGGGCCGGGCCTCAATTTTCAGGCCCGTTGACAACTCTAATGAAGACATTATACCATGATGTTGTGGATGTAGTGAAAGGCAGTCTCAAAACTAACTTCTACACTTGGCTGCATGAGGTGGACACTGTTTGAGTTATCACCTAAAACTAGAGTATGAATTAATGGTAAATGGTGCATTTAACAACCCTGCAGGGTTGATGTAAGTAAGCAAGTGCTTCCTGAGGTCATGATGGCCATCGTCTGTAAAAGTAGGACTGTTGCTCAAGACCCTTTACTGCTGCTATAATACTGGTGTCCTCGTATGCTGCCCTTTGTGTGGACATCAATAAAACTGTGTGTGTGTGTGTGTGTGTGTGTGTGTGTGTGTGTGTGTGTGTGTGTGTGTGTGTGTGTGTGTGTGTGTGTGTGTGTGTGTGTGTGTGTGTGTGTGTGTGTGTGTGTGTGTGTGTGTGTGTGTGTGTGTGTGTGTGTGTGTGTGTGTGTGTGTGTTTCCTGGTGCATTGTGACTGTAATGGAGGGAAAGCTGACTAAGGGCGAGGAAAAATCAGAGGAGGGAGTTGACAAACAGCACGAGTCTCTACATGGAAAGTATGTTAATTCAATTGTGCTATACTTTTGATTTAAAGGTAGGGGAAGTGATTTCACTTTTGTCAGATATCACCCAAAAAAAATTTTTTTCTGTTAAAATGCTCTATTATAAGGTGTGGAAACCACATATGGAGTTTCCCCCTCCCCCACGTTAGCAGAGGAGCTAATAAAAGTTCCCCAGGTTGCCACCAATTCTCCTCCAATCAGGAGCGAGCAGCAGGTTCACATAGTGTAGCTACTGTTGGGGGCCCCTAGTGCACCAGGCTGGTACTACACCATGAATTTCAAATCACTTCCCCTACCTTTAAAAAAAGGAAAAAAAATATATAGTATATAATTGACATGTGTACCACAGATCACAGTCTCCAGCATCCAGATGTGTGACTATGAAGAGTGACTGGTCTGTAGGAGAACCTCCTAACTTGAATGAAGTTGGACCTCCAGATACACAGTATGTGGAACCTGTACAATATACACAACACTATATGTAAACACAGAAATGTACAGTACATGCTGATTACTAAAGCACAAGAGATCATGTCATGATGGCATATCCTCCTTCCCTCTCCAGTGTGTGTCATCATGATTTGTCACAACCCGAGTTGGCTTTGTCCGCGGCGAAATCGTCTTTACATAAATCATTTTCGAAAAGTCTATGAGAAAAATGAATGAGGAAAACACTTCCGGAACCAAGGCGGTGACGTCACTGCGCAGGTCTATAGACTGTCACAGCGAACTGCATCATGAATGATTAGAACAAAATGATGTTGGAGCTTAATATTGTAACTTCATGATGGAAAAAGACAACTCAGTCAAATCAGAGACTGTACTGTACCAATCAACTGTATTAGACAATAGAGCAGGCTAAGGATCTAAAGAGGACGTACTGATTGGATATCCATGGCTAGAGCTGGCAAAACGCATTAGTCACTCAATGGTAATGCTAACTTTTGTTATCATTTCTAATGCAATGGATCATGGTCAAGACTACAGCAATATTTTATTATTAATCTTCATTATTATTAAGTTTATTAACACACACACACACACACACACACACACACACACACCTGTAGCGCCCCCCTTTGGAGAAAAACCACCAGCCGCCACTGCTTCTGACTACTGCATAAAAATCATGTAGAAACAACAACACAAGGACAATTAATCAGAAATATAGTCAATTTCCATTTTTAGTGAATAATTATTGTAATGATTAAATTTTTGACAAAATGGTGATATGGCCGGAATGAATTCAGCACATGAAAATCATATAGGAACAACCCGTTATGTACAATTATGTAAAGAATTAAACCTATTTCCTGTTTTTATAGTGTTTAATTACAGGGTTTTACTTGTGCTAATTACTCAAATTCTGACAAACCGGTCACTTGTATCACTTGGCATACGGCAAAATGGATTCAACACATCAAAATCATATAAAACAACATCTTAAGCAGCTTTCCTAAAAAAAGCCATGACACCTCATTTTTGGGGCATTTGGAACCAGCAGTTATTGTTTTTTTCCTCCTCACTTGAACAGTGGGCTGATAAATACCATGGATAAGACATTGGAACAGGGAAGTAACTGACTCAACAATGTGTAGCTGTGTGAGTCACACGTGACATCATTGACGAACCATTGTAGGAGTATATTTTACACACAAATACTGTATATGCAGGGCGTTATATGCAGGGCGTTTTTTCCATTAGGCAGACTAGGTAGTTACCTGGGGTGCCATGGGGGGGGGGGGGGGGGTGCTTTAATCCACTTGAATGGAATCAGTGTATTGAAATGGAGAAAATCATGTCATATGTTTAATTGACATGTGTACCACAGATCACAGTCTCCAGCATCCAGATGTGTGACTATGAAGAGTGACTGGTCCGTAGGAGAACCTCCTAACTTGAATGAAGTTGGACCTCCAGATACACAGTATGTGGAACCTGTACAATATACACAACACTATATGTAAACACAGAAATGTACAGTACATGCTGATTACTAAAGCACAAGAGATCATGTCATGATGGCATATCCTCCTTCCCTCTCCAGTGTGTGTCATCATGATTTGTCACAACCCGAGTTGGCTTTGTCCGCGGCGAAATCGTCTTTACATAAATCATTTTCGAAAAGTCTATGAGAAAAATGAATGGGGAAAACACTTCCGGAACCAAGGTGGTGACGTCACTGCGCAGGTCTATAGACTGTCACAGCGAACTGCATCATGAATGATTAGAACAAAATGATGTTGGAGCTTAATATTGTAACTTCATGATGGAAAAAGACAACTCAGTCAAATCAGAAACTGTACTCAGTACAGTCTCTGATTTGACGCCCCCCTTTGGAGAAAAACCACCAGCCGCCACTGCTTCTGACTACTGCATAAAAATCATGTAGAAACAACAACACAAGGACAATTAATCAGAATTATAATCAATTTCCATTTTTAGTGAATAATTATTGTAATGATTAAATTTTTAACAAAATGGTGATATGGCCGGAATGAATTCAGCGCATGAAAATCATTTAGGAACAACCCGTTATGTACAATTATGTAAAGAATTAAACCTATTTCCTGTTTTTATAGTGTTTAATTACAGGGTTTTACTTTTGCTAATTACTCAAATTCTGACAAACCGGTCATTCACTTGGCATACGGCAAAATGGATTCAACACATCAAAATCATATAAAACAACATCTTAAGCAGCTTTCCTAAAAAATGCCATGACACCTCATTTTTGGGGCATTTGGAACCAGCAGTTATTGTTTTTTTCCTCCTCACTTGAACAGTGGGCTGATAAATACCATGGATAAGACATTGGAACAGGGAAGTAACTGACTCAACAATGTGTAGCTGTGTGAGTCACACGTGACATCATTGACGAACCATTGTAGGAGTATATTTTACACACAAATAGCAGTGGCGGCTGGTGACTTTTTCTTTAGGGAGGGCGCTATAAAAAAAATCATATCATAATAATAATAATAATGGGGGGGGGGGGGGGTCAAGAATATGTACCAGGTATCATCACATTCAATGGAAGCAAACAATGAGTTGGTGTGAATGGATGCTGTCACCCAATCCTTACCAACTCTTTGAGAAGGTCCTGGGCCTCCTGGGTAGGCTACTGGTGTACGATACTCTCTTCCTCTGTCCTTGGATTTTTGTGTGATGATTACATTTATTTGGTTCCAGCTCTTTAGTTTAAAAAAAATCCTGCAGTGTTCTGCTTTCAATTGTTGTTTTCTGCATTGCTTTATAGTTATCTTATAATATATTTGTCTTGTTATTCAATTCAATTGTTATTCCATTGTCAAAATTAATTCAACTAGCCTACTGTATATTCTTCCCTTTACCTGGCTCTGTGTCTCTTCATTCATGTCTGTGGTGGAGTTGTGTTCAACTCTATGTAAAACTGTGTTGTGTGCTGCCCTCAAGTGGTTTGGTCGCGCACGTTTTGCGACCCAGATCGCTCCTACCGTTTGCATTGAAGTCAATAGGACCGCAATGCATTGCCCTTCAGTGCAGAGCTCAATGCCTAAAGACGAATGCGAACCAACACGTGAGACTCAGTAACCTATCAGCAACGTAAACAACTTTTGACATTTCATTGCAGTATAATACAACTTTTAATCACTTTGTGGTTAGAGTGGGCTTTAGTTACTTATATTATATACAATTTGCCATGATGGATTGCTCATTTAAAGAAAATGACAAGCTGCAGATTTCATTTCTCTGTCATTCTTATTCACGTGGTATTCATTAGGTAATGCATGGTGGTGCGGCGCACTAGCGACCCTATTGACCGGCCGCCACTGCACAAATACTGTATATGCAGGGCGTTATATGCAGGGCGTTTTTTCCATTAGGCAGACTAGGTAGTTACCTGGGGTGCCATGGGGGGGGGGTTGTGCTTTAATCCACTTGAATGGAATCAGTGTATTGAAATGGAGAAAATCATGTCATATGTTTATTTGACATGTGTACCACAGATCACAGTCTCCAGCATCCAGATGTGTGACTATGAAGAGTGACTGGTCTGTAGGAGAACCTCCTAACTTGAATGAAGTTGGACCTCCAGATACACAGTATGTGGAGCCTGTACAATATACACAACACTATATGTAAACACAGAAAGGTACATGCTGGGTCATGATGGCATATCCATTATGACATGATCCCTGTCCATATGTCATCTTGTTGACGTGACTGTAATATTGTCCTATCCAGTCTGCCACTCCCATGTCTCCAATTTGTTGAAAATATAGAAGCTAAACCAATCATATCCACATTCATCTGAACTATAAAGGTGTGTTCAGACAGGAAGTCAGGCTCAAGTTGCACTATACACAGGGGTGTAGTGGAGGGGGGGCGTGGGGGGGCGGAGTCCCCCCACTTCTCTCACGTTCTCTCATGATCTTCCCCTCATGTTTTTTGAACTTGTCATTTACTTTTATTTATACAATTAGCATTCTAAACCACCTTTCTGAATATGCTATAATTGTCTTTGTCTTTTTAATAGTGTGTATGGATGTGTTGCGCAGGTACACGCAAATGCACATGCATGTCAGCATGTGTGCGTGCACGTGTCTTAAGAGGCATCCCCCCACTTCTAAAAGTACCACTACAACACTGACTATACAGTCTATGAAATCACACTGGGCTCGATTTTTGTTTGCATCTACGCGGTCCACAAGTCACCCGCTGCCACTAAATGAAGGTCTTTACTTTCCTTATCGTTATTTTCATCACATTTCGTCTTCCCTCAAATGTCGACACCTTTATTTGCAGCTGGAGGTGTGGTCATGGGTGTGTTTGTCACACAGTCCACTAAGTTGTTAATTTTGTCAAATATTTTTAGGAAATAGATTGTGGATTTTAAAAGCGCTCACTAAGCATGCTGAATCCATGTGTCCATCTGCACTAACTGCAGCTGTGTGATGTGTCTCTTATAGACATCTCTTGCTTGTCCTATAATCAGCAGAAGCGAATACCTGCTGTCACCCTTTGTGTCCATTATAATAAATAAACAATACAATTGTATAGTTAAAGACGTTGTTTGGTTTGTGCCAGGCTGCCAGGCATTGAGGCATTACATGCATATTCAGTTTTATCACCATTCTGACTACTGCATACAAATCATGTAGAAACAACAACACAAGTACAATTCATCAGAATTATAGTCAATTTCCATTTTTAGTGAATAATTATTGTAATCGTAATCGCTCCAAGTGATGGGTCAAAAGCCAAAGAAACAATTTCGCTGTGAAATGACTTTTTGACTTTAATGACTCAATTTCAAAAATGGTGACTTGTGACTTTTTATGTGCTGTATTCAGCACATATAAATCCTATAGAAACAATCCATTATGTACAATTATGTAAAGAATCAAAGCTATTTCTTTACTTGTGCTAATTAATTAATCAAATTCTGACAAACCGGTCACTAAGTTGTATCACTTGGTGGCATACGGCAAAATGGATTCAACACATCAAAATCATATAGAACAACAACACAACAAACAACACCATAATTGCAATTATTTATACATTTGATTTCCAATTTTTATAATGATTAATTATGCTAATTATCGAATTTCTGACTAAACAGTGTGTTGTATCACACATTATACAGCAGAACTGGATTCAACACATTAA
This sequence comes from Benthosema pterotum, assembly GCA_039105355.1. Classification (NCBI taxonomy): domain Eukaryota; kingdom Metazoa; phylum Chordata; class Actinopteri; order Myctophiformes; family Myctophidae; genus Benthosema; species Benthosema pterotum. The sequence goes on from CM076970.1 coordinate 11,805,422, forward strand.
AATCATATAAAAATATTAAAAAATTAGCAGCTTTCCAAGCCAATGCCAAGACACCTCATTTTTGGGGCATTTGGAACCAGCATTGTTATTGTTTTTTTCCTACTCACTTGTGGGCTGATAAATAAAAGGATAAGACAGTGCAACAGGGAAGTAACTAACTCAAGTAACTGACTCAACGATGTGTAGCAGCTGTGTGAGTCACACGTGACATGACAAATCCTTGTGGGAATTTATTTTATACACAAACAGGGTCGGATTAGTACCAGGAGCTCTCCCGTGGGCCGCTATGGGGTACTAAAAAAGCGTCCCCTTTTTGGCAGGCCTGTATTGTAGCTGTATCAGTAACAAATCAATGCTCTTCTACCTTGGATCCTTTTGCTAGCATCATTCTTGTGACCAACAGAGGGTTGTGTAGGTGTCCACCGGTCTACTCTCGCTCAGATTGATTCTTGATTTGATTGATTTTACGAAGCAATTTGTGATTGTAACTTAAAGAGGGGATGCCGTGATTTTGTTTTTTGTTCAAGAGGTGTATAACATCATATAACAATAATACCTGATGATCATGTCTTAGGGTAGAAAAAAATCATGGCACTATCTTTAATTACTTTTTCAAAGTAACATCCCCAACACTGGCTATTGGTGATGGTGACAAACTATAACCAATCTACAATCTCACCTAATACTACAAAACAGTTGAGAAACCTTTTGTGTCAATTATTTTAGGGCCAAACCTGAAGTGCACCCTTCTAATTACTAGGGATATAACATGTTACATTGTATTATTCATGTGATAATTACAACAATATTTGCACTATACCAGCCTCCAACAGCCAGCTTTGTGTGTAAGAGTGACACGTCTCGAGGAGAACGTCCTGATCTCATTATAAATACAAACCAGCACAACACAGTGTGAACATATGCTTATAGACCTGCGCAGTGACGTCACCAATCCTGTTCCACTATAGTGGATTCCTCATTCATTTTCCTCATAGACTTTTCGAAAATGGTTAATGAAAACACGATTGCGCCGCCACAATATCGTCATATAATGTCTAATTCGAAGGAAGTAGAAAATGGCATGATAGACCTTTTGTTTCGTTTTTCATCTTAGAAATTTTTTGCTTGTCCCAAAAGTTTGTGTGTGCCATCATGATTCGTAATGACCCGAGTTGGCTTTGTCCGCGGCGTATTTTCGAAATGTCTATGAGAAAAATGAATGGGGAATCCGTTTCTGGAACAGGGGCGGCACTGCGCAGGTCTATATCAGACATGATTACATGCACACATACATGGATGCATGCACACGATATTGCCACAATATTGTATGATATACATGTATCAGAATAACTATAGCATACTGTATATTCATGTCCACAGAGAGAAATGTATTGAGACTGACAGTGAGCTGACATCCAGACCACTAGCCACCAGCGGACAAAGTAAGAACTCATTGAGCACTCATTGAGCATTGCAGAAATCTTTGTCAGACAACAGGACTTTGCACACCGATGCATTTTTTGTGGCGAATATTGGATCTGTAGTACGCAAAAAAATGTTTCTTACACACCAACTGCATTGCATATATTTCTACGTTGTTCCCACAAATTTACAACGAACTTCAGAGCGAAATGGAGTCAAGCAGCTGTAGTGATGATTTTTTTTGGTCCTCTCCCATTTGGAGGAGAGAGAAAGGACAAGAACAATAGAATATTGGGTTCATCCTCCTCACCTCATAATGACATTTCAGACCCTTTGTACGTTATATGAATGATCAGTGGGTGACCCACCAACTCAAGGCTGTATCTCCTGTAAATTTAAATGTATTGGTAAAGCGTAGCTGCTGCCCACTGGATCTGCAGGCCATTCACTTCGGGTCAGAAATCCAGATAGTCTACAATAAATCAATTAACATATACCAATACCTGTCCTGGTCTGCCAAAAGTGGTAGTAGCCTAGATGGCTAGCACAGCTGTCAAACACCCACAGACCCAGAATATGAATAATGCATGGCTGAGGTCTGTTATGTCTATTACACGGATGTCTGTTGAGGTCCGTTATGTCTGTTACATGGAATCTGGATAATTGACCCCAGCCTGAAATCTTGTTATACAGTTGTGATATTCAGCCGTTGTGTGCAAGCGTGGTTGACATTTTTCCAGTGCACAGATTATGTATGCAGTTTTTTTGTCCCAAAAATGCACCGGTGTGCAACAATGTCATGCCTTATTTATGTATCAATTATATCTAAGAGAAAATAATAAAGCAAAACTAATTATCAACTCAATGTCGGGCAAAAAAAAATGACCCTGTGTTTGGCATTTTTCTTAACATATTGCATGTGTTCTGTAGGGTTTTAAAGTAGTAATGTTTGCTGTAAACATGTAAAGTTAGAAAAACTGAACATTTTCCTCTCATTTAGATGCCACTGTGCAGGATGATTATAAGGTCAGTTTGATCAGTCTGGATGAAGTGAAAGACAACATGACAGAAGAGTCTGTCACCAGCACCTACTCAGAGCTCTACATCTCAGTGGGACAGAGTGAAGGGGTTAATAGCCAACATGAGGTGATGCAGCTTGAGACAGCTTCCAACATGAAGACCTTCCATGATGAACCAATCAACTGCTGTAAAATCTTTAAGATCATCCTCCCTGGCAGAAAGACACCCAGCAGAAAAGTTCTGACCAATGGCATCGCTGGCATCGGAAAAACATTCTCTGCCCGCAAGTTCGCTCTGGACTGGGCAAGAGGTTTGGAGAATCAAGATATAGATCTCCTGGTTCCCTTTTCATTCCGGGAGCTGAACCTGGTCAGAGATAAGCAGTACAGTCTTCTTTCACTGATCCATGATTTCCACCCAACATTAAAGAAGGTCACTGCAGAGCAGCTGGCTGCCTGGAAGGTTGCCTTCATCTTTGATGGTCTTGATGAAAGCAGGTTTCCATTGCACTTTGACAAAAACAAAATCATCTCTGATGTCACAGTGACATCATCGGTGGATGCTCTGTTGACAAACCTCATCAAGGGGAATCTGCTCCCCTCAGCCCTCCTCTGGATAACCACCAGACCTGCAGCAGCCAATCAGATCCCTTCTGCATGTGTTGACATGGTGACAGAAGTGCGAGGGTTCACAGACCCCCAGAAGGAGAAGTACTTCAGGAAGAGATTCAGTGAAGAGAAGCTTGCCGACAGAGTCCTCTCACACTTGAAGACATTGAGGACCCTCCACATCATGTGTTACATCCCACTCTTCTGTTGGATCATTGCTACCGTTCTGTTGGACATGTTGAGGACACACACCACAATAGGACAGCTGCCCAAGACCCTGACTGAGATGTGCTGCCACTTCCTGTTGGTTCAGACAAAGAGGACGAGGCAGAAGTATGATGAGACTCATGAAGTGAAAAACAAAGGAGAAAAAAATGTGAATCAACAGCAACTCACAGATGCTGACAAGGACGTTCTTCTGAAGCTGGGCAGGCTGGCATTTGAACATTTGGAGAAAGGTAGCATAGTGTTCTACCAAGAAGACTTGGAAGAGTGTGGACTTGATGCAAAAGACGCCTCACTGTACTCAGGAGTTTGCACACAGATCTTCAAAAGAGAGAGTGTGCTGTTCCAGAGAACAGTCTACAGCTTTGTTCATCTGAGCATCCAGGAGTTTCTGGCTGCAGTCTACCTGTTCCACTGTTTCATACAGAAGAACATGGGGGTACTGAAGACATTCCTGGGTAGACGTTATGATTTGTCCCTCAACAACTTCCTCGAAGCTGCTATTGACAAATCCCTGCAGAGTACAAATGGCCACCTGGACCTCTTTGTCCGCTTCCTTCATGGTCTCTCACTGGAGTCCAACCAGAGTCTGTTAGGAGGCCTGCTGGGTCAGACAGAGAACAGTCCAAAGGAGATCCAGAAAGCCATCCAGAACCTGAAGACCATGTTAACTTGTGATGCCTCTCCTGACAGATGTATCAACATCTTCCACTGTTTGATGGAGATGAACGACCACTCATTACATCAGGAGATCCAACAGTTCCTGAAGTCAGAGAACAGAACAGAGAAACTGTCTGAGATGCAGTGTTCAGCTCTGGCTGTCATACTGCAGATATCAGACGATCCTCTGTCAGAGTTGGACGTGAACAAATACAACACATCAAATGAGGGGCGAAGGAGACTGGTCCCAGCCGTGAGGAATTGCAGAAAGGCTCGGTTAGTATAGTTATTAGTTTGAATTAGTTAGTTCATAACACATAACAGATTGTATTATATCACATGAAATCTAGCATTTGACTGCCAAGCACACAATACTGTGTGCTATGGTCTTTTCAGTGGTTTATGGTAGATGGCACCAACATACTGTATATCGCTCATATACCGTATTTTCCGGACTATAAGGCGCACTTAAAAGCCTTTAATTTTCTCAAAAATCCACAGTGCGCCTTATAATCCAGTGCGCCTTATATATGGATTGTTTGACTGCAGTAGCTTCTATTCTATGTTAACTGTAGTAGCTTCTATTCTCTGCGCCTTATAATCCAGTGCGCCTTATATATGAAAACAGTTTTACAAGGTGCGCCTTATAATCCGGTGCGCCTTATAGTCCGGTGCGCCTTATAGTGTGGAAAATACGGTAGGTTTACTGACAATCACTTTAATTATGCATTATGGTAATAGTATATTGTAGTTATGATAAATTATACATTATGGACATTTATAACATTTATAAGGCTTATGATGCATTATAAGGTAACAGATACAACCAACTTGTGAATGATATTAGGTTTCATATCTAGGCTTCAAGTAAAAGCATAAATCAACCTGTGGTGAAACGTCCGCCTCTCGTCCACCTGAATGTGATCTAATCAAATTGTGTTACGTAACATGTGAATAATGTATTGGTTATACTTACCTACAAAGCATATCATAAATTTATAATTATGTTGCCTGCAACACAAAGGACGGTAACACTTTACTTTATAATGCATCATAAGCCTTATAAATGTTATAAATGTCCATAATGTATAATTTATCATAACTACAATATACTATTACCGGTACTTTAATTCTGAAAGATCACACTAATAGTATAGTTATATTAATATCGATCATGAACAATGACTGGTCAGTTTTGAGTGATTGTGCAAACACAAACATTGAAGATAAAAGCGGAGACATATTTTGATTGGCCCAGAATGATATGATGCACTGGATTGAACTAAATCATTATGGGAATGAACATACTCTGCTCTATGTAGAAATATACTCTTTATATCGACTAGAGCTGGGTGACAATACGAATATATTGTTATTCACAAATTTATAAGTCAAATCACATATTACTTTGAGGTTAATTTTGCTAGGCGATTGTTCAGGGCAATTAAAAAAAAAAAAAACTCAACATTAGAGTGTACTAAAAGCGCAGCAAAGTTAGCTGTTGTTGGCTGCAGCCAGTGATTCACAGAGTGTCCTCCCTGCATATGTGTGTGTGTGTGTGTGCACACAACGCGTGGTGCATTCCATGCAGCTGGTCCTGTACCTGCATAGAGGGATCCTTTCAAATAAGTGTACTGACTGCCTTGATCATAACACTGGAGAGACAAGGGAAGGACACAGTGCAGGATATTGACTCACAAAAAGCCCAGCGGTTTGCAAACTTTTTCATGTCAGACCAATCTAGCTTAATAATATACTGAACAAAACATGTATACAGTACACAAGCGCTACAATTTTGGTATGATCTACAAGCTCACTACACGTTGAAAATGGTGTTAAGAGATGGGTGGTCTGCGAGTTCTAAACGCCTCACGTCAGTGGTGTATTGAGAACTTGTGGCCTGTCTTTTTTGATGCACAAGCAGTGCTACCAACTGTAAAAGTAAACTCTAAGGAAATTGGACGAATTCATCGTCCATCGTCAAATTTTTCCAAGACGATTGGCGATAAAAAATGCTTTATCGCCCAATCTTAATACCTACATAGCCTAAGCATATTTTCTGTTAACTTCTATGACAGTGAAGTATCATCTCTTATTTCTCTTATTTAATCTGCATTGATAGGCTTGTTGGCTGTGGGCTCAGAAAGACAGACATTAAAGTTGTGTGTTCAGCTCTCAGTTCTAATCCTTCCCATTTGAGAGAATTGGACCTCAGTGAAAACGACCTGCAGGACTCAGGACTCTGTGCTTCACTGAAGAGCCCACACTGTAGACTGGGAGTTCTAAAGTAAGATACATTTACCACTTTTATTTTCACATGATTAGATTAATATGCATTAACCGTGATTTTCTCACTCACGGTTAACAAACCAACATACAGAATATCATCCCATACTAAAGTTACAATTTAATGACCTTTACAATGAACTTGCCAAACTAGGGGGAAGATGTAAACATTGTGAAATAAAATAGACAACCAAACTAACTGCAAGGCTTTGTAAGTTTGTAGTTTCGGGTGTTTCGGTATCACCACAATAACGTCAAAATAATGTGCCTACAATTCCAAGAGCGTGTCAGGATAGGCGGTCCCCAGTCTGAATGCAAAGTTGTTTTAATATTCTCTTATTTAATCTGCATTCACAGACTTGCTGGCTGTAAACTCAGAAAGACAGATGTTGAAGTTGTATGTTCAGCTCTCAGCTCTAATCCTTCCCATTTGAGAGAATTGGACCTCAGTGAAAACGACCTGCAAGAATCAGGACTAGTGGAGCTGCTCAGTGCTTCACTGAAGAGCCCACACTGTAGACTGGAAGTTCTAAAGTAAGACACATTTACCACTTTATTACTTCTGTTTTATTTTGTACTGTATTATGTGAGTACAGTATGAATCTGTGGTGGGAATGTATTAATAAGCTTGATTTGATGCCATTATTGCAAGCTTATTCTCAGGCACATATGGTATAGGCTTGGTATACCATAATGTTATCATGGTACCCCAAGCTGTGTTTCTGAGTAGGCATTAAAATTACCTCAAAATATATTTTTTGTGGCATCTCCTGTTTATTTTGGTGACCAGGGTTGTTTTAATGGGATTAAACCATCCAAGTCTGAAGACACCCTAAGTGGGACATGTTATGTATGTTTTCATGTGGTGTTTCAGACTGGCTCACTGTGGCCTGTCAGTGAGAAGCAGTGAAGATCTGGCCTCAGCTGTAAGCTCTAATCCCTCCCTAAGAGAGTTGGACCTGAGCCTCAACATGGTGAATGATTCAGTCCTGGAGAACTGCAAGTGAGTAGACTTGAGCTGTCTCCATGTTGGACAGTGCAGTGTTTACCTTAACAGCGTATTCACTCTGACACAAAGTCAGAGTGAATACACTGTTTATGTCTGCTATAGGATAGCAGACATGAACTATATGAACCTGTCATCTATCACAACAAATCAGAACCACAGACGTTCTGTCACAGACATGCACAAGGCAAGTTCAGTCAGGAATGTCATTGGGCCACATTCTCACACGATTCCTTCATCCAATCACACATTCATTCTAGCTTCATGCCAGCTATTTAAACGAGGGCCGGGACTCGATTGAAATTTTTGATCTAATTAATTAGAGGCTCAATAATTAATCTCAATTAATCTCATTTTAATCACATATTATTATTTACCTGAGAGTGGTGAGAGCACATTTTTAAAGCACATTTTGATATTACGAGTGAACTGAGCAATGAATACTGAACACACCTGTGAATCTTTGGGTGTCAGATCTCAGCATGATCTACTCCAGTCTTCAGCCATGAAAGCAGAGTACATTTAGTAAAAGGTTTTATAACCTATAGCTTTTAGCAACTGAAACATTTTAACACACCAAGGTTGAATCAAACATGTTAATTTATTTTGCAAATTTTGCGGATCCATTTGGTTTTAAGCTAAAATATTCATCATGTGAATTAGCTGAAGTCTACAAAACTAGAGAATGTGGAAGATTAATGGTCATTTTGATCTGTATATTTGATTGTTTGGTATCTTAAATCCAGCCTGGAATTGTGGACAAAAGCAAGATAAATGTCATCAAATGGTGGTCCGTGGCCCAAATTCTGAATAAATAGTGGGCCATGGTATGAAAAGGTTGAAAACCACTGCACTAAGGCACTGACTCACTAGTCAAGCATACAAGCATACATTAAATTATGTCTGCTTGTATGTTATCCCACTCTTGATTAAATTGAAAAACATTTTAAACTCACCACTATATATAAACACACCACTGTACATTTTAAGCACACCACTGCAGTATTCTTAACTTTACTTAGGCAGGGAAAGCAATGAAGACGATTTTTGCAGCACAGCCACAAGCCAGTCTTTTTTATAATTTCAATCTGTTTAAATGAACGTGTTATAGTCCGCCCTGGGAGGCCCGTGGTTTGAAATAGGCCTCACAGATCTGACGATGGTCTCCCCCTATTTAATAACTTCTTCTTTGATTGAAAGTCCAGTTTTGAAAAACAATCTTATCTCAAATATCAAATTGTCCACTGGGGTGCAAAAAAAAAGCTGTTGGTTGTTGATATTTTTTCTTAAGTCTTGCATTTACACGTGTTGTGAAATATTGACCGCAGGCTCACTATCACCCCCACCTTTGTGGCAGAGGGACTGAGTGCCTCAAAGCGTGCATTTTCCTGCTGACTGCAGGCACACGCTGTTTGCACACGCTCAGTAGGCCTACAGTGTGAGTGGTGCACATTCTCACACGCACGCTCTGAGAGGCTCTACATGTCACTGCCTCAACTCCTGTGATTCTTGTTTCTCCGTTGCTATTTGAACAAGAAATACAGCTATTTTGACTATGAGAATGATCACAACATATAGGAAACACAGCTTTTCCGCAGTTAGACATTGATGTATTGTTGTTCTACTTCCTACAGGGTGAAACATGGAGGAGAAGATTGGTTTATGAATCCTCACCTGAGTCAACTCATTACAACAAGTGAGTGTGTGTGTGTGTGTGTGTGTGTGTGTGTGTGTGTGTGTGTGTGTGTGTGTGTGCGTGTGTGTGCGTGCACGTGTGTGCTGACCCACAAAGTATGCAAATTAGCTAATTAGAATGTTATTATAATATTAGGCTAAATAAAAAACAGCAATTGTGTTATTTGTGTAATGTGGAAGGCACTCCTACGCAGGAAGCCTGTGCTAGGAGAGAACTTACAGCGAGGAGGAGAAGAGGAGGAGCACATTTATTTTAGTAACACAGGCTCATTCACACATGACTAACTATGTTCTGACATGACACCCATTGAACAAGCATTGAGGCGACCATCAGACAGTCAGACACAGACAGAACAAGCACAATAACAATGCGTTTGATACGTGTGTTTGGCTTCTTAGTATTATAACCACCATATAACGGTGCAGAAAGCCTACCCAAAATAGCAGATCCCTGAGATCAGTGCTGAAGGATTGTTTATAAACTTTATTAGTATATCCATGAATAAACAAATGCTGTATGTATTTCTCGACTCCGACTCGAGTCGCAGCGCTTTTGAAAAGAAGCGCCTCTTTTTGAAAAGTGTAGACAAAAAGAATCAGCGTCCAACCAGTGTCGAAACGAACCAGCGGTTGCGGACCCCCACCATCCAGCACACACATGACCCAACCATTCCTTCACCTTTAAGGCTACAGCACGAACGTGTGTGTGTGTGTGTGTGTGTGTGTGTGTGTGTGTGTGTGTGTGTGTGTGTGTGTGTGTGTGTGTGTGTGTGTGTGTGTGTGTGTGTGTGTGTGTGTGTGTGTGTGTGTGTGCGAGCAGGGGGGCAGGGGTATCAATTAGGATAATCTTTAAGTGTGTTGTGTCTGGACACTTGCTTTGTGCTTAATAAACAAAAAAGCATTATTACTTCTTATTCTTATTCTTATTATGGTTGAAATTGGCGTGTATGTAAACATGTAGAGAGAAAAACAAAACATCAGTATTTTCGGTATTGATTGCGCTTGCAAGAACTTTGCGATTTTATGGACCTCGCTGAAAGTCTTTGTAAAATTGCAAAAGGCGGGAGGTAATTCAATGTCACAACCATCTTTGGTTATTTTCAGATATTCATTAATATTGAAATTGAATCTATTTTTATTTGTAATGTCACACTTATAACCACAAGTGGCATATTACAATTTTATGTCCACATGGAATTGTTTACTGCCTACATTTTCATATATGTAACGGTCCTGCTAGAGACTGGAGACAGACAGAGTGCTCGCACACACAACACTAGACAAACAGATAACAGACCCACACAACTCTGAACTCTCCTACACGTCCGTAACACTCCCACCCTTAAGAAGCAAACACGCCTGTTTGTTTTTCAATATCCTGCCAAGATACTTTGTTTTGTTTTTCACTCTACATGCCAATGTCAACGTAATAATAATAATAATAATAATAATAATAATACGAAGAAGAAGAACTTGAACAGCGTGCTGACTGTAGATTTTATTTATCTTTTTTGCCACTTAACCATGGCGCGTGCCAGGATATTTATTTTTTGTTTATTAAGCACAAAGCAATTGTCCAGACACAACACTTAAAGATTGTCCTAATTGATACCCCCGCCCCTGCCCCCGCGCGTGCGCACACACGCACACACACGCACACACACACACACACACACACACACACACACACACACACACACACACACACACACACACACACACACTTACTTGTAGGCCATGTGAGCTTGTAGATCTGTTATTTTACCAACCCACTATACAAAAGACCATGCTCTTAAGACTCAGTGACTCCTCACGGTTCTCACTTCGACCCCCCATGTTCCCATGGTAACCCTAACCCATAACAGCCTCATTCGATATGAGAACCCTAGGGACTCAGTGCTGACACACACACACACACTAATAATTTTCTGGCTATTATTTGCGCGCACGCAAATAGTTAGCCATAAAAAGGGGCGCCCCTTTTTATGGCTAACTATTTGCGCGCGCCTCTTCAGAAGCGTTGCAACTTGAGAAATCCCTTTGCAACGTGATGGACTTTCTTTCAAGTGTCCCAACACCACCATGCTGCCGCGCACAGTCACACGCACGCACGCACGCACGCACGCACGCACGCACGCACGCACGCACGCACGCACACACACACACACACACACACACACACACACACACACACACACACACACACACACACACACACACACCATGACCAGCACTGTGGTCTGATATGACATACAAGCCCACTGCCCAACACACACAGGCTGCAAACGGTGTGTCAAAACAGCCTCCTCCCTTATTTTCAATGGACTTATCCCACACCGGCGGAGTCAAGACACGTGTTCACACATAATGACGTGCACCAGGCCTGTAGCGCTACCACGACGCCTGGTGCAGTCGCTCTGTTCACTCCACCTTACAAGCAGCGCCACATGCGTGTGCGTGTGTGTGTGTATATGTGTGTGGTTCAGTCAGTCAGTGAATGATGTATTTAATGTGCACTGTGTTGTGTTCTCAACAGGTTTCCATCGACTCACACTGGACACAAACACAGCATACAGAGACCTCTCTCTGTCTGAGGAAAACAGGAAGGTCACATGGAGGTCAGGGGGTCAGGATCCTCCTGATCACCCCGACAGGTTTGATGGATGGCCTCAGGTTATGTGTACACAGATTGTGACTGGATGCTGTTCCTGGGAGGTAGAGTGCAGTGGAACGGTTCATATAGCAGTGGCTGACAGAACAATCAGCAGGAGAGGGCGTGGTGATGGCTGCAGGCTTGGATACAATGACAAGTCCTGGAGTCTGGAATGTGATTTTCGTCATGGTAGCAGTTACTCTGTCAGACACAACAGCCAACAGCGGACTGAGATCCCTTTCAGAGCCTCTAAAGGCTCCAACAGAGTAGCAGTGTATGTGGACCATCCTGCTGGGACTCTGTCCTTCTACACAGTGTGCTCTGACTCACTGAGTCACCTGCACACCTTCCAGACCACCTTCACTGGACCTCTCTGTGCTGGGTTCAGGTTAGGGTCCCCCTCCTCAGTGAGTCTGTGTGAGCAGAGATAGAGTCTCTGTGTGAGCGTGTCATCATCAGGTCGCCATGGTTACTCAACATGTTTGAGAGAGTGCAGGGTGGCCTGTTACCATGGCCACGCATTTGACCTTTGACGCCAGATCACTGTTAGATCTGTTGTGGGTTGATACAAACTATACGATACTATAATTCCACCGTTGTTAGCGCGTCACATTGTGATGCATTGTGAGCTTGTAGTTCTGCTTCAAATTGCAAAGTCATATGTGGGTAATATTTGATCATTTAGATTCTAGCCCCCCTAGAACCCCCTCAAGCACCTATAGACAACACTTTTAGAACCAGTTACTAAAATTTCTTTGTTGACGAAATCAACACAGAAATGTTAGTCACCTACTTTTTCACTGTGGAAGACTAAATAACAAAAAAAAAAACTACGGTTGCAAAACAAATAAAGTGCTTTTTTCACAGTCCATCCAGACTTGGTGAGATATTTCACTAAAACATCCTCTAGCTCATCAGTGAAGACCTTAAAGCATACCTGGGCATTATGCGGCCCGGGGGCCAAATGCGGCCCTTTGCCTGACTCTGACTGGCCCGGGGACCACCAGTGGTCCTTGAGAGAGTTCCAGTTAAATATGGAAAGTTGGTTAACCAGATGTAACTCTTTGAGAGCGTAAAAATGAAACCAAATGGACCCTTGCGGGTCCATTTGGTTTCATGTTTACACTCTCAAGAGTTAAAATATTCATCATCTGAATTACCTAAAATCTACACAATCAGATAAAATGTCAAAAATGGTCATTTTTGTCTGTTTTGTTTCCCAAATCCAGCCTGGTATTGTGAACAAAAACAAAAGAAATCTAGAGTTTTGGAGTCTGTGGGGCTAAAATGTCATTAAATGTTGGTCATCTGTGGCTCAAATACTGAATACATAGAGGGCACCGGTATCAAAAAGTTTGGCCTTACTCTTACTTTTGTCTTGAAATTAAATTAGTATTACACAGACTTTAGTTCCGCCTTTAGTCTTGGCCCTCCACAATATTTTATGTATCTCATGTGGCCCCTTGGGAAAAATAATTGCCCACCCCTGCCTTAAAGTGTGATATGTAGCCTGACCTGGGCATCAAGTTGTTACCCTCTCTCTTCATTGCTTTCCTTTCTTTGCAATATCTATAGAGACATGGCACATTTGTAGCTTTTGGCCACACTCCTAGCATACAAACCCACCCGCAGGACTTTATCTGAAGCTTGCTTTAATGTTGCCTGGGTTATTAGACCCCTCTCCCTCGACTTGAGTCTCGGCATGCTGTTAAAAAGAAACACAAACATACAAGAGAGCAAGCTGCACTAGCCATTGCCTTAAGTGTAACACTTACAATTGACACACGGACGCACAGTTTGTTTGGTGTTGTTTACAAGGCAAACTGAACGTGCAAATCCCGTTAAAACGACACAATCTGTTGTAGAACATGTACACGTAGACACCAAAGTGGATTTTAGCTCAACAACATTAAAGAAAGGTGTTTTAGACAAAATATAGCGAAGTTGTAAAAAAGCTTCCAGCAGCATGAAGATAAAAACTTCTCACTTCCTGGCCACGTAGCTTAGGGTCCTGGTCACACGTTGACGTCACATGTTGTTGATGTCACGATGAAAATGAACAAATCAAGACATGACCTGCGTGTTACAACCATGCAGCGTTACATCCGTGGCGGCTCTCCCCTTACTTTTTGAAATGACAAAATGAATGGGAAATTGTCTTCTGGGCTGAACACATACATTTGAGAGTAAAGCTTTTTAGTCGAATAACACTAAAACATTTCAGATGACTAAAATGTGACTAAAACTAAATGAAGCGTATGACTAAAATACAATCTAAATTTGCTGTCAAAATCAAACAAAAGAACCAGTGGTCTCCAAATCAGTTGACACATTAACCCTATTTATTATACACACACTGGCTGTTTGAAAACAGCAGATCTACAAGCTCATAATGGGTCCAGATGCATATTAAAAATAAGGGGGTGCTCTTTATCATCTCACAACATGGATTACAACATGTTTGTTTGGATGATAATGTTTGTGTAGTGACAAAACAAACATGAAGTTCTCTTCAACATAAAACAAACATTGTTGACAAACAAACTTAAATACACCTATTTGCCTATTATTGAATTCTAGAGGACCTAGTAAACATGTCTGTATACAGACCTCAATGCAAACTCTGATGGAAGTAACGCACCTGCCACTTACATTTTGTTTTCCCCAAACACGGTTCATGTTTTAGTTATTGTTATTATAGAAAATAAAAGATGGGTGTTAATTGTTTTATATTTGCTGTTTTCTTTAGTTGTAGCCATTTTATAGTACAGCTCCCAAGCTCCAGAAAGTAGAGGAATCATTCACTTTGTGATAAAAGCATGACATCTGGTACACACATAGCCAAAGACGTTATAAAAATATTTGGATATGGAGGCATCTTGAATTGTCTGACCAGAAATGTGTTTTTTTCCTTTATAACTTGAAATGCATTGATTTTACGCCCCATAAATGTATGAACATTAATATAAAGTTGGGCATTATGGACGATTTGGTATCAAGTACATGTATGTATCTTCTACGGTTCTCTGGATACAGCATATGGTACTTTCACAGATTGAGGAGAGCAAGACATTTGTAACATTGATTCTCAAGTCAATCAAATGGTAATGATTTTCATTCATAACTCGAAATACAAAGTTTTTAATGTCTGTATGTACTACGGTTCTAAAGTTATAACATATAGCTAGTTAGGAGGCATCATAAGGGTAAGATTCTGGCACGTTTCACTCTTTTACTCAAAGATCCCTATCTTTGATCCATATCAACATATCTACTATTTTCAGGAAACGGACCTATGTGTCTGCTATCATAAACCACTTTAAGTTTTTCAATTGATGAAATGGGTCGGGAGTTATTAAACCGAAGGTAAATGCTGTTCCAGTGTTAAATTTGCTGTGCATATTTTGCGAAGATAAGCCAGGCAGAAATGTCTGTCTGTGCGTCACACTGTGTGTGCTAATACGTCTAATAGGCTAATACGTGCAATAGCATAATACCTGTATATGTATAATAGTGTAATATATGCAGTAGTGTCATAGGGCAATATGTGTAATAGTGCAATATATGTGCATTAGGGCAATAGTGTGGTATATGCAGTAATGTAATAGGGCTAATAGTGCAATAGTGTAATAAGTGCAATATGCTAATAAATGTATAGTGTAGTATATGTGCATTAGGGTAATAGTGCAATATACGGTATACAATAGAGGTATAGTGTAATTGTCCTATTACGTCTCAGTGGGCCATCGTATGTATCACTATGACGAGCAGCAGGTGATTTTCGTTGCAGAGCAAAGCTTTTCTTTGTCTCTGAGTGACGACAATTTGTAGGGCAGCTGCCACAACCATTATTATTGTTTTATTAAATATCAATAATATAGAATATACTGTAAATATGAATATCATTCTGTTCATATATCTATATAGTCTTGTGTGTTACTAATACTAGCAAAGTGTATAGATGTTTTTCAGTTTGGAGGTTCTACCGATGTCTGGTGGACTGGCTTGAGATGACATTCAACACTGTGCACACCCCCAACCCTCCAAAATAACTGTCTTTTTGCCCAGTATCTTTGGTTTTACAGGTTTCTACCCACACCTTGGATGGTGTTGTATGGCTGTACATCCTGTTTCCTGTCTATCCTTTTCTTTTTGCAGGATTCTACTGATGTCTGGTGTGTTGGCTTCAGAGGTGCCATTAAACCCTGCGTGAAAACTAAGCTAAAACAGTGTCTATGTTTTCTTCAGTGTGTTCAGTTGACAGGTTTCTACAGACTGAGTCCAGTGTGCTGCTGCTCAGTGTCATCTCCAACAGCCTTGTGTCTGGCTGGGCTGTAGCTTGAGATGCTCAACGTGTCGCAACGTTTCTGCACTGTTTTGTCTTTTTACAGGTTTCTAGAGATGCCTTGGATGGTGGAGTAAGTATACTCCCCTCCCCTTGTGTCTGTCCTATGTCTCTTTGTGTTTGTCTGTGTGTTCCCATATGGAACATTTTATACTCGTATATATGCAAAAAATGTTTAATTACACCCTACTAATTACTGTATACATTTAGTTGATAAACCTCCTCCTTAATATAAGGTTAAGGATGCTGAAAATAGCTGATCTTCAGCAGATCTACATATTCAGTGTTTATAAGCCCACTCCAATTGTATCTTTTAAACATACTAATAGTTTCGACAACATTACATTTCATAAATGACTCACTATGGAACTTTTGTTACAGTGTTACAGAAGCTGGTTTCTGTTCAACCTTTATATATCAGGACTAGTATCTGTTTATTTCTAGATCTGACTGCATGTCTAATTTCTTGCTTGCTTTTCTTGTGTAATTAATTTTTGGTCCAATCTCATGACAATAAATAACTAGTCCCTGTGGTCCCCAGAGCTCTGTCCTGCTACCCTGCTCTAAGGTCCATGCTGGTCCACACTGTGCACTGTGCCTGGACCCCTCTGTCTCCTGGCTGGAGAGAGTGAACTTCATCAACCTGAGGAAGGTACAGAGATTAGACTCACCACAGGGCTGTGTGCACTGAAAACCTGGGAACTAAATTGTTACCAAGACATTTCTTCACCAATTTGATTCTAGTGGTGTCAATTGGTGTCAAAAAGAGGAAAATAGTTCGCACACCGTATAGTAGCTCCCAGAGACACAACGTTGCAACCCTACATGGGTCTTCGTCAGGTATGACGTATGGTATTGTAGTAATACGCGGAAGCGGGGATCGAACCCGGGACTCCCACTCGCCAGTCCAATGCACAACAAGTCGCGCCAATAAGGCTGAGCCCGATTGGCGGGGTTGTTGTCGCTGGCTCATGGCTGGGTGCTACAGTATCAATTGGTGTCAACAATTCAACTCCTGTGGGAAACCTCATGAAGCAGGTCAGAGGGTACTAGTGTACTAGTCACAACCTATAGAAGGCAAAACATGCTAAATGTCATCATGCTTTAGGGGGTTGTCATGATGCCGAATCCATTCCAAGCATTAGTTCCTCTCAGAAAACAACTCCTTGGGCTAAAAAAAAGTCATACCCGTCATCATAAATGTGCTTAGTCATCACATTTAGGCAAATGTTATTGCCATTTTCAGCCCAATGAGTGTGTTCTTTTGTTCAAAATTATGGCTCTGGAATTCTCCTTTAACCATGCAAGGGGGGTTTCCATAAGTGCACCTGTTATTCTATTATATATTGTTCATTAACTTCAGTGACTATAATGAGCTCTATACTCAACCAGCTAATTGTAATGCAACATGGTGAACATGCAAGTCATACATCACTTTTCAAACAAAAAAAAACAAAAACAAAGCAAAACAAGCAACTTTATTAAGAACATAACTATTTAAGCATGTAAAAACTAAGCAAATGAAATCATTAAAGCTGAAAGGGGGATTTGAAGGGACTTGAGACTCGCTGTCCATGGTGCTGATCGTTGCTAAATGCATCCACTGTGGGTATGCAGCAAAATACATAGACTGTTTATTTTATTTTATGTTTATTTCACTAGTATGTTGCCCCAGTGTGCCACTGAAGCTTTTATTAAATGGGGTTAATTATGACCTAGCTCAGCTATATACCATGCCATAGTAGATTTAGACAGATTTAGACACTTCAAACATAGCAAAAATAGCTGTTCTATGAGCTCAAAATGTGTTGTAGTGCGATGCATGTTTTTGGCTTGTTCTGGTAGATTGTCTATTTTCACGCTGACATAAGATATGCATTGTGGCCGTCTGGAGTGAGTGTGGAATATATGAAATTCATCAATCCCTTGAAATGAACCATCTCATTTTTGAGATATCCTCAAAAAGAACAGTACAAAATAACTCAACACATGCGAAAACAAAACAAGAAAGCACATTGACATAACATGATGGATTGTTGTGTTATTAATCTATTACAAACATAAATGTGTATATTAAAGGAAATCTGTGAACAAGTTGATGTTAAGATGTCGTGTATGGTACAAGCCGTTGTTTTCAGAAATAAAATGATTGTATTTAAATATAAACTGCAGCCAGTCAGTGCTGCTGTCTTCTTGAGGTGGGAGACAGCAGGTTGAAGATGGACAGTCAAGGACAAATCATAGGTGGTTAAATACTGTACGTGTACCTGTTAGTGTCACTGGGTGAGGAACAGATTACTCAGAACTGCCTGTGTTTATAATTTTAAAGGTAGGGGAAGTGATTTCACTTTTGTCATATATAACCCAAAAAAATTTTTTTTCTGTTAAAATGCTCTATTATAAGGTGTGGAAACCACATATGGAGTTTCCCCCTCCCCCACGTTAGCAGAGTAGCTAATAAAAGTTCCCCAGGTCACCACCAATTTTCCTCCAATCAGGAGCGAGCAGCAGGTTCACATAGTGTAGCTACTGTTGGGGGCCCCTAGTGCACCAGGCTGGTACTACACCATGAATTTCAAATCACTTCCCCTACCTTTAAGGTATTATAGGCATATTAGGCAACTTTGTTCAACAATAGCCATAATGACTGTTTTTTCCATATCAAATGAGAACATGAAGGCCTAGAGAGAAGCAACATTTGGAAAGAAACTCGGCTGTACAAATACATTATACTTTTGGGACCAGAACTTATACACACTATTAGGATAAAACCTGTACAGTGAGGTTACTTAAACATAAACAGCATTGCAAAATCCAAGCCAATTTTGCCACTTTCCTCTTATCCTTTGGTTAATGCGTCATTGTTGGTAATAATGATAACAATAATACAACACTACATTGGCAGTTTTAAATTTCATATGGTCATGACATGCATAAGCATCAGTCTGTCAGACAATGTACTACCTTAAAACCAGGCACACTCATCTTCCATCTTTAATGAACACAGTCCTTACACCTATAGAATAGTTATCACAATTGTGTGTCTTGTAGCACAACTTAAAGGTAGGGGAAGTGATTTCACTTTTGTCAGATATCACCCAAAAAATATTTTTTTCTGTTAAAATGCTCTATTATAAGGTGTGGAAACCACATATGGAGTTTCCCCCTCCCCCACGTTAGCAGAGGAGCTAATAAAAGTTCCCCAGGTCACCACAATTCTCCTCCAATCAGGAGCGAGCAGCAGGTTCACATAGTGTAGCTACTGTTGGGGGCCCCTAGTGCACCAGGCTGGTACTACACCATGAATTTCAAATCACTTCCCCTACCTTTAAAGGTAGGGGAAGTGATTTCACTTTTGTCAGATATCACCCCAAAAATATTTTTTTTCTGTTAAAATGCTCTATTATAAGGTGTGGAAACCACATATGGAGTTTCCCCCTCCCCCACGTTAGCAGAGGAGCTAATAAAAGTTCCCCAGGTCACCACAATTCTCCTCCAATCAGGAGCGAGCAGCAGGTTCACATAGTGTAGCTACTGTTGGGGGCCCCTAGTGCACCAGGCTGGTACTACACCATGAATTTCAAATCACTTCCCCTACCTTTAAGCAAAGTGTTAGTAGAGTGTAATTATATAATTAGTTTGGTTGTTGGTCACAGAGCAACCAGACTATTGTTATTGTCAGTATATTGTATGTTTCTAGAGGAACTTGTGATGTCATGCAGGTCTATTGGGTTTTCTATGTCATCAGGCCGATGTAATAATAACCAATGGGTTATTTTCCATTCCATTATTATCACATTTGTTGCGTTCAGGAAGAAACCACCTACCCACATTTTTTTTACATGTTTTATTTTCCCTTTTTTCTTGTTTCTTTGCTACTGAACAGCCTTTATATCTGAGTTGCTACGCAAATACTGAACACATGGAATGTAGTAAAATGTGCTTTGGACAAAACCTCTTGACTTCATCATTGGGCTCTCAAAACTGTTTTTCGATAATGTCAGCACCAGTAATGATGCAAGATAATCCCTCTTTTAAAATATACTGTAACTAAAAGGAATGAGAGAGTTGACTTTGAGCAGATTCTATAACATTTCAATAGTCTGATTATGTGTGCAACAGCGCCACCTACTGTCTATAATAACTACCTGACTGGTCATAAATGTCCAACATTAAAACAGTAGCTGCTGTTTGCCTTAGCTTAGATTAGATCATAACACTACGCTTCTGTGTTTTAAACACTAGTACTAGTACATATAAGAATACCTGTAATACTAAAATCAGAAAAGGTTTCGAGGAGGAAGCAGCCGACGAGCAGCAATTTCAAAGTTTCCAGGTTTATTGTCATCTTGAATGATCACAGCAGCCATCACACACATACAGCTGGCAGTACATAGAGTATTGACTTTATAGCATCATGTAGCATTATGTCATGCCCCGCCCCCAACCGCCTAAGTTAAAGGTGTCATGATTACCAAATTAGGCATTGTCCTGTCACTGAAGAAGCTACAGTAGATGTTCTCACGTCCCTAACCATTTGTAGCCAGGTTATTTCTGTAGAATGACAGCTGTACTCACTGTCTCTACCAAGTAAGCTGTCAGCATTTTAGTGAAACAACCAATTACTGTCTAATTATAACCAATGCAATATTGTAATGTTGCAATGTGGTTCATAAATACACAACAGATTTTATGTATTTATATTTTTATCCCACAATTTGGAAACCCATTTTTTCACCCAGTGCCAATTCCTAATGTGATCCTGGGCTCTACACACCCTCCACCAACCTGGGGGGGCAGCGGACTGGCCTCATGCTTCCTTTAATGCATGAGGAGTCCAAGCTGCCTTCTTTTCACCTGACAGGAACATGTTATTCCAACCAGTTCCAGTTCCCTCAATCAGGAGCCCCGGATGGCCAGGGGGAGGCAGTTCAGAGCCCAGGATTACTGCATGTTTTTGTGAGGCTATCTACCCTAAAGGAACACTGTTTATTTTAACTATAGGTTGGTATGTAGCAGGCAGGCATCTTTCCATCAAGGAAAAACAACAGACTATAGTACATGGTCTCGGACAACATGCTATAGTATGTTTTTCATGATTTTTGCAAAATGTTGAAATCAAGCAGAAACGACAGGCTATAATATCTTGAAAATCATCGTTTCTGAGGATTTTTGAAAAGTGACAAAATCGAATAAAAACGACAGGCTAAGATACATGATCTCGGACAATATGCTATAGTATGCCATTTTTCATAATTTTTGACGGCTTTACTACTGTACTACTTTACTTAGCCCCTCTCTGTAGAGGGGCTTCGGTCTGAATAAAGTGAAACAAAATGACAATTCAGACCGAGGTCAGGCTACCAAATTCCATGTTTTTCTCACAAACTGAACAACTATTATGGTTAACTGTTGAGGGTCAAATATTCTACCATATAGAGCTGCGCAGTGACGTCACCGCCCCGGTTCCAGAAGTCTTTTCCCCATTCATTTTTCTCATAGACTTTTCGAAAATAATTTATATCAAGACGATTACGCCGCGGACAAAACCAACTCGAGTCGTGACGAATCATGATGACACACACAAACTTTTGGCACAATAAAATAATTTCTAAGATGAAAAACGAAACAAAAGGTCTTGTATCATGCCGTTTTCTACTTCTTCCTAATTATATGTTATATGACGATATTGTGTTTGTTGTCATGATTTGTCACGACCCGAGTTGGCTTTGGCCGCGGCGCGATCGTGTTTTTATTAACCATTTTCGAAAAGTCTATGAGAAAAATGAATGAGGAAAAGACTTCCGGAACCGGGGCGGTGACGTCACTGCGCAACTCTATTATGATGTCCTCAAGTTGTATTATATACATTGAAGTATAATGGGATGTGCAGTATTATTTTTGTGCCACTGTGAGGCGCCACGGTACAATACATTGTATGGACAGTGTTATGCACACGTGACCACCTGCATACATCCTGTTTACAACCGGACTAATCTCAATCACACAACACTAAACTCCGACGACGCTTTGCCATCGAGGGAAATAAAAACATTTACGGTATGTTCTGTCCTTCGAACTTGGTTCATTTGACGCCAAAACGCAAACGTTTGCTACGTTTAACTTCACGAAATCACGACTAAACTTATTCTAAAGTTAGATTTGGTTTGGTATAAACTGAGCCCTGAGGGCCCTGCCTGGTTTGAGGCGCACGCGCACGTGCGTCTCGTTGCGGTAATGAGCCGCTTGTGGCGCAGGTGATAATAAGGAGGAGGTAAATAAATAAACGGAGCGAGTAAAGTAAGTATGCTGGTCAACACGACGTTGAAATAACTTTGTCTGTGACTTTAAAAGGAGTTAATTTGTCGTTCTTGTTTAATAAGCCGCAGAAAGTAGCGAGCCTCGTTCGGTGACTTGGTTAGTTTCAGAGCCTTAGAAATAGACAGAGTTGCGACATTGAGGGGACAGAAAATAGTCTGGTCACGTGGTTCTAGTACTCGCGCGAGCCCATAGACTCCAATGCATTCGGTAACTTCCGGCTGTCACTATTCGTTGTCACTATCCCATAGAAGTCTATGTAGAGGAGCCGCCATTGGACTGGTCCCACGAAGTGAACGGAGTTGGCGTAACTCTATTTCCAAGGCTCTGGTTAGTTTATGTATGTACGTAGTATTGCACAGTGACAAGTTAACCGAAGTCTCTAATGTTTAAGCTGTCGGCCTGCTAGTACTAGGCCCTAGTAAACACAGTGCAGCCTCGCATCTGCCGGGATTTTGCACGTCGCTTATTACAGTGGTTTTCAACCTTTTTCATGCCAGGGCCCACTTTTTATTCATCATTGAGCCACGGAACACCATTTGATAACATTTTAGCCCCATAGACCCCAAAACTAAAGGTTTCTTTTGTCCACAATTCGGTCAAACACAGAGATCAAAATGACCATTATTCTTC
Organism: Benthosema pterotum; assembly: GCA_039105355.1. Taxonomy (NCBI): domain Eukaryota; kingdom Metazoa; phylum Chordata; class Actinopteri; order Myctophiformes; family Myctophidae; genus Benthosema; species Benthosema pterotum. The sequence goes on from CM076970.1 coordinate 11,828,293, forward strand.
TACATTCTTCAGTTTTGTAGACTTGGGCTAATTCAGAATTCAGATGATCAATATTTTAACTCTTGAGAGTGTAAAATGAAACCAAATGGACCTGCGAGGGTCCCTAGAAGCAGACATTTGTCCTGACCACAAACCAATATGGGTCATAGCCGCAATGCAACTCCTTTTTTATATATATATATATATATATATATATATATATATATATATATATATATATATATATATATATATATATATATATAATAGGATGAATTTAGCGTTGCAATGACCTCTATTGACTCTCCAAAAGCAAACTAACAAAAAAAAAAATCGGTAAAGTGTTTGTTTGATAAACATCCACCGTTGACGTGGCCAATAAATTTTGGAGTTGGGGGGGGGGGGGGGATGGTCTTTAATCATATCCAAAACAGTAAATTAAAATTCAAAAACCATAGGTTTGTCCCTAAACTAATTCTAGGAGTGAGAGAAGTGGTGTGGATAATTATTGTTAAATGTTGCAAGGAGATACAGTTGATCAGTTGATGTAATAATGTGGTTTTACCCTAACCCTCCTTTTCTGTTTTTGTAGAGAACTACAAACCTGTGATTCTTTTTTTTTTTTTTTTTTTTAAGAAATGGATCCAAACAAAAAGCCTTCGTTCCCTGGCCTCCCGGGCGCCACGCGCCTACCCTGGCAGCAGCAGCTGGGGAGAGGGCTTCCGACTGAAGAGCCCGGTCCGGTGGGACGCGCCAGAGGCCTGCCCTTCCTGACCGAAGGGCCCGGCATTGGAAGAGCCCGAAGCTTTCCTCCTCCTGCCGGCGATTCACCCCTACCCATGCAAATGGGACGAGGGGTCCCTCTGCCTGCCGCTGTCGCACCGGCTCAGATCGGCCGCGGTGCCCCTCTCCTCACCGGTGACCTGCCGGTGCAGATCGGCAGAGGCGCCCCTCTGCACGCTGGTGGTGTCCTGCCAGGGCAGTTCGGACGAGGAAGCCCTCTACCCATCGATTCACTGCCGGTGCAAATTGGTCGAGGTGACCCTCTACCCAGCAGCGCACTGCCGACGCAAATCGGGCGAGGGAGCGGTCCTCTCCCCGCCGATTCACTGCCAGTTCAGATTGGACGAGGACTCCCCCTGATACACGCCGCTGCACCGCCCGTGCAGATTGGGCGAGGAGCCCCTATTGGTGCCGATGCTGTGCCTGGGCAGATTGGGCGTGGGGCCCCTCTACCCACAGACCTGCCCGTGCAAATTGGCCGAGGAGCCCCTCTTGGTGGCGATGCTGCACCCGTGCAAATTGGACGAGGAGGCCCTCTAGCCACTGAGCCTCCCGTGGGATTTGCTAGAGGGATTCCTGCTGGCGTTAAGACGACCAGTGTAAGACAGTGTGATTGTGCAGCCCTTTATGTCTTATTGTCAGTCTGTGTATTGATTTACAAAGATTTGATCGAATTCAATTATAACTGCTTCACTTTTCCTCCATCTTTTTCTCTATGCACACACACAGGGGGATGTCCCCACCCCTGGCAGAGGGTCCGGTCTCGTGGCCATGTTCAGAGGGATGGGCATTGAGCCCTTACAGACTTCATGGGGGCGAGGAGGCCCACCAGTAGGTGAGTCTCTCAAAAGTGTTTTTGTAATGCATGGAGATACTTAATAGTACTTAACTCATCAAAAAGATAGACAAGAAATCAATATGTGTGATTCACTTTTGTGGAAAATTGACTCTTGAGGATCAGCTGTTAATAGGAACATTCGATTTGTGTTGCAGGCAGAGGGGAGGCAACCTTGTATCTTGGAGCAGAGGTGAAGGAGCAGGCTGCACCCGTGGGAGTCGTGTCTGGACCAGGACAGCCAGAAGAAGTGGTGGGCAGAGGAGTCAGGTAGAACACTGGTCTTAATTTATTCAGAAGGTTGTCAATGATCAAATACAAAAATATTTGATTTTACTGTGAATAATGCACCTAATTGATTCAAACTGAACGTACTTATATATTCTTGACAAAACACTACTACTACCACTAATACTTTTACAACTAAGCGTCCATTGGTGTTATATGATGTCATACAAGATTCAATTGCTTTTATTGCCATCTTTTTACAGTTAGGACTTTAAGGCTCACTCTTGTGCTTTTTAAGGCTGCCAATAAAATAAATGCAGAAGAGCATGCTTTTCCACCGGTACCTAACTGTCAGTGTTGTAAATTGTGAACAGCTTCCTTGGGCGTGGACTTATGCCAGGGGTTGGCAGAGCAGCCATGCCTCAACTGGGCGTGGGGAGAGGACCCACTCAAGTTCTGTCCCCTGGGCCTATCGCGCCCAAAGCGCCAGATGTACCACCACCGCCAATCCCTCAGCCCTCTGTCTATACAGGTATGCTGCTACACCCCAACATTTTACTATCTTAACGTCTTCCCTTCTTCTGTTTTAGAAAAACAAGTAGCTAGACATTCCTTTGTTCTAATTTTGAGCATTTACATTTTGCAAAGGAGATCAAAAGAGGATAACTTGCATAACATGCTGGCTGTATTATTTAATCTGTAGTTGTGAAATGAAATAAACACAAACTATTTACCATGTCCGCTTTTGCCCTCTAAAGATGCTCCAGACGACAGTGCCTCTGTTACCCTATCTGAAGATAGTAGTACCCCAGATGATCCTGCTCAACTACTGACAAAGGCAGAACTCAAGATGGAGGCGACTCGGTAAATCATTTATCAATATCATGTCATAATGAGTAACTTTTTGGAACAGTATAGTTGTTGTACTGTCCGTTATCCTACAGAAGTCATTTTGTCATGATGCTGATTTCTAGGTTAAGGGGTGCATTGTTGTTTGCTATGAAACTGATGCAACACTAACATCCACTCTTACCCATGTTTGTGCCTCTTGTCTCCAGTGAGCCACTTAACAAGATGGGAAGCAAAGGAACCGTTGTGACGGTTGGTTCCAACCAAATCCCAATCTGCTGTAAAAATGAGGCGGTCTACCAGTACCATGTCACCTTTAAGTAAGTGGGACCCAACCCTAACACATCTGTGTTTTGTCTGTAGTAGTAGCCCTTCACCACAGTACGAATTTGTTTAAATCTATTCTGTTGTCTTAGCCGTTATCTTGACCTTCACATGCAACATAAACATGTATATCTAAAAGTAGTTCTAAATTGAATTGGAGGAAACTAATTTGCTGCCATTGGTATGACTTTCTGGATTATTTCTCTTACAACTTTGAAATAATTGGTTAAAAGGTGGCGCAAGTTTTACGGTGTGAGGTTGAGTAATCTTTCCAATCTTTTTTTCCAAATCACCTTTCAGGCCAAATGTGGAGTCAATAGCAATGCGGTTCGGTATGTTGAGAGACCACCGCCCCACCACAGGGGAGGTTGTGGCTTTTGATGGCTCCATACTCTACCTGCCTGTCAAGATGGAGAAGGTGTGTACAGCCATTTTCTCTGTCAGTTTGAAGGGGTTTTGCATGCGACTGTGACAATTTAGTAGTTTATAGGATCAAAGGCTGTCTCGGTAACCACCCCTTATGGTGTTGTGTAATCCCTTCCCATCCGTCTCTAGGGTCAAGTGAAACATCTCAAGTGAATATGTGACGATTGTGGAGTGTCCACAAACATTGACCACGTGTTGCCTTGTCCCCACACGCAGGTGGTTCTTCTGAAGAGCGAGAGGAGAACTGACAACCAGGAAATAACAATCAAGATTGAGATGACCAAGATTCTGCCTCCGCACTCTGACCTCTGCATTCCATTCTACAATGTGGTGCTGAGGAGGTACAACTAATGCATGTCTGGATAAACGTGGACTTTTTGAGGGGACAGTTGAATGTTTAAGCCACTGCATACTAGAGATCGACCGATCAGACTTTTGGCCGATGTTTCCGATCACCGATTAGTGGAACATCAAAAAGGCCGATAGCCGATATCAGCCGATACGATTATTATTTACTTTAATAGAATAAAAGTGCGGAAGCAGCAAAAGTGTTTCAGTTTCCCCTCCATCACATGCATCTTTTTTAGTTCAAGTACAGGCACAGAGCTTCAGACATAAAAGAAAAAGAGAAAATACATTTTGGATAATTTGGATAAATCTATAAATACATGAGGTGATAGAGTCAGAGACACACAGCTATACATCTCCTTACCCCCACAATCTACCGGATCTTCAATGAAAGTGGTCGATGTACAATTTTTGAACATTTATAATAAATACAAATAATCGGCTGCTCTTTTTTCGATTATTTATTTTGAGCACCGATACCGATTATTAATAAAATCATGAATATCGAATTTGATAATCGGCCGCGGCCGATAATCGGTCTATCACTACTGCACACAGCCACGTATAAAATGTTTTAGTGTGCCACTTAAATCCGAAAAGCCCCTTTAGCAGAAGTAACTGAAGCAGCTATATTGAAGCTTACAATTAAAATATTTGACCTTCAAGCATAACTGACAGAACATATGAACATATGATCCTGTCATTGATGTTCTGACTTGAAATGTTTGTGTTTCTTATTCCTTCCAGGTTGATGAAAATAGTAGGATTGAAACTTGTGGGGCGTAACCACTATGATCCCCAAAGCGCAGTCATTCTGGGAAAACATAGGTGAGCGTTCTTTCCATTTCCTCTAAATGTTGACATATGCAATGGTTATATTTAAATAATTGTTCCAGTGATGCTCTGACTGCTGTCAACATTTTAGCCATGGCTGCAGTACCCCTTTCAGATCTCTTTGTTTCTCTGTGGTTGCAGGCTGCAGATCTGGCCAGGATACTCCACAAGCATCAAGCACACAGACGGAGGCCTGTACCTGTCTGTGGACGTGACCCACAAAGTGCTGCGCAACGACTCTGTGCTAAATGTCATGTTGGTCCTTAATTATCCTCAATTATTTATAAAAAATTAGGGCTGTTGAATGATTAAAAATTTTAATCAAATTAATCACAGCTTCAAAATTAATTTAATCATGATTAATCACCAATCGAACTATGTCCAAATATGCATGTTTTCCTGTACAGGATTCCAACATTTAAAAAAAGAAACAGAATCTGTGGAAAAAAATAACCATTTATCTTTACAATATTTATCAAAATAGGTGATCTACAAGCCCTCAATGCTTTAGATCCTCCAGCTATACTCTATGGCTCTGTTTACAGGGAGACACACAGCTATATGTCTCCGTAAAACCGTGCTCTACCCATTTCTTTCAATGAGAAAATGCTCAGTGAGTTGAGTCAGTGTGCACATAAGTTAATTGCATTAAAAATTTTAATCAGATTAATCAACAAAATTAATTTAATCCCATTAATTAACTATTTTCAACAGCCTTATAAAAAATACAAACTCATATAACTGATCTAAAAGCCATGAGCTTGTAGATCTGCAATTTTTCAACAGCTATGGTTAAAAAACTTCCATCCTCGTCGAGTAATCTGGTTTGACCTGCTTTGACATCCTTTTCTTCCTCTCCACCTCAGGACGGCGTTCTATCAGCAGAGCACGCAGAGCTTCCAGGACGACTGCACCAAGGAGCTGCTGGGCGCCATCGTCATCACCCGCTACAACAACCGCACCTACCGCATCGATGACATCAAGTGGGACAAGTCGCCCAAAGACACTTTTACCATGGCCGACGGCAGCCAGACCAGCTTCGTGGAGTATTACAGGTAAGGCCTTCTTTAGCATCACTTGGCATTTCATTTTCACTTCATTTCTCACTCCATTGAGGCCCTAGAAATTTTCCTGGACACTTTGTTGTCACTTTTTCCCCTATAAAACAAAGTTGCAGAAAATATTCAGACTAACAAGTTGCACTGTGACGATGTCAGCTTGTAGATGTGCTATTTTGCCTAGTTTCGTTCGCTAAAAGGGAGCAGTGTTCATATTGTTTCTACTTGGCACAGTGTATTTTATCCAGCGCTGACTGAACGCAGATGACCCACCCAATTTGTAACGTGTCATCTTGCTGTGTCAATAGTAAGAACTACGGGATCACCATCAAAGAAATGGACCAGCCCATGCTTGTCCATCGGCCCAAGGAAAGGTCCAAGCCTGGAGGAAAGGTACAAAGAAAGGAAAAAAGCTTTAAGATTTCAGTGTGACCACAATCCACCGTGCCCTCTTGTTTATTCTTATTCGTGATAAAATTGCAAAAGATTCTGTTTCAAATACAGTCACAAGACAATCCATTATATTTCATGGTTCAAAGAGAAAATGATTAAACATTGTGATGTTGCAGCAAATCCTTACAGGGGAGATACTACTTGTCCCTGAGCTCGCTTTCATGACCGGTATTCCTGACAAGATGAGGCAGGACTTCCGCGCCATGAAGGTAAAACTGTATTGTATGCTCTAACTCTGCCCAGAAACTGTTGTTTGAGTGTTCCCAGGCACTTATTTTATTTCATTAGAATACACTTTTTGTTTCAAAATGAAAGTGTATATACAGCATCAATACATTACTTAACCACAAAATTGCTTCTATATCTCATCAGGACCTCACCATCCACATCAACGTGAGCGCTGACCAACACACCCAGTCCATAAAGCAGCTGCTGAAAAACATCAACAGCAACCCTGAGGCCCTGACCGAGCTGGCTCGATGGGGACTGGGCATTGGCACAGAGATCCTGATGGTAACACCTGACTTGGCCTACTAGTGTGCATAAACTTATGCAGTATGTTCTTGTAGACACTACTGCATCTGTTTCTTGGTTACAGCAATGACTGTATATGTTCTGTGTTTCTTTTTAGACCCAAGGTAGGACTCTGCCCATGGAGACCGTCTGTCTCCAGACAGCATCCTTTGTCACTGGTCCTGACGTGTCCTGGTCCAGAGAGGTTACAAGAGAAGCTGTCATCAGCTGTGTAAGTGTGAGACATGTGGTCAGTCTTAGAATCAGGTCTGTAGGGCCTGGTCCCCACACAGGAATGTTGTGTTGTTTGTACTAGGTTCCATGTTCCTAAAATGTAACCTCCATTTTTCATGTTAGGTCCCCATGAATCTTTGGGCTATATTCTACCCACGCCGCGCTGCGGAACAGGCCGAGGAACTGGTGTCCACTTTCCTCAAGGTGGCCAAACCAATGGGTATTTCACTACAGAAGCCTGTTCGGGTGGAACTAAGGGATGACCGCACTGAAACCTACGTGAAGACCATCCACTCCCATCTCACCAGTGAGGTATCCTAACCCTGCCTGTTCAGAGAACCAGTGATGTCCTCTGGTGATGCTTTAAAACTACGTATGCTGTTGCTTTTTACTTTAATTCTTGACATCTATCATAGGTCTAGATGACATGTCTAGCATAACATAAGTATTGCCTTGTGTGTTTATGGTTCCTGTTTAGAAACTGCAATTGGACAAAATGTGGTAAGGTATTAATTTCCAATGCCAAAAGTTATGATGTCTCTTTTCCTCCAGCCCAATGTGCAGCTGATAGTTGCCATCATTACAGAAAACAGAGACGACTTGTACAGTGCTATCAAGAAGCTCTGCTGTATACAGAGACCTGTGCCCTCCCAGGTTTTAACACTTCTAACACTACTAAATCTATTGTTTAATAATCTGCCAGACGGTCCACATTACATATGAAAGATTGTTGTTGTTTTTTTACTTTATTTTTGAATTGTTTTGCAGTGCATCAATGCCAGGACCATTTCCCAACCGCAGAAACTCAGGAGTGTTGCCCAGAAGATCCTTCTGCAGATGAACTGCAAACTTGGTGGAGCGCTGTGGACTGTCAACGTCCCTCTAGTGAGCATTATTTTATATAGTGGCTCTTGATGTATGTTTGTACAAATACGTGCACCCTAATACACTTAGTTGACTAATGGCAATGCATTTGGTCCAAATAGCTAAGGGATAATGGTGAGTTCTTAAGTTTATTAACTTATTGCAGTCAACAGTTTGAACAGTTTGTTGGATTAAAGTATCTTCCACCTACTGTGATAACTCTTGGTGCAAGTCCTGTGCAGTTAAGACAGGGCTTCCTCTAGCCATTTCATCAATGACACCAAACATTAATATGTGCCTTCTGGCTCATCTGTTAACATAATCTCCACCCCCATTTTGCTTCTTTTCAATAGAAACAACTGATGGTGATTGGAGTTGATGTGAACCACGACACCAGCAAGAAGAAGCAGTCTGTGATGGGCTTTGTGGCCAGCCTCAACAGGTAAACAGACAAGCGGTTCCTCTATGATTTCTATGTTTGTAGAAGTTGAGAAATAGTAATATTAATAATGCAATGTATATGTTTTTCTCTCTTCCAGTCTTATGACACAATGGTATTCAAGGGTCATCTTCCAGACGGCCACAGAGGAAATCATCAGTGGCTTCCGGATGTGCTTTCTGGCTGCTCTTCAGAAGTTCTATGAGGTAAAACTACTGCACCACAGTCACCGTAGTCAGTAGTTAAACTACTGTACCAGAGATGCATACATGCTGTAGCCAGCCAGCAGGTGGCAAAAAGGCCCCAAATTCAGTGTCTCATAACGGCATATGAATGACCTTTACAGATAAACCATAGCCTGCCGGAGAAGATCGTGGTGTTCCGAGACGGCGTGGGCGACGGTCAGCTAAATGCGGTGGAGCACTACGAGATCCCACAGCTGCTGAAGTGCTTTGAGACCTTTCCTAACTACGAGCCCAAGATGACCTTCCTGGTGGTCCAGAAACGCATCAGCACCACCCTGTACTCCATCAGCGGGAGTCACTTTGGGACCCCTCCGCCTGGCACCGTTCTGGACCACACTGTTACCCACAGAGACTGGTCAGTCCTGGTCCTTTCTTTAATACTAGCAATCATATTCTATATTCATTTGGTTACAGCAGTGGTTCTCTGCTGTGGTTCATTTTAACAGTGGCAGCTCGACAAGCTTGAAACACATTGCAATCATGGTTAAAGGAGTGCTTCGCCAGTATGGAATGCCTTTAAATGCTGTACAACTGCATCGAAATATGTGGAAAAAATGTATACATGTAAAAAAAAAAAAAGCGGCGCCAGAGAAAGTATATTCTGTGCGTGCCTCGCTGCTCTCCTCTGCCTCATTTAGTGTTCAGTGCTCTGGGAAACGTTTACCACCTACGTCACGCAATTGTGACGTAGGTGGTAAACCGCCTGGAACCCCCTCCTCTGGTGTTCCACTACACTACAGTATGCGCTGAGACACGGACACAGAGGCACGGATGCACGATAGTATAACCATACAGACAAGGTTTAATTTCGGCGAAGTATCCCTTTAGTAACTATTGGGAACTGGTAGTAGATTAATTTCAATCATTCTAGTACTTGAACTGATTTTCGCTTGTCCACTGTAGCACTCTTATTGCCCATAAGTCTAACAAGAAATCTTAAAACTTTTTTTTTTTTTTTTTTTAACCCCAGGTTGGACTTCTACCTGATGGCTCACACAATCCGCCAAGGCTGTGGGCTTCCTACACACTACGTCTGTGTGTACAACACGGCCAACCTCGCACCAGACCACTTGCAAAGGTAATTATACTCCTAGATTTGCTCCTGTCTGGGTGTTTGGTGCTTAATCCAGCAACTGATGGACCTGTTGTGTGTCATGTTTTTGTTGATCAAACTCGCAACCTTGCTGTGTTTATAAGTAATGTGACTGGTGAATGTTAAAAATAATTAAAAGTGCATCTTGTATTTTTCAACTAATGCATGTTGTAGCAGTAGTTAAATACTGAGCATTGTGTTTACTTTAAAATATGTATGGTTCACTCATGACAACTCAAAAAGGATTTCATATATATTTATTGAAGGGGGAAAAAAGCAATAGAAGAGCAGTGCAAACCTTCCGTTTAAATTGCTTGTGTGATTGGATGAAGTGAGTCACGTGAACGTGACACTGAGGAGGGCTGGCTGTACCTTTAAAGAGGTTTCCTTACTGAACTTGCTCTGTGCATGGCTGTAACAAGCACACCGCTCAAGAACCCTGTTTTTACAGACCACTGAAACGTGTTTCCCTCATCTCCACCAGGCTGACCTTCAAGATGTGCCACCTGTACTGGAACTGGCCAGGGACCGTGCGTGTCCCAGCACCGTGCAGGTATGCCCACAAGCTGGCATTCCTGGCTGGCCAGCATCTGCATGCAGAGCCGTCCATCCAGCTGGCAGACAAGCTGTACTTTTTGTGAGCTGCCCCAACATTTCCACATATTGCACTTGTCAGCCCTGTTGTCTGTTCACTGTGTAACAGCGCTAAGGGACTGTAGCACAATTGTTTGTTTTTTGTTGTTTTTCTTGCTATTGATGTGTGATATTTAGTTATGACCATATTTGACCTTATTTTGGTTATTTTTTTGTTTTTTAAATTGCTGTTAGAACACCCCTCTGATGGGTTTAGCTGTGGTGGTTGGAGCATTTTTTTGAGTTTGACGTCCTTATTTGGTAATTGAGTGGGCTGAGGAACAACAGGATTCCTACAAGCAAATGACTTTGTTTGCTGACCAGTAACCCTCTAATACAGAGGCAACTTGGTCCTGTGAGTCAAGTGCAAAAGTCCCCATACTGAACAAGTGGTTTTATTGTTAAATGACTGAGCAGCTCCATCCAGACTAGGGTTTAATATTTTTCCCGAATTTGGCCAATTTTACATCCCGGGATTTTGCCGACGATCTCCCGGGCCCTCCCGGGAAATCCCGTTTAAAAAAAAGATAGAAAAAAGTCCCTGTAAAATGCTTTTATATGTAGATACAGTACTTAATATTCTCAATAGAATAGTGATATTTTATTGTTTTAAACGTTTCATTTGACCAAAATACGAGCATTATCACATACAAATATTAATAATGTAGCACGCAAAACATGCATATACAGTAATTGTATTAGGTTGGTGACATCGCTGAAATATTTGGTGTCGTTGTTTAATGATAAATTGATTGCAGCTGTGCGTGTTTTCGGCTATAGGCCTACAGGTTTTAGTTGCTGTCTAACATGACATGCACAGAATAGGCTACAATGCACAGTATATAATTTAATTTGAAGAGGATATATTATTGTCTAATATCGGTGGACATATGATTACTGGTCTGCATGCGCCTGCCTGTCAGAGTGAGGGGGAGAGATGCTGCTCTGTGGCGTTTTTTGCAGGTAAAACAAATGGTAGGCTGTTGTAAGTTGTTGAACATTGTCGAGTGGCCGTATGATGCGAAAAACAAAAAGTTGTAGAACAGAGACAATCTGTCGCGAGGAAAATAAACTCTCAGATTCGATAGCCTATAGAACTATAGGCTTACTAATAATGAATGACAGGACAGGCGCATTGCGTCCGCGTGTCCGTGCCTGCGTAGGACTCCAGTGAGTGCAGTTCTCTTCATACGTTCATTATTGCTAAAGTGTCTGATCCGCATCTATAAATGCATGACGATGCGAGCCTCTAAAACCGACGCGCGCCAGCATTTTCATGATGTCTCGGCAAGGGCAGGCATACTCGTGTGTTCCTGAGTCCTGACCGCTCGCATTTAGACCATGTGTCGCCAATATTGCTTCCCGCTGGCACCGCGACGCTCCCTTCATGTAGCCCTATCTACAGTCTTATTATGCAAGGGCCCGGTTATATTTGGTATTTGACCACTCATAGATATGTGAAAAACGCGATATGTGTGGAAAATTTAAGAAAGAAATGATAACCTCCGGGAAGACTGGTCCCGAAGGCATTCCCGGGAGGAAAAGTAAGTCCGTTGTACCCGGGCTTCCCGGGAATCCGGGATCCCGGCATTAAACCCTAATCCAGACACCCACTCCAATACCAAAAGGACGACATTTTGAATCTTGTTTTTTTGTGTGATTTTTGGGAGGTTTTGTTTCACATTCTGAAGGTCTTTTGTGGTACCTTGTTATTTTTCAGTGTTCAGTCAGGACAACTCAAGAAGGGTTTAATATTCATTTATTGAATATAAAATAAGCAATATATTTATCATGGTTTGGCGGATGAATTGGATCTGCTTTTTGGGTACTCAGATCAAGCGCAACAGTCCTGACCTTAAGGACTCCGAATCCCCCGTACCCAAAGGGCAGATCCAAATCTACAGGTGGTAGCTGGGGTGGAGGAGGGTTAGCAGCAAAATGATTAAGCATAAGCAGAACAGCAGTATCAGAGTGAGCAGCAGCAGCAGCAGCAAGCAAGCAGGAAGAGCAATACAAACTTACAGTTTAAATAGCCTGTGAGAGCCTGTGATTGGATGAGGTCAATCATGTGAATGTGATGCTGAGGCGGCCCTTTAAAGGGCCGGCAGCGACTGCACTGAGGTTTCCTGAATGAACTTGCTATGCGCTTGTCTATGACCAGCGCACCGCTCATTTTCACAATAAAGTTTGCCTTACTTCTTTACATCACAACCATGTCATGTCAAACATCTTTAACATTGCCATTTTTATGTAGTGATTTGGGAATCTCTACAGTATTCAAATATTCCAGAGTAGCCCTGCAAAGGTCCCTGCAGTAAATGCAGCAACCTGTTAACTCGGGGGTGAGGGGGTATACAGTTGTGTTCAAAATAATAGTCTGTTTAAAAATCTGAGTAAAACCCAAAATCCTTAGTGGTTTTTATTTCCATGCATTGGGACCACTGCACATTATATTCTAAATCAAAACATGAAGAAAAAAGCAGAAATTATTTAATTAAGAAAAATCAACATTGGACTTTTCAACTTCAAACTCATATTCACTGTATTAACTGAAAAATATACAGGATTCAGCATTCCTGTGAATCATTAAACTAATATTTAGTTGTATAGCCATTGTTTTTGATAACCACTTCACATCTGTGTTGCATGGAGTTGACCAACTTCTGGCATCTAATTAAATAATTTCTACTTTTCTTCATGTTTTGATTTAGAATATAATGTGCAGTGTTCCCAATGCATGGAAATAAAAACCACTAAGGATTTGGCCTTTACTATTTTTTTTAAACAGACTGCTATTATTTTGAGCACAGCTGTACATCTGTACACTTCAATAAACAGAAACCGACAAATGTTTTCTCAAAGAAGTTGAAGTCTCCATTAGGGTAACAATCAAGATTGAGATGACCAAGTCAAGATTCTGCCTCTGCACTCCATTCTGCAACCTGGTGCTGAGGAGGTACAACATGGCTACTAATGCATGTCTGGATAAAGGTGGTTTGTTTTATTTGCTTTTTGATTGGACTGTTTCAGCCCATACCTCAGTTACATCTTTTAAGCCACTGCACACAGCCACCGTTAGAAACTATTTCATTTGGCATTTCAAGTCTTAAAGCCCTGTTGGTAGAAGTAACTGAAGCAGCTTATTACTATAATGAAGCTTCAAGCATAACTCACGGAACGTAAGGATACATTGATAAGCAGCCACTCAGTCCATCATTAATGTTCTGACTTGAAATGTGTATGATTGTCAGTTAAGCACTGAAGATGACCTAATGAAGTGTCTCTTACTCCTTCCAGGTTGATGAAAATGGTTAGGATTGAAACTTGTGGGGCGTAGCCACTATGATCCCCAAAGTGCAGTCATTCTGGGAAAACATTGGTGAGCGTATCGGCAATACAGTATCGGTACCAGAAAAGTATCAGTATTGGCGCTAATTTGTCATCAGACCATTCGGTATTGGAAAATATACCAGTACAACCAGAGATCTGTGGTAAGAGGTTGACACTATGGCAGGTAAATAAATGTTGTGGAATTTGCTTTGGAGTTGCCCAATTGCACATTTGAGTGAGGAGTGCTATTCTAGTCTGCTATATTATTCTGCTATTTGGTGGACTTCATATTTTTCTTGGGACAATTTAATTGAGTTTTAGTCCTTTTTTTCTTAATGCATTTGCAAAATGTATCTAATCAGGAAAAGATATCAGGGATAATCAGGATTCTCTTGGGTGCAAAAAAAAGTGATCGGGAAATAGTGCGATCGGCAGATCGCAACGACTCTGTGCTAAATGTCATGTTGGTCCTCAAGTATCTATAAAAAAAATAATAATTAAACTCATATGCCTGATCTACAAGCCACGAGCTTGTAGCCATGAGCTTGTAGCAATTTTACAACAGCTATAGTTAAAAAAACTTCCTCGCCGAGTAATATGGTTTGACCTGCTTTGGAATCCTTTTCTTCCTCTCCACCTCAGGACGGCGTTCTACCAGCAGAGCACGCAGAGCTTCCAGGACGACTGCACCAAGGAGCTGCTGGGCGCCATCGTCATCACCCGCTACAACAACCGCACCTACCGCATCGATGACATCAAGTGGGACAAGTCGCCCAAAGACACTTTAACCATGGTCGACGGCAGCCAGACCAGCTTCGTGGAGTATTACAGGTAAGTCCTTCTTTAGCGTCACTTGGCAGTTCATTTTCACAGATGCCCCAATTTGTAATGTGTCATCTTGCTGTGTCAACAGTAAGAACTACAGGATCACCATCAAAGAAATGGACCAGCCCATGCTTGTCCATCGGCCCAAGGAAAGGTCCAAGCCTGGAGGAAAGGTACAAAGAAAGGAAAAAGGTTTTACCATTCATCTGTGTGACCACAATGCACCCTGCCCTCTTGTGACTGCATTTGAAACAGAATCAATTTTATCACAAGTAAGAATAGACAAGACATTGCATAATAGCTGGCATTCCTGGCTGGCCAGCATCTGCATGCAGAGCCGTCCATCCAGCTGGCAGACAAGCTGTACTTTTTGTGAGCTGCCTCAATGTTTCCAGATATTGCACTTGTCAGCCCTGTTGTCTGTTCACTGTGTAGCAGCGCTAAGGGTCTGTAGCACGATTGTTGTGTTTTTTCTTGCTATTGGTGTGATATTTAGTTATGATCAGGACCAGATTTGACCTTATTTTGGTTCATTTTTTGTTTTTAAAATTATGAAAACACCCTCCAATACGTTCAGCCGTGGTGGTTGGAGCAGTTTTTGAGTTTGACTTCCTCATTTGGTAATTGAGTGAGCTGAGAAACAGGATTTCTACTTCTGTACACTTCAATAAACGTAGTGAGGTTAATGTTGATGTTTACAAGAAAAAAATTGTTTTGAGAAAACTAATGTATTCCAGTTACTTTCACTAAACTTTTTTTTAGGGTTTTTAGTGTTGTGCAGCTGTCTGGACCAGGTTTGTACTAGTTTGTACAGCTGGTACACATCAGGTTTTCTGCCGCACAAAGTCTGTGTTAATGTCTGTGCTCATCTTGGGCCAGTTGGTTAGCGCAAAGGTCTTGTATGGTCCACGATGGCAAGCCAGAGGATTGTTGTGGTACAGGTTCATCAACTGGGTTCTTAGCAGTACAACAAGGATGTTGTTTGCAAATGTTTTTTATCAAGGAAGTTGAAGTCGCCATGAGGGTCAGAGATGTGCCGAGGCTCAAATGTTCCTCACTATCCAAGAAGTTTGATATAAAGCTTGACATTCAGGGTCCTGTCACTGAGCGTCACGAATGATCGCTGCGTGAGAAGGGCATGGGGCAGTGGATCCATATATCACTTTTCTGTGAGAAAGGGCGAGGTCTGTAAGACAGTAAGGGTAATAATGACTACTGTAGCTCCACTGCTCTACGATTCATTCTGCCTTGCAAGGCAGAATCAGAGCTAACTATACTATATTTTATTATATATTTTGAAAGAAAAGGTAGTTTGCACCACAGCTCTGCTCCAGTGTTTTAACTAAACACTGACATACAGTAAATGGTGCCAATGTTTCAGTCCAAGACTGGCCTTCATCACCAAAAAAAAGTTGTTCACTTACAAAATATTTTAAATCATTACAAAGCCATTAAATTGTGGAGAAAAAACATTTGTAAAATATCTTTTACAAATGGAAAACACATTACACAAAACTCCAGAAAAGAGAAACCACTCAATACAAGTATGAATGTGATGCTAAAATGCCTCCTCTGTTAGGAAGCTGCGTCCCAACAGGAGCTGTTATCTATTTTTTTTTTATTAAAGCTTTTTACAAACAGTGAGTTTATCATTGCCAAGATGATAAAATGTTACAACTAATGTCAGCAATCACCATACCTTTAATCTTTGTAGCCATCCACTGAAGATGTCTTGATGGACCTGGTGACTTGGACGACCTAGTTCAGATCCAAAGCAAAAAAGAAGAGCTAAGTTTCAAGTTCGTTGTTAACCTAAATGTGTTCACATATTCACTATAGTATTTGCAGAAAAGCCCACCAGGTGTCTCGTCTGGATGAACAACAAGAAGGCCTACTGCATCCATGGCAAGGAGAAGTGTGTTTTGGAGCTGTTGCAGAACTTGCAGAATCTAGACTCTTATTTCCAATGACTTTTTGTTTCAGTTTTGCTGCCTTGATGACCATCAGATTTAAGTGTTCTTTGGCCTTGGATTGTTTTGGCTTCGGTGGCTGAACTCGGTGGCATGTTGGAGGTGTGTTGGAGAAAGCCAGGACCTCACTTTCCAGCACTTTCTGTTCCAAGCAGGAGGCACCTGATGGAGCATTCTAAGTGTTGAATTAAGTTAAACACCTCTGGGGAGAGACTGCAAAGGGCACCTGGTTTGTATTCCTTAAAAGTGCCATTTCTGGCACACTCCCCGAGTTCCTGTAGGTTGTTGCTGTTCTTAGTAGTGTAAGGGTGCCTGCTTGGTGATAAAGGATGTTCATTTCAATTCTAATGAATTTGCGGCTACAGCAGTTCTCTCAAGCACCAGATTCTCCACTCTTGACAGTGGTGTTTTTAACTGGATCCACAGCATCCAGTAAATCGTCAGCAAACTCATTCCAAACACCAGTTAGTTCCTCTCAAGCCTCTTGTTGTGAGTCACGTGACCTGACTTATTCTCAGTCCAAAACCGCTGTACTCTAGTAAAACAAATACAACAAAATAAACTCATGTAGACAAACACACACCGACCACCAGTCTAACAAGCACAGTCGAAAACTGTGTGCCCCCCATCAGCAACACCTGTGCTCAATTAGTGACGGGTTTTAATACTTGGGCTGGCCTTAACATTGACCTCGCCCCTTTCTGTGATGTCATCAGTAGGTGTGTCTCTGAGTGTACGTTTTGGATTGTGCCCTTGCGGATAAACCACTATTCTAATCTGTGTTGCTTTTTTACATATTTATTATTTTTGAGAACATGTCTAGGAGGATCCATGACAAATTAAGCATAATTTGTTTCCATTAGGCTTCAGTCATCTCTGTTAAAATGGAAGACCCCATAACACCCATTGCAGGTTACTGCCTCATCCACATTTTCTATGTGAGTAGATGATGATATGTTGTCATTTACGATAGGTGCGGCAACATTTTTAATGCTGTATCTTACAATATTGCCCCTCAGAATACTCATAGGCCTACATGATTGTTGCACTTAACACTCCCTGTAGCTTACAGATTATTATGTAGTCTCATTTATAATAAGTATGTGTTATTTATTTTTGCAGGGCAACATTTTGAATGCTGGCAAATTCAATAATGTGAAAAAAAATACAGTACTTCTGTTATATTATAGAGCTTTTTCCTCATAGACTTTTCAACAATAATTTATACGATGGCGATTTCACGCCACAGACAAAGCCAAATCAGGTTGTGTGTTTATTGTCATGATTTGTCACGACCGGAGTTGGGTTTGTCGGCAGCGTAATCAAATATCATTTTTGACTAAGCTTTCTGCCGCAGGTGCACAGTACCTGGGGGAGTGTCCCATCCAGCCATACAACCCCAACTACTGTACCTGATACTGGTGGGATGTTTCAGACTGTTCCTGATGCTGCTGGTGGAGATCCGCTGCTGCTACACCTGCAGGGAAGCCTTCCACACCCGCCTTTGGTTCTGCACTTGTATCGTCTATATTGTCCTCTAATGCTGGTTCATCACTGGTGTGTTTGAAAGTCTGTTTCTTTTGGGCAGCTGCAAGGCCAAGGACTGGTATCAGAGGTGACTGAGGCTCAAACTATTAGAAATAAGCTTGAGGGACATGTACAATATCATCATTAAGTATGAAAACATTTTTAATGCATTTTTCCTTCTCAATTGCTCTAGGTAATGTGAGGATCTTCTCCGTTGACTACAATAATTCTACGTCGGAACATGATTGTCACGAGAGCGTTTCTGGAACACCGTAGCAGGCGACGTCCTACTGGCCTTACAGAGTTTCTTGCTGTTATGTGGTCTTGTTCTTATACCTCATAAGTACATTTGTACATGCTTTATGGGAACTAATTGCAAATAAAACCCAAACTATCTTATATATCTTATATATTTCCTGACTAACATACAAATAGTCGCCTGGAATTGTCTGAGGGGGAATTTAAGAAAAATGGCCTGTAAAGTATGACCCAAAAATATGCTTTTTGTCCCTTCAAGGAAGATTTCATGCTAAAGCCTATATCAATTTCATAAAATGGTTTACCAAACGTTTCTCATTTGATCCTTGTGTATTTCTTCCTGTAGAATCTATTTTTTCAAAGTACATTTTATCGTGTGCATAATTAATCAAATGAATAGCATACTTGAAACAAGACTAACTTTCTTTACTGGGCTTATAATAGTCCCTAATCCGAGTTTTGTGAAATAAGCCCCTGGGTGACCTACAGTGCCTATACTGACCTGTATGGTAAATGAGTCTTTATAAACTAAACGATTATCATGGTTAACGCTGGACTAACATATTATGCCAAGAAAATTGCTCAACATATGGAAGTTAGCATCCGGCAGTTTCCGCTGGGAACCTCTAATCAACATTTTTAACATTAAAACTCGGTGAACTCAAAATGCATGGGTTAACATACTGGCAAATGGACTATATCAATTATTAGCTAATAGCATTTTTATTGGCTTGGGGTGGAGGCACTTTAGTGTTTAGTCCTGACTGTGTTGTTGAAATAAAGTATTCCAAAGTATTACAATAGTTGTTGTAGTTCACATTTTTATTGTGAACAATTTTCTTTAATAGCAAATTTACATTGACCAATCCACTGCCTTCTGTCCAATATAATAACTCTATGCACCTGCTGGATTTCCTTGAGCATCTAAACGATAATCTTAATAGTATTTACAAAAGTATCACTGCCATTATGAAGGTCACATTTGCATGATGTATTATTTTGACCAATTGGTTGGATTAGAACTTGTACTTATTAACTAATAAACACACGGAGCAGTCAGGGAGGAAATCCCGTTTCAACTCTCGCGGGATTATATGCATTGTAACAGTTAACCGTTTACAGTGGACCTGTAACCACCAGATGGCGCTGGTTCACTCTAGTTCAATCTAGTTTACATTACTTAGATTGACATTCAAGCTGACCAATCACAGGCCGGTGTCAGCCCACTGACCAATCAGCGACGAGGGGGCGGGGCCACTGACAGAGCAGGACCCTACAGGTATATTATGAACTCCACGAGAATCATCTCGTCAGAATGCATCCAGATCTCATTTGAGCTAGACGCATTTTACCTTCCCGCTTCACAGCAACATCACTTTTCATATTTTACCAGAAAAATTGTCATCTTTGTGTGGAATACTCGTCTTTCTTGGCTACAGGAGGCTTAATCTGTACTAACGGTAAGTTAGTTTCAATATGTTTTAGTGGAAGCTACAAACTCTGGCTGAAGCTCTTCTCACCGTTGCTTGATGCAACTTACTTGCACCTTTTATTGTAAAAACATAACTGTGGAACATTAGTTGTGATTCATTTTAAACGTTCCAAAGCGTTCCTAAAGGACAACTGTTGTTTTTTTGCTCAGTTGAGTTGCCCTCATCTGACCATCACGTTCTAATCAACGGTCTGCCAAATCGGTCTGTAATAGGTCTCAAAACAGGACCTGTTGTATTGTATTGTAGTACTGTACAAATCATGGAGTACTGTGGCTTTCAACCATTTTGATACCAGGGCCCACCATTTATTCTGCTTTTGATCCACGGACCACCAATTAATGAAATTTTAATTGGACAGTCGATTTTGTGCATGTATTGTAAATGTAATTTGGATCTCTCTCTCTCTCTCTCTCTCTCTCTCTCTCTCTCTTTGCCCTTCACAGGTGTGTCAGATCTCTCTCTCTCTTTCTATCTCTCTGTCTTCGTCTCTCTGCCTCTCTCTCTCTGTCTCTCTGTCTCTCTCTCTCTGTCTCTCTCTCTCTCTCTCTCTCTCTCTCTCTCTCTTTCAGATCCCACCATGGGTCAGTGCTTTGGTAAAGCACGGCCCAAGGAGAGGAGCAGAGATCCACCTGGTGCAGCCAGAGGTCGCAGCAGTACCCCCGTCCTGCAGAGGATGGAGGTCCCCGCCTACACCATAGAAGAGACCATGGTGCCCCTGGTGCAGAGCCGCGGTGCAGAGGAGGTAGGGATTGCTCAGTTTTCTGACCCCTCAATGTCCGAACATTTCAACTGGTCCGAGTATTATTCGGGCCGCGCCTTCATGTATTCCATTTATTCCCTCAGGGGTTAACGGTTATTGGCCGACAAGGCCTGACCACCATCAGGTTTAATAAAACCTCTCTCTTTGTCCATCCCTATAGGAGCGCCTGCGCCAGGTGCTGCAACATCACCCAGAACTCACCAGCGCCCAGACGGAGAGCCTCGTCCGGTACGTATCAGACCTTTTCTCTTTTCTGAGTGACGAAGACTCGTAGGGCAGCTGCCGAGGACTGCCTGTGTCTGTGGTGACACAACCATTTTTATTGTTTTATTAAATATCACTAATATATAAGATAGATGTACAGTAAATATAAATATCATTGTGTTCATATGTTTATATAGTCTTGTGTGTTACTAATATTAGCAAAGTGTATGTTTTCAGTTTGCAGGATTCTACTGACGTCTGGCGTGTTGGCTTCAGAGGTGCCATTAAACCCTGAGAGAAAACTAAGCTAAAACTAACAGTATCTTTTTTCTATGTTACAACCTCCCCCCACCCCCCCCAAAAAAAAAAAAAAAAAAACAAAAAAAATGTGTATCAGTTTGCCTGTCTTAATAATCTTTTCTTCACAGGTTTTAGCGACGGAGTTCATCACTGCTGCTGCTCAGTGTAATCTTCACTATTCAGTTGGCCTTGCGTCTAAAACAATGAAACAACAAAAACTAACAAGTGTTTTTCTTTGCAGGTTTCTACTGATGTCTGGTGGATAGCTTGGACTTGGAGCGCCATTCAGAACCGTGACAACTAATATAACAAGTGTTTTTCTTTACAGGTTTCTACGGATGTCTGGTGGATAGCTTGGAGCGCCATTCACCCCTGTGTCAAATAAAACTAACAAGTGTTTTTCTTTACAGGTTTTCTACCGAGTGTGTGATTTCCCCACCCCCACCCATGCTAACAATTACAGTATGTTCAGTTTGCAGGTTTCTACCGATGTCCGGCGGGTTAAGGCCTATTCAGAGTTTGATTTTCGGTGATCACCGCGACCACCATGACCACGTTGCCTACCATATGATGTCATACCACGGCACTGCAAACACCGCTCTTTCCACCCTCTCTGATTTTTGAGCTAAACCAATCACATTGGCTGGGAACCACCAGGCAATGTTGATTGGTCCTGAAGTTTGGAGCAGGATTCTTTTTGACAGCTCGAGACGTAAAATAAAAGAAACCCACAATAGCGCGAGAAGAAAGAAGGAATTTAATGAGAGACAATGACATAAATAGACTAGATCAACTCTATGGAGTTTCATGCGTAACACTTGCGCGTTATACACAAATAGGTAGCCTACTTGTGCGTGAGCGGAGCAGGCGAATCAGAAATGAACAAACAGAAATGAACACATTCCGTCATCAATCACGTCACCAATCGGAATACCCTGAGGGACAACCAACCATGCACTGTACACCACCGTGCAAAAAACACTTATTAACTTAACGCAAGTAAAAAGGAAAGATACATAAAAGCACTAGAAAGCATTATAATTGAGGCAGGTAAGCAGTAGAGAGAGAAAAGGGGGTGGGGAACATAAACAATAAGGGAAAGAGGAGGGGCGAGGTGGTGGTGGTCTATGAATAGTGGTGGTTGCGGTGGTCGGAGTAGTCGTTGCGGTGATCACTGTAAATCTAAACTCTGAATGAGCCTTAAACCCCCCCCCCTCCCTCACCACCACCTACCCAAAGTGGGTGGTGTGTGGGGGGGTGGGGGTCACCTCCCATGGGCTGCCACCTTGGCGTGGTGGAGGTGCTTACGATCCTTGTGATCAAACTAAGGGCAGCCCAAGATAAAACAAGCCTTTTACAGAAATCAGTCTTCACAAGGTACCAGAAGACCCTCATGGGACCTCCTAGAACAATGAAACTAAGAAAGAACTAGATCTCTGCTTCTTACCAAGGCGACACACAGGTATGTGATCATCATATTCTTGCTGTCTGGAGTAACCCACGCTACTCCCCTCTTTTTTTTTTTTTTTTTTTTTTTTAGGTTTTGATACATATTTGCATAAATCACTGCTACTGAACACCCTTTTTGTCTCTGTTTTGAAAATATTGAACCATTGGAAAGTAGTTTAGATTTGGACAATTATTACTGAAAAACTAAAATTCATTTTGGCCACAGAGGTCCACATTTGCATAATGTTTTTGATGCAGGAGCTGAAACGTGGATGGCTGTCCATAAGATGTGCACAGCTGGATGGAGGGAGAACAGAAATACAGGTGTTTCCATCGCCCCATTCTTTATTTTACACCCTTCATTTCTCAAGTTTGGGACTTTTACTCAAGCGAGTTAATCTGTCTAACTCTTAATTTGGGACACCATATACATTAGTACAGCAGAATGCAAGGTCTACATTTACACAATTGGTATTGCTGCATTCACTAGAACAACACCTTACAGGCAGTTTTGTTAATATGACAGTTCTTTTTTTTAATAAGCACACATTAAAGCTACCATTTGTCACAACACATGTGACCTGTAAGCCTTCTTTTCCTCGTCAGTCGTCAGTAGTGTGAAGCTAACTTCCTTCTGTAAAGAGTTACATTTACTTGTATTTCTAAGTGCGTTACTAATACTACTTTGTTACTAATAGTAACAAAGTCTATAGATGTTTTTCAGTTTGCAGGTTCTACCGATGTCTGGTGGACTGGCTTGAGATTCCATTCAACCCTGTGCACACCCCCAACCCTCCAAAATAACTGTCTTTTTGCCCAGTATCTTTGATTTTGCAGGTTTCTACCCACACTTTGGATGGTGTTGTATGGCTGTACATGCTGTTTCCTGTATCCTTTTCTTTTCGCAGGATTCTACTGACGTCTGGCGTGTTGGCTTCAGAGGTGCCATTAAACCCTGCGTTAAAACTAACAGTGTCTATGTTTTCTTCAGTGTGTTCAGTTGACAGGTTTCTACAGACTGAGTCCAGTGTGCTGCTGCTCAGTGTCATCTCCAACAGCCTTGTGTCTGGCTGGGCTGTAGCTTGAGATGCTCAACGTGTCGCAACGTTTCTGCACTGTTTTTTCTTTTACTTTACAGGTTTCTAGAGATGCCTTGGATGGTGGAGTAAGTATACTCCCCTCCCCTTGTGTCTGTCCTATGTCTCTTGTGTTTGTCTGTGTGTTCCCATATGGAACATTTTATACTTCTATGTCATATATGCAAAAAGAAATGTTTTATTACACCCCTACTAGTCTACATTTAGTTTAGTTAATATTGTTTTGTTGTCAACACCTTGTCATAAACCTCCTCCATAATACAAAGTTAAGGATGCTGAAAATAGCTGATCTTCAGCAGATCTACATATTCAGTGTTTATAAGCCCACTCCGATTGTATCTTTTAAACCTACTAATAGTTTTGACAATATTACGTTACATGAATGACTTAAAGCCTCTCTATGGAACTTTAGTTACAGGTTTGTGTTCAACCTTTATATATCAGGACTAGTATCTGTTTATTTCTAGATCTGACTGCATGTCTAATTTCTTGCTTGCTTTTCTTGTGTAATTATTTTTTGGTCCATTCTCATGACAACAATCTCTGTGTCAATCAGGAGCTGCTTGGCAGATTGGTGTTGCTTGAGGACATGAATAACTAGTCCCTGGTGGTCCCCAGAGCTCTGTCCTGCTACCCTGCTCTAAGGTCCATGCTGGTCCACACTGTGCACTGTGCCTGGACCCCTCTGTCTCCTGGCTGGAGAGAGTGAACTTCATCAACCTGAGGAAGGTACAGAGATTAGACTCACCACAGGGCTGTGTGCACTGAAAACCTGTCTAATAACATGCACTTAAATGGTCAAATCAGTCGGGGTACTAGTCACAACTTATAGAAGGCAAAACATGCAAAATGTCAATGTCAGGCTTAGGGGGTTGTCATGATGCTGAATCCATTCCAAGCATTAGTTCCTCTCAGAAAACAACAACTTGGGCTAAAAACAGTTATCCCTGACATCATAAATGTGCTTAGTAATCACATTTGGCCAAATGTTATCACCATTTTCAGCCCCATGAGTGTGTTTTTGTGTGCAAAATTATGGCTGTGGAATTCTCCTATAACCATGCATGAGTTTCCATAAGTGCACCTGTTTTTCTCTACCGTTCGGTAACCTCTGTGACTATAATGAACTCTATACTCAACCAGCTAATTGTAATGCAACATGGTGAACGTGCAAGTTATTCATCACTTTTCAAAGAAAAACAACAAAGCAAAACAAGCAACATTAAGAACTATTTAAGCATGTAAAACTAAGCAAATGAAATCATTAAAGCAAATGATTGAGGGACTTGAAACTCGCTGTCCATGGTGCTGATCGTTGCTCAATGCATCCACTGTAGGTATGCAGCAAAATACAATGGACTGTTTATTTTATTTTATGTTTATTTTACTAGAATGTTGCCCCAGTGTGTCACTAAAGCTTTTATTAAAGTGGGTTAATTGTGACCTAGCTCAGCTATATACCATGGCATAGTAGATTTAGACAGTGTCCTAGAGCATTTTCTTCTGCAGATAACGCTGGCTGTGTGTTGGACTAAAGGATTTCCCTGGAACCTGAACATGTCCTTGTCGTGTCTCCTCCTCCTCGTGTGTCGCTCAGCCCTCTGCCAGTGCACAGTCGACTCCCACCTCCATCCCAGACTCTCCCCAGGTTTTGGAGGCTCAAGAAAGGCGTTCATGTTATCCATTCCAGTCCCTGGCCTGTGGTGTCTTAACAGGCCAGTCAACCTTTTTGCTAACTAACTGGTTACTTCTCAGGATTCCACTTCAAATATAGCAAAAATAGCTGTTCTATGAGCTCAAAATGTGTTGTAGTGCGATGCATGTTTTTGGCTTGTTCTGGTAGATTGTCTATTTTCACCTTGACATAAGATATGCATTGTGGCCGTCTGGAGTGAGTGTGGAATATATGAAATTCATCAATCCCTTGAAATGAACCATCTCATTTTTGAGATATCCTCAAAAAGAACAGTACAAAATAACAACACATGCGAAAACAAAACAAGAAAGCACATTGACATAACATGATGGATTGTTGTGTTATTAATCTATTACAAACATAAATGTGTATATTAAAGGAAATCTGTGAACAAGTTCATGTTAAGATGTTTTGTATGGTACAAGCCGTTGTTTTCAGAAATAAAATGATTGTATTTACATATAAACTGCAACCCGTGCTGCTGTCTTCTTGAGGTGGGAGACAGCAGGTTGAAGTTGGACAGTCAAGGAAAATTATAGGTGGATGTTGTTGTTGTGGTTGCATTCAGGAGGACCTCTCCAGCGTGGCTCCATCCTCCCTGGATGCTGAGGTGTTCGTGGACCACCACCATCCCAACAAGCTGTTAGTGGGTCTCAACAGGTTCCTGTGTGATGTGGTTCTGTGCTGTGATGGACAGGAGTTCCCCTGCCATCGATATGTACTGGCCTCCTTCAGCCCTTACTTTGAGGTAAATGCACTCTTCTGTTGACTTGTTGTAAAGGAAATGTATTCAATTCTGACCAGGCTTTTGGGGGAACCGGTTACCGTGTTATTTATTCATGCAATCGATTTAAAACACAACCCCCTCTTAATTGACCCCTGTCGCCATAGTAACTTACCTGGTAGAGTGCATTTTCACTGTAGATGTCCATGATATGTGAGGAAGGCCAAGGGCATAATAAGTCACCCTCATCATCCTCTATCAGGCCAATTCAGAATTATGCCCTCTGGTCGCCGTTATCTGACCCCTCGTACCAGAACCAATCGCTACACCAATAGCTTTATTCCATCTGCTATCAGATGCTTGAACTCCAGGGGAATCCAAGTGTAGGTTATCCTGTTGTACAGAGGTGGCAGGTCTACGCTATTTATTGATATGGAATGTTATATTTATTATTTCTATTTATAGGACACTTGAGCTGGTCCACCCACCCTTGCCTGTTTGTCGAATGAATGCTTGTTACATGTCTGTTTTTTTTTACTGTTTTATTCTTTGTATGATTAAGCACCAAGCTGCAATGAATTGCCCAGTCTGGGATCAATAAAGTAATCTGAATCTGAATCTGTAGTCCAAACTGATCCCCCCCTACCCGCCCACACACACACGCACACCTGTCCCAGATCCACAGGCTCCGATATTAACTAATGATCTACCCGTACTTGCCATAGAAGGAGTTTACACCTGTCACAAAAAAAGGAAAAAAAAAAAGGTTACTGTAGCAATCGTGGTCAATTAAGGGTGTTTTGGCCTGAAATTCCCCTTTAACCTTTGACACTAATTCAAAAAGGTCCAGAATGCATACCAGCTAACTCTTCCAAGCCAAATATTCATCTTTCCAACATGCACAGGCCATGTTTACCTCTGGTATGAGGGAGTCCACACAGGACAGAGTGACCATCAGTGGAGTGGAACCTGAGGTGATTGGTTTACTGGTGAACTATGCCTGCACGTCTACAGTGTCCATCTCTACTGTTAATGTACAGGTAATGTATTAACTCAATGAACCTCATTCAAAGTATCACCAGTGCTTCATGAAGTCAACTTGTTCATTTGCTCTAGGCCCTGCTAGTGGCGTCAAACTTGTTGGAGGTCATACGTGTTTGAGAGATCTGCTGTGAGTACATGAGGCGTCACATGGACGTTAATAACTGTGTGGAGATTTACTGCTTTGCCGAGGACCACTCTTGTGGCAAGTTGAAGGAACACAGCCTGGATTACATTCAGCAATACTTCAATGTCATCTACCAGCAGGTGAGTGATTTAGAATCATACATTTACATAAAGGTGTTGGTGTGTTGTTGCCCTTCTTCGCCTATGATGTTGTTTTGTTACTATAACTGAAGATTCCTCACACAGAACTGCGTAGAAGCATTCAATCAGTCACAGTGATCAGATATATGTATATTAACTCATTGACAGATTAGCAATAAAGCTAGGCTTGCTCCCTTTATAGGCTCAATTTATAGAAAATCCTCTGTTGTGAATTTGTGCAAATGAATGATATCCAAAGACAGGGGAAAAATAAAATGAGTTGATCATGTGCCTTAGTTTTTTCAAATACATTTGAGACATTTGAGTGTGTATTTTCACATTTCACTGTTTCCAGGGCTCCTTCAGAGATAGATGCAATTAAAGTTTTATAATGTATCAATCATAGTTGTAAAGTGTGTCAGGTGTTTTCTGGGTTTTGTATTGCAATCACCACTTAAAGGACTTGATGGGGTGGTTGTGTGCAGTGGCTTAATGAGCCTGTTAACAAGACAAAACCTAAAATGACTTTTGGAGTTCTAAGCAGACAACAGAATAATCACTTTACTCCAAAAGTCGTGGTAAGTCGTGGAGTTAATACACTAAACAAGCCATCTATCACTAGTAGAATACTTGAGAAATAGTGTGATGTATTAAGTGTAACGTCTGGGAACTAACTATTTAATTTTCTTCTCCCAATAGGAAGCATTTCTCTCCCTCTCTGTGGAAAGGCTGACAGAGGTTATCTCCAGTGACTATCTGAATGTTCCAGAGGACATGGTGTTTGAGGCTGCCATGCTGTGGTTGGACCAGTGTCCTACCCGCAAGCAGAGCTTTGGACAGGTCAGACATTTTTATACTTACACCATGTTACAGCATCTATTGAGGCAGCATCTATCTGCCTCAATAGTTTTAGCGTCGCTTTCCACTATATTCTTGGTACTTGCAAAGTAGTAGCCTCACCCTTAGCCCCAGGCTTACTCATCTGCTTACCCAAATACGTACCAAGGTTATACAGTATATGGTACTAACCAAAAAATAAAACCAACGGGTGTTATAGGGCCTACAACACCTTTGACTGAAATGTTTTACTTTATGAATACACATTTAGATTTTTGGCTAAAAAGTTGCCTATAACATAGGCAACCTACAACTTAGCAGTTTTAACTAAATAATAGAAATAGAAAATAAATAAAGAATAAATAAAGAATAGAAAATAAATAAAAACTATCCAACGCACCAGGCTTAACGATTTGAATTAGAAAATTAAATGTTAAAACCAACTAAAATGGTAGTTGAACGTAGAAGGAAACTACAGCGGTGCATTAAGCCCACACCGTGTGGGTGAAGCAATACTAATGTCATTGGAAGTTTAGGCTATCCATGAAGAGAAGAAAATGTTATGTATTCTTGAGCTTGCAATTGTCAATATACATTGTCAATATACATTATAGTATTGCGTAAAACTTTTTTTTCACATATAAATAATGAAGAAAGTGAAACTTTCCTATATTTTCACTCCATTGTGCATTAAACCTTTAAACCTTTGATTATTATTGGCATACAGCTCATGAAAACCTTCTCAATGAATTAGAATATTTACATTACAAGACCACTAAGAATATACAGTAATATGTTTTAAACAAGAAACGCTGATTATCTGAAAAGTACAACGTATATTGATGTATGCAGTTAATACTTGGTCAGGGCTACTTTTGAACAAATTATTTCATCAACGGGGCGTGGTATGGAGGTGATCAACCTGTGGCACTGTTGATGGAAGGCCAGGTGTGCTTTGATAACAGCCATAAATGAATTTGTATTGTTCAGTCTTATGTCTCACACCTTCCTCTTGACAATACAGCCCAGATTCTCTGTTGGGTTTGAAGTCAATACACATTAATGCACATTAATACCACAGTCAGCACAGCAGCTGCTAGCAGTTTAGGCTCTGTGGGCAGAACATTGAACCTTGTGAACATACTGAAGCACAAGGTACTCAAAAACGTTTTCACGGTCAGTGTTGTTTGTTTTCATCACAGCCATCTTTTTATATGTGAGCGGATCAACATCAGCTGATAACATGGCATTAATCATGGCAACATTCTAATTTATTGAAGGACTTGTATGCATTATGATTATATGATGTTGATCACACAATATCCGGATGGACTAGTACTAATCCTTTCTGTTCTGTGTGTTCTTCAAGGTGTTAGAGCACATCCGTCTGCCTCTCATCAGCCCCTCCTACCTCCACACTGTGGTTGAGAGTCTGGATGTGGTGAAAGAACAGCAGGGATGTCAGAGGTTCATCTCTGAGGCCCAGGAGGTGCAGCCGTCCTCTAACACAGCACAGTCACGTGGGATTCCAGGTACCCTGCTGAACGCATGTTTCACCTGATGATGATGATGATGAACCCAAACACAATAGACATTTCTCTAAGCCCCTCCCCAAACTGGGATAGACAAACCTCTCCACCAATAGCTTTCCTATATGATAAAACATTGTTTTTAAAAATAATAATAATGATAATGTCACATACAATATTTTTTTTTTGCCTTGTTGATGGATTATTTGGAGATTTTGAAGCTCTGGTTCCAAAAACGAACCAGTATTTAATGTGTGAGGCATTTAGAGAAGATGAGTACAGCAGAACGTAAATCTGTCCATTTTATGTAATCTCAATGAGGGCCGGCTCTAGCTCTCCCCACTAGGAGGTGCACAGGGATTAAAGTTCTCAGTACTGGGTACTGATTTCAGTCGATTGATTTCTGACGATTTCACAAGGGTCATTTATTTAGCTCACTGCTTATTTGCAAAAGATCATTTTCAGTCTCAATATGTTTTTTTTTTTACTTTAACCCCTGAATAACAATTCTTCTACATTTTCTAGAAAATGATTCATGTATAGATTCTAGATTCTTGAAAATGAAGTAATTCGGAATCGGATGTTTAAATATAATATAACACTTTTAGAGTATGAGTGTTATGCTGGGTAGGTCTACAAGCTAACAAGTTGCAAGCAATAATATTTGCTTTTTTTCTTTTCTTTCACAGGTGTACACCTTGCCTGAAGCTCTCTCTCTCTCTCTCTCTCTCTCTCTCTCTCTCTCTCTCTCTCTCTCTCTCTCTCTCTCTCTCTCTCTCTCTCTCTCTCTCTCTCTCTCTCTCCCCATGAGCATGAGCTGGGCAGACGGGTCGTCCCGTGCCAGTGGCGTGTGTCGGTCTACAGGCCAGATGGACAAATGCAGCTGTCCGTCATCCTCGAGGTATTCTGATTGGCCGGTTTAGGTGATGGTAATGGTGTAATGTTGACGTAGATAAGAGACCTTTAAAACTCCTGTCATAACTACTAGCTTGCTCACGCAGGTGAAGGGCATGGCCTACTTGTGCACAATGCTAAGTTTTCACTCTACAGAGTGCTGATCTAGTTTGCTTTACTGTCGCTACTGTGCATGTGAAACTATCATCAGGTTGTCGGGGAAGTGAGATGCATCACTGCTCTTTAATTTAGTTACACTTAGCACTGGGGAAAAAACTATGGTTAATTGGGAAAACACCCATGATAACTCCAGTGATTATTCACCAATCCGATTAACTGATTACTAAATTAGTTGACAACTAATTAAATAGACAATGCGATTATGATTAATGGTTGCAGCCCTAGCCCCCTCCCCTTTGTGTCTTGTCCTGTGTCTTCTATGTTTGTCCTTGTCTTGTCTTGTGTCTCCCCCAATCCTCGTGTGTCTCCCTCTCTCGACCCTCACCTTGCCGCTGGTGAGTGGGCTGAGAGCGACGCACTGCGTAGTGCGACGGTCAGCTAAGACAGGCCTTTTAGCAGAAATACAAGACTAATTATTAGAGGTGTAACAATATAGTAATTGCGTCAAAAATCTATTTTAATTTCAAGAATCAACGGTATATGATAATGAAAACGGCAACATTGACTGTATTGGTTTGCAAAGCAAATAGTCAGCATTGAATGTTTTGCTGTGCAATTAACGATTGTATCTACATTTGCATGTACAGTACGTTAGTATTGTTTTTAGATATTCAATACTTAGTTAAAATTGTGAGTGTATCTTAAATACCGTAATTACTGTATCGATTTCGCACGATTGAATCGGATCACCACAATGAACCAAGCAATAACGTCCATGTATCCCCAACCACATCGCGATACATAACGCAATGCTGTTAAAATGTATTGTTACACCCCTACTAATTACTGTCTACATTTTGCTCATATTGTTTTGTTCTTGCACCCAGTCAACACGAAACCATCTCCTGAACACAAGGCTTGCTGGTTTGAAGCTTTTCCTTCACATGCTGAAAATAGTAGATCTACATATTCAATGTTGGCAGGGAGTATGAGCTCTGGTTGTCAAACCTTTTCATTTCCAGACCATTGAAGTCGATGTATTTGTCTGTAGACACCCCCAGTCTCAACATTCACCTTTTACAGTGCTCTGCATGTAAATATAGTTGAAGCTCCATTACATTTTTGTGTTGTTTGACCCGACCTTTAAACCATTCTGTACTGTACTAGCGCGCCACAGAGTAAAGCATCATTATGTAACGTAACTTTATTCTTCTGCCTTTTATTTGAACTCAGATTGAATGATTTGGAAGAGATTTCGATGGTCTGGTTCCAAAAATGAACCAGTATTTTTTGTGTAAAGTCCATGATATTTACTTGGGAATGAATGAGTCTGGGTGATAACCTGAGTCAACCTGATAGTTCCATTCTTGTTTCTCATGCATTTTAATGTTAATCCTTAATGTCTAAAAAAAGAAAGTTATGCTAGGTTAAGTTGAACCTCATGTGAGGTGATGCAACTGGACTATTGAAGGTTTCAACTGTCTGCAGATCATTGGTCCAGTGATGCAGATTCTGAAGTTCAAGGCATTGGAGGAAGTTGTGGAGAGAAACAATAGTGGTAAATACAACCTGACTGCTGCTGCCTTCACCACGGAACCTTCTGGTAAAACACACCACTACTACTACTACTATCTTTGTAGGCTTTGTTGATCAATTGGCATACAATTAACAACTTTCAACCTGGCATTCTTAGATTGGACATTTATCCAGTCATCAGTCCATATGCAGGCATGCAATGGTTACAGTGTACTCTGGTGGTTGCAAATGATACACAAAGACAACACAGGATACGCGTGGTATATGCCTGTGTGATTCTATACATTATGTAGCTTCGCTGTCCATGGGCCTTATCATTGCTTAAAACGATAAGGACCCATGACAACTTAGGTTAGGCCTGCATGGCTTAGCTGTCTTTGAAAGCTCATTAATTGCCTTTCTCCCTCTAAGTTCTATTGCCTTTCTCCCTCTAAGTTCTACAAGATGGTTAATCACTAAAGGTGTAATGCACTGAATTGCTTCACTATTCAATTTCAATCGATTGCATCTACATTGGCATGAATGTCGTTTAGAATTTTTTAGAAGAAAAAAGAAATGTATTTTAAATAGTTACTGTATCGATTTTAAATCATTGATATCATCCATGTATTATCGGTCATGCATGGTGATATGTAACATAATGCTGTTAAAATGTTTTATTACACCCCTACTAATTATTGTCAACATTTAGTTGATATTGTTTTGTTCTCAACCCCCCAAGGTTAAATATGCTGAAAATAGCTGATCTTCAGCAGATGCAGATCTACATATTCAGTGTTCATAAGCCCACTCCGATTGTATCTTTTAAACATACTAATAGTTTTGACAATATTACATTTCATGAATGACTTAAAGCCTCACTATGGAACTTTTGTTACAGTGTTACAGAAGCTGGTTTGTGTTCAACTTTTATATATCAGGTCTAATATCTGTTTATTTCTAGATCTGACTGCATGTCTAATTTCTTGCTTGCTTTTCTTGTGTAATTATTTTTGTCCATTCTCATGACAACAATCTCTGTGTCAATCAGGAGCTGGTGGCAGATTGGTGTTGCTTGAGGACATGAATAACTAGTCCCTGGTGGTCCCCAGAGCTCTGTCCTGCTACCCTGCTCTAAGGTCCATGCTGGTCCACACTGTGCACTGTGCCTGGACCCCTCTGTCTCCTGGCTGGAGAGAGTGAGGAAGGTACAGAGATTAGACTGAAAACACTTAAAAACCTGGGAAGTAAATTGTTACCAAGACATTTCTTCACCAATTTGATTCTAGTGGTTCAATTCAACTCCAAGGCAAGGAGAGTTTCCATAAGTGCACCTGTTATTCTATATTGTTCATTAACCTCAGTGACTATAATGAGCTCTATTACATTACTAATGTAATGCAACATGGTGAACATGCAAGTTATACATCACTTTTTAAACAAAAACAACAAAGCAAAACAAGCAACTTTATTAAGAACATAACTATTTAAACATGTAAAAACTAAGCAAATGAAATCATTAAAGCTAATGATTGAGGGACTTGAGACTCACTGTCCATGGTGCTGATCGTTGCTCAATGTTCAGCAAAATACAATGGACTGTTTATTTCTAGCTACAGTATGTTACATCAGGCTGTCACTGAAGCTTTTATTAAAGTGGGTTAAGTATGACCTAGCTCAGCTATATACCATGTCATAGTACATTTAGACAGTGTCCTAGAGTGTTGGGCCTGTGGAGATGTGATTGATAAAAACAAATACAGTTATGTGTCATATTCTTGCTGTCTGGAGTAAACCACACAACTCCCCTCTTTTTTTTTAGGTTTTGATACATATTTGCATAAATCATTGCTATTAAACACCCTTTTTTGTCTCCGTTTTGAAAATATTGAACCAGAGGAAAGTAGTTTAGATTTTGACAATTATTACTGAAAGAATCAAATCAATTTTGGCCACAGAGGTCCACAATTACATAATGTTTTTGATGCAGGAGCTGAAACGTGGATGGCTGTCCATAAGATGTGCACAGCTGGATGGAGGGAGAACAGAAATACAGGTGTTTCCATCGCCCCATTCTTTATTTTACACGCTTCATTTCTCAAGTTTGGGACTTTTATTCAAGCGAGTTAATCTGTCTAACCCTTAATTTGGGACACCATATACATTAGTACAGCAGAATGCAAGGTCTACGTTTACACAATTGGTATTGCTGCATTCTCTAGAACCACACTTTACAGGCAGTTGTGTTTTTTTTTAATAAGCACACATTAAAGCAACCATTTGTCACAGCACATGTGACCTGTAAGCCTTCTTTTCCTCGTCATTAGTGTGAAGCTAACTTCCTTCTGTAAAGACTCACATCTACTTGTATTTCTAAGTGCGTTACTAATACTAGTGTGTTACTAATACTAACAAAGTGTATAGATGTTTTTCAGTTTGCAGGTTCAACTGGCAGACTGGCTTGAGATGCCATTCAACCCTGTGCACACCCCCAACCCCCCAAAATAACTGTCTTTTTGTCCAGTTTCTTTGGTTTTGCAGGTTTCTACCCACACCTTGGATGGTGTTGTATGGCTGTACATCCTGCTTCCTGTCTATCCTTTTTTTTTGCAGGATTCTACTGATGTCTGGTGTGTTGGCTTCAGAGGTGCCATTAAACCCTGCGTGAAAACTAAGCTAAAACTAACAGTGTCTATGTTTTCTTCAGTGTGTTCAGTTGACAGGTTTCTACAGACTGAGTCCAGTGTGCTGCTGCTCAGTGTCATCTCCAACAGCCTTGTGTCTGGCTGGGCTGTAGCTTGAGATGCTCAACGTGTCGCAACGTTTCTGCACTGTTTTTTCTTTTACTTTACAGGTTTCTAGAGATGCCTTGGATGGTGGAGTAAGTATACTCCCTCCCCTTGTGTCTGTCCTATGTCTCTTGTGTTTGTCTGTGTTTTCCCATGTGGAAAACTTTAGACTTATCTGTCATATGTGCAAAAAGAAATGTTTTATTACACCCCTACTAATTACTGCCTACATTTAGTTTAGTTAATCTTAGTTTAGCTTTGTTGTCAACACCTTGTCATAAACCTCCTCCTTAATACAAAGGAGGATGCTGAAAATAGCTGATCTTCAGCAGATGTACATATTCAGTGTTTATAAGCCCACTCCCATTGTATCTTTTAAACATTCTAATAGTTTTGACAATATTACATTTCATGAATGACTTAAAGCCCCACTATGGAACTTCTAGATCTGACTGCATGTCTAATTTCTTGCTTGCTTTTCTTGTGTAATTATTTTTGTCCATTCTCATGACAACAATCTCTGTGTCAATCAGGAGCTGGTGGCAGATTGGTGTTGCTTGAGGACATGAATAACTAGTCCCTGGTGGTCCCCAGAGCTCTGTCCTGCTACCCTGCTCTAAGGTCCATGCTGGTCCACACTGTGCACTGTGCCTGGACCCCTCTGTCTCCTGGCTGGAGAGAGTGAACTTCATCAACCTGAGGAAGGTACAGAGATTAGACTCACCACAGGGCTGTGTGCCCTGAAAACCTGGGAACTAAATTGTTATCAAGACATTTCTTCACCAATTTGATTCTAGTGGTGTCAATTGGTGTCAACAATTCAACTCCTGTGGAAAACCTCATGAAACAGGTCAATGTCCGGGTACTAGTCACAACATATAGAATTCATGGCTGTGGAATTCTCCTTTAACCATGCAAGAAGGGTTTCCATAAGTGCACCTGTTATTCTATAATATTGTTCATTAACCTCAGTGACTATAATGAGCTCTATTACATTACTAATGTAATGCAACATGGTGAACATGCAAGTTTTACATCACTTTTCAAACAAAAACAACAAAGCAAAACAAGCAACTTTATTAAGAACATAACTATTTAAACATGTAAAAACTAAGCAAATGAAATCATTAAAGCTAATGATTGAGGGACTTGAGACTTGCTGTCCATGGTGCTGATCGTTGCTCAATGTTCAGCAAATGCAATGGACTGTTTATTTCTAGCTACAGTATGTTGCATCAGGCTGTCACTGAAGCTTTTATTAAAGTGGGTTAAGTATGACCTAGACCATGTCATAGTAGATTTAGACAGTGTCCTAGAGTGTTGGGCCTGTGGAAATGTGATTGATAAAAACAAATACAGTTGTGTGTCATATTCTTGCTGTCTGGAGTAAACCACGCAAGTCCCCTCTTTTTTTTTAAGGTTTTGATACATATTTGCATAAATCATTGCTATTGAACACCCTTTTTGTTTCCGTTTTGAAAATATTGAACCAGTGGAAAGTAGTTTAGATTTGGACAATTATTACTGAAAGAATCAAATCAATTTTGGCCACAGAGGTCCACAATTGCATAATGTTTTTTGATGCAGGAGCTGAAACGTGGATGGCTGTCCATAAGATGTGCACAGCTGGATGGAGGGAGAACAGAAATACAGGTGTTTCCATCGCCCCCTTCTTTATTTTTCACTGTTCATTTCTCAAGTTTGGGACTTTTATTCAAGCGAGTTAATCTGTCTAACCCTTAATTTGGGACACCATATACATTAGTACAGCAGAATGCAAGGTCTACATTTACACAATTGGTATTGCTGCATTCACTAGAACAACACCTTACAGGCAGTTGTGTTATTTTTTGTTTTAATAAGCACACATTAAAGCAACCATTTGTCTCAGCACATGTGACCTGTAAGCCTTCTTTTCCTCGTCATTAGTGTGAAGCTAACTTCCTTCTGTAAAGACTCACATCTACTTGTATTTCTAAGTGCGTTACTAATACTAGTGTGTTACTAATACTAACAAAGTGTATAGATGTTTTTCAGTTTGCAGGTTCAACTGGCAGACTGGCTTGAGATGCCATTCAACCCTGTGCACACCCCCAACCCCCCAAAATAACTGTCTTTTTGTCCAGTATCTTTGGTTTTGCAGGTTTCTACCCACACCTTGGATGGTGTTGTATGGCTGTACATCCTGCTTCCTGTCTATCCTTTTCTTTTTGCAGGATTCTACTGATGTCTGGCGTGTTGGCTTCAGAGGTGCCATTAAACCCTGCGTGAAAACTAAGCTAAAACTAACAGTGTCTATTAGTGTTGCGCGGGCCGGCCCGAACCCGGCGGGCCCCGCGGACCCCCGCGGGGGGCGGGCGGACGGGTTCATGATTTTTAAGTAATTATCACCCCGCGGGCGGGGCGGGCTGACCCCGCTGCACATGCAAAAAATAAAACAAAGAAATCACATGCTCTCGTTTTGTTTTACCCTCTCAGTGGTGGTCCTCAGACCACCTGTTGAAAACCCCTGAAATACTGACGAAAATATGAGCCTAAATTGACAGGTAATTAGTGATGACGGGCAGTTGTTTTTACTACCAGAACTTGCATTGAGAAGACGGAGAATGTTCATGGAGTGGGACACACCAGACCTAGTATACAGCATTACCTACAGCAACACTTCACCGTGGAACAGTGCCAGGATAACGCCAAATTAAATTCTGGAGCCCTTGATTCCATTCTTTTTCTGCACAGCGCAGCCGGCCATCGCAAAGGAGACTGGCTTGGACGCACAGCTAGTAGAGTATTAAGCCGTATGGTTTCGTATGTGAGAGAGAGAGAGAGAGAGAGAGAGAGAGAGAGAGAGAGAGAGAGAGAGAGAGAGAGAGAGAGAGAGAGAGAGAGAGAGAGAGAGAGAGAGAGAGAGAGAGAGAGAGAGAGAGAGAGAGAGAGAGAGAGAGAGAGAGAGAGAGAGAGAGAGAGAGAGAGAGAGAGAGAGAGAGAGAGAGGCTGACAGCGCTGTTGACTACGCATGTTTTAGTCGCTGTCTTACATGACAACAAGTTACGGGATGCAAGTTATATAACTTTTTTGTATATATTGTAATATCAATAGCCTCGGTGGACATGGGGGGAGAGACAGAGACAGAGAGAGCGCTGTGGTGTTTTTTTTTTTTTTTTTTTTTTTTACCTGTGTTGTGAGTTATTTCACATTGCAATGCTGAGTGGCCGTGTTATATAGGCTACAATAAGTTGTAGAACAGGGACAATCCGTCGCGAGGAAAATAAGTCCATGCATGCAGTATACTATAGGGAAGTCCAACGTTCTCTTAGTCTTCAGACGTTCATATTTTTGCTAGTGTAGGCTATATAAGCTGGTCTGCATCTGATTAAATGAATGAAGGAGGATGCGGCATTCGTGCGGTCCATAGTTTGTTTTATCGTTTTCGATCCATCACCGACAGCCGCCTTTTATTTATTTTCCATGCGTCTTAGAAAGACATAGGTATTTAGAGCCAAGACTGTCGATTTTACTGTCATTACAGAACCATTCTGAACAACATGCTTGTTTATTCAGCCCATGACAATATCATATATATAGCTGCTATAGTATTTTAAAGCTTGGGGTACTCACAAGAACATGCACTAATCATATCATTTTTCTTTAATTTCGGGCTGCGGGCTGGGGCGGGCCGTTGATTAAAATTTTGCGGGGCGGGCTGCTGCGGACGGGCTGGGACAATTGGCGGCGCCGACTGGGGCGGGTTGTGAAAAAAAGCCGGCCCGCGCATCACTAGTGTCTATGTTTTCTCCAGTGTGTTCAGTTGACAGGTTTCTACAGACTGAGTCCAGTGTGCTGCTGCTCAGTGTCATTTCCAACAGCCTTATGTCTGGCTGGGCTGTAGCTTGAGATGCTCAACGTGTCGCAACGTTTCTGCACTGTTTTTTCTTTTACTTTACAGGTTTCTAGAGATGCCTTGGATGGTGGAGTAAGTATACTCCCCTCCCCTTGTGTCTGTCCTATGTCCCTGGTGTTTGTCTGTGTGTTCCCAAATGGAAATTTTTAGACTTATCTGTCATATATATATATAAAAAAATGTTTTGTTACACCCCTACTAATTACTGCCTACGTTTAATGTATATTGTTTTGTTCTCAACAACTTGTCATAAACCTAAAGTTAAGGATTCCGAAAATAGCTGATCTTTAGCAGATCTACATATTCAGTGTTTATAAGCCCACTCCGATTGTATCTTTTAAACATACTAATAGTTTTGACCATATTACATTACATGAATGAATTAAAGCCTCACTATGGAACTTTTGTTACAGTATTACAGAAGCCGATTTGTGTTCAACCTTTATATATCAGGACTAGTATCCGTTTATTTCTAGATCTGACTGCATGTCTAATTTCTTGCTTGCTTTTCTTATGTAATTATTTTTTGGTCCATTCTCATGACAACAATCTCTGTGTCAAACAGGAGCTGCTGGGCAGATTGGTGTTGCTTGAGGACATGAATAACTAGTCCCTGGTGGTCCCCAGAGCTCTGTCCTGCTACCCTGCTCTAAGGTCCATGCTGGTCCACACTGTGCACTGTGCCTGGACCCCTCTGTCTCCTGGCTGGAGAGAGTGAACTTCATCAACCTGAGGAAGGTACAGAGATTAGACTCACCACAGGGCTGTGTGCACTGAAAACCTGTCTAAGAACATGCACTTAAATGGTCAAATCAGTCGGGGTACTAGTCACAACTTATAGAAGGCAAAACATGCAAAATGTCAATGTCAGGCTTAGGGGGTTGTCATGATGCTGAATCCATTCCAAGCATTAGTTCATCTCAGAAAACAACAACTTGGGCTAAAAACAGTTATCCCTGACATCATAAATGTGCTTAGTAATCACATTTGGCCAAATGTTATCACCATTTTCAGCCCAATGAGTGTGTTTTTGTGTGCAAAATTATGGCTGTGGAATTCTCCTATAACCATGCATGAGTTTCCATAAGTGCACCTGTTTTTCTCTACCGTTCGGTAACCTCTGTGACTATAATGAACTCTATACTCAACCAGCTACCGTAATTGTAATGCAACATGGAGGACTTGCAAGTTATTCATCACTTTTCAAAGAAAAACAACAAAGCAAAACAAGCAACATTAAGAACTATTTAAGCATGTAAAAACTAAGCAAATGAAATCATTAAAGCAAATGATTGAGGGACTTGAGACTCGCTGTCCATGGTGCTGATCGTTGCTCAATGCATCCACTGGGTGTATGCAGCAAAATACAATGGACTGTTTATTTTATTTTACGTTTATTTTACTAGAATGTTGCCCCAGTGTGTCAATGAAGCTTTTATTAAAGTGGGTTAATTGTGACCTAGCTCAGCTATACACCATGGCATAGTAGATTTAGACAGTGTCCTAGAGCATTTTCTTCTGCAGATAACGCTGGCTGTGTGTTGGACTAAAGGATTTCCCTGGAACCTGAACATGTCCTTGTCGTGTCTCCTCCTCCTCGTGCGTCGCTCTGCCCTCTGCCAGTGCACAGTCGACTCCCACCTCCATCAAAGACTCTCCCCAGGTTTTGGAGGCTCAAGAAAGGCGTTCATGTTATCCATTCCAGTCCCTGGCCTGCGGCCTCTTAACAGGCCAGTCAACCTTTATGCTAACTAACTGGTTACTTCTCAGGATTCCACTTCAAATATAGCAAAAATAGCTGTTCTATGAGCTCAAAATGTGTTGTAGTGCGATGCAGGTTTTTGGCTTGTTGTCTATTTTCACATTGACATAAAATATGCAATATGGCCGTCTGGAGTGAGTTTGGAAAGATAGTGTTTGAAATTCATCAATCCCTTTAAATGAACCATCTCATTTTTGAGATATCCTCAAAAAGAAAAAACTACAAATAAAAACTACAAACAACAATAGCCGTAATGCAGGTGTGTCTCTGAGTGTACGTTTTGGATTGTGCCCTTGCGGACAAACCACTATTCTAATCTGTGTTGCTTTTTTACATATTTATTATTTTTGAGAACATGTCTAGGAGGATCCATGACAAATTAAGCATCATTTGTTTCCATTAGGCTTCAGTCATCTCGGTTAAAATGGAAGACCCCATAACACCCATTGCAGGTTACTGCCTCATCCACATTTTCTATGTGAGTAGATGATATGTTGTCATTTACGATAGGTGCGGCAACATTTTTAATGCTGTATCTTTAAAATATTGCCCCTCAGAATACTCATAGGCCTACATGATTGTTGCACTCCCTGTAGCTTACAGATTATTATGTAGTCTCATTTATAATAAGTATGTGTTATTTATTTTTGCAGGGCAACATTTTGAATGCTGGCAAATCCAATAATGTGAAAAAATACAGTACTTCTGTTATATTATAGAGCTTTTTCCTCACATACTTTTCAACAATGATTTATACGATGGCGATTTCGCGCCACAGACAAAGCCAAATCAGGTTGTGTGTTTATTGTCATGATTTGTCACGACCCGAGTTGGGTTTGTCGGCAGCGTAATCAAATATCATTTTTGACTAAGCTTTCTGCCTCCCACAGGTGCACAGTACCTGGGGGAGTGTCCCATCCAGCCATACAACCCCAACTACTGTACCTGATACTGGTGGGATGTTTCAGACTGTTCCTGATGTTGCTGGTGGAGATCCGCTGCTGCTACACCTGCAGGGAAGCCTTCCACACCCGCCTTTGGTTCTGCACTTGTATCGTCTATATTGTCCTCTTATGCTGGTTCATCACTGGTGTGTTTGAAAGTCTGTTTTTTTGGGCAGCTGCAAGGACTGGTATCAGAGGTGACTGAGGCTCAAACTATTAGAAATAAGCTTGAGGGACATGTACAATATCATCATTAAGTATGAAAACATTTTAATGCATTTTTCCTTCTCAATTGCTCTAGGTAATGTGAGGATCTTCTCCGTTGACTACAATAATTCTACGTCGGAACATGATTGTCACAAGAGCGTTTCTGGAACACCGTAGCAGGCGACGTCCTACTGGCCTTACAGAGTTTCTTGCTGTTATGTGGTCTTGTTCTTATACCTCATAAGTACATTTGTACATGCTTTATGGAAACTAATTGCAAATAAGACCCAAACTATTGTATCTTATATATTTCCTGACTAACATACAAATAGTCGCCTGGAATTGTCTGAGGGGGAATTTAAGAAAAATGGCCTGTAAAGTATGACCCAAAAATATGCTTTTTGTCCCTTCAAGGAAGATTTCATGCTAAAGCCTATACCAATTTCATAAAATGGTTTACCAAAGGTTTCTCATTTGATCCTTGTGTATTTCTTCCTGTAGAATCTATTTTTTCAAATTACATTTTATCATGTGCATAATTAATCAAATGAGTAGCATACTTGAAACAAGACTAACTTTCTTTACTGGGCTTATAATAGTCCCTAATCCGAGTTTTGTGAAATAAGCCCCTGGGTGACCTACAGTGCCTATACTGACCTGTATGGTAAATGAGTCTTTATAAAATCCAGCGAAGCGTTAGTTCATTGAGGCCGGAGGGCAGAAGGTTTATTTAATTCCCCTTATTTTCAATCAGTAATTCATTCTGTTCCTTTAAATCTGCAGTCTCTCCATGTCAACTCCCCTCACTCTCTTTGGCTGTCACCATGTCAACTCCCCTCACCGTCATTGGCTGTCAGCTAGTCAGTCACACCCACATTCAATCATGTGCTCTATATAAGCAGTCTCTTCTCTCTCCCTCTCCTCTCTGTCTCTTCCTGCTAAGCTGACTCTGTCCTGTTGATCAGATATGTGTTCAAATTTGCATCAGTTGGTCTGTGCTCTTCCATGCTAATCCTTCACCACATTTGTAACTCACCAGTAGGATTGGATTGGTTTCTGAGTTGTCTTTCTGATGAGTAGTTGTTGGTTGGGAGTCTGGCTGCCTAAATCCATAATGTATCCTGGTTTACTGTCATCTTGCTACTCATCATGGATTGTTTGCCCATCCATCAGTGATTCCTGTTTCTCTCCAAGGACCTTATATGCCAGGTGATGCACTTGTTCTAAATATGTGATTGATTTTGACATTATTTGATCAATAACTGGTTAGATAGCATTAGCATCTTCAGGCTATTGTTTGTTTGCCATGTGGGGGAATCCAGGAAGTGTCTCACATGCATCATGGGTACTGTAGTCTATGCAACTCAACTAACCACATTAGGAGGGGTGAAGTTTTATTTTACTTGCCAATGGGATTGCAGGCGAAGGTAGCCTTAGTGTAAGTGTGGTGGGATGATATAAGTTCTTTGGTTAGGTTCCTTCATGGGAAATAAATGAACATGTATGCAGGCCCAGTCTTTGATTGGTCAGAACCAAGTAGCATATACTAAGTGTTTCTGGGGATCTGTTATGTCACACTCAGTCAGGGCAAACTTTTGTTCTGGTGGTGTTTGTTCCTAAGTTCCTATTATGGTTGATGATAGGAGCTCCCTTCTGTACAGGCAGCCGGTCCTCCATATTTATGCGTTTGATTAGGATTTTTGAGATTCATGTTGTGTTGCACACTTGTACCATGTGTTGAG
The DNA here is from genome assembly GCA_039105355.1 of Benthosema pterotum. Classification (NCBI taxonomy): domain Eukaryota; kingdom Metazoa; phylum Chordata; class Actinopteri; order Myctophiformes; family Myctophidae; genus Benthosema; species Benthosema pterotum. The sequence goes on from CM076970.1 coordinate 11,871,609, forward strand.
TATAAATTGCTGACTGCCATTGTTCACATGGTGTTATTTGAGTAGCTTAGCCAAATGCTAACTCTCTGCTCAGGGCCACATGGTGTTTGCAGTAGCCAGATGCTAACTCTGTTGGCTAATGGCCTCATTTGTAATAACTATTTTACTTATAAATATAATCTGTATAATTCAGACCATTCTTGAATTCATTTTTAAACTGTTTTCTTGTGTCACTTGTCCAGTTGTTTATGCTCTACTTGTCCTTCAGTTGGGAAAAGGAGCATATTTCAAGTATACATATCCAGTCTATGATATGGATATATGGCTGATGTCTCCCAATGCTCAGTCGGAGCTAAAGTTTACCCTATGTGGACCAATCATTAGGATGATTTGCCTTGTGGTCGAGGCTTGTCGTTCCTCTCTGGAAATGACTATGCCCACCATTTCAATTTGTGTGGCATAGGGACATCTTGTTCATATTGTATGGTCCTAACTCTCCCACTGCATTAGTAATTCTCACGGCTTCTGGATGGTACTGTAGTTTGTACTTATAGGGGCACTAGTCTCAACGCTACTATCTATATCATGTTGCTAAGGTGACATTTTATTCTGGATTTGTTCATTGAATCTGTTTCAGAAGAAGGCGTCGTCCTAATTTGACTCATAATTATACTGCAGATCTAGGTGTTTTCATGACGATCAGCACGACATACCGTATTTATGTGTTTTACTATAGGGTGTTTGTTCCGGGGGCTAAGCTTCATTTCATTGTAATCATAAGATCTGAATCAAGTTCATACATTTCTGGGGGTTGGGTAAATTAATTAATCTAGAAGTTAACTATTCAGTCAGGGCATTCTGGAAGGAGATCACATGGTCTAGTTTTTCGGGGGTCAAACTGTTGTTGTGGTGTTGCTTCAGTGGGGTGCATTTTTATGGCGCAGTGGATGACATTATGCATTGGCGTGGTGTTCGGTGTCTTGGCTCAGTGGGAGGGAGTGGATTCCTAGGTGCCTCATCAACTTGTATTCTCTTCAGATTGGCATTTTGAAGATCTCACTGCTTGAATTCTTACTGTTTCTGTTTCTGTTTCATGATCGAGATTCTGCCCTCTATGGTGATCCAGCGTGGTTGTCCTTCTGCCCATCACGGTTATTGCAAGCTCTTCTCGTAGCCCTCCATGGTGGTTCAGCGTGGATTCCTGTGGTCACTGCAAAGCCCTCTCCTGCTGCGGGACTTCGTCTGATCTCGGTCCCGCATCATTGCTGACCATGCTCAAGCGCACCTTGGTGGTTCACTTGGATCTACTTCTGAAGCCAGAGGCAGGTTATCCATTAATCCAACTGTTTCTGCATCAATCTTTATCTGGTCAAGTCTACTGAGTCATGGTGTGTCACTGATTGGAACTGTGCAATCACACGAGTGATATCTTATCACTTCAACATTCAACATTGTCTTAATATCTCAACGACACAATCCCTCGAGCTCAGTGTCCTCTCCTACACTCATACTTTACTCCTGAATTCCATTGTTTGATTATAAGGGTCCTGGTGGCTCGTTCGATTGAACCTTATTTTGCCCAAATGTCATTACCCCCCACCCTCTCCCGGTGTAACCGTGATTACGCCATATTCATTCACACTCAAATCTTGAGTAGGCTTAAAGATCTACGTTTAATCTTCTCTCATCAGGCCAGGGGGACTAGGCAGTTTAATTGTCCATGGGGTAGGAAGTGGAGGGTCAACCTCTTGTAGATCACATTGTCATATTCCGGGTGTCAAGGCTGCTTAAACATGCCTCGTCGGTTGTTCTGAACATTCTATGGGGATATCTTATTCATTGTAAGATCTGATGCCGCATTCTCTCCTGTCTCTCCTATGTCCCATGTCCTGCACGACGGTGTCACTCTGGCGGAACGGATCCCTCATAACAAGCCATATTCAAGTTCTGCTGCCAGGCGACGAGCCAGTCCTCACTTGGATCGGTGCGGCAACTTCAGCGGGGTCCCGTGTCCAGGGATCTACACTGAAGCCGTGTTGGATATCTGCTGCTGGAGTTGTATCCGCTAAATGCGGATGTGAGTCTTCGGATAAAGCTTGTGCATTTCTGTTAACTTGTATCTTGTATTCAGTAGCGGTTGCACATCATCAGCGATGTGCATTATAATTTGTGGTGGTATATTTCATTCTCAGACGATTTGGTGTACCATGGTGGTTTGACTCCTCGGTTTACTAGACTCCTGGTTAGTTCACCCTTGGAGGGAGGGGGGACTGTCGTTCATGTGCCCCGGTCAAAAGCTTCATGATGATATGGCGGTTAGTTCGGTCCCACTAAATAGGATATTCCTTCTATGGCGCAGGGGAGGGAATTACACATGGCTAGATCAATCAGTTAGTATATTTCGTTCATATCAGGATCTGACTGCTCCGGTTCCAGTGGCTCCTTAACTTCCTTATGATCGGAATTCATTCACATAATTAATTCACATTTTATAGTATATTTCCGTTGCATCAGCCCTCTTAATTGCTTCCAGGCGTCTTTCATTGGTACTGCGGCACAGATTCGGTCTTGGACGCGAGGGCCAGGTTGCATTAATGGCATGTTTCGGAAATGCTCACATAAGCTAAATCCATGTAGGATATTTTATTTAAATCAAGGTTACGTGGGCCGTGCCTTCCTCATCACCCAGTGATGGGGGTCGCATTTTGCGCGCGCTTAATGCGGGGATTTAAATCAAATTGCATCATGCGGTGCATTCAACTGACTAACACTCCACTCTCATATAGTCGCACCCGTTGCATGGCTCCAGGTTGCTCACTGCTGTGAGCGTGTGTTGGGGGGTCGTTGATATCAGAGCTGCACCGCAGGTGTGCAGGTAATCGGAGATATCAAATGCGATATCAGACCTATGACTGTGCATAGATCGTCTGATATCGCATGTGCGGAGCCATGCCGCCATACAATCATGCAAAAGCTTGCAGCAATGGTCTATGGTCATCTGATTCTTGCAGGAGCGCGGGTTGGGGGGATTGGTGTTGGCGTGCCCCGGCACGTCTAGTTGGTATGGCGGCTAGTTCATCTCACTAAATAGGATATTCCTTCCATGTCAAGTCACTACCTGGAAACCAGTGACTTGCATGTGGAAGGAATTACACATAGTTAGTCCACTAGTATAGTATATTTCAATTTATAGGATATTTCTGTTGCATGCCACAGGTTCATCCATTCGTCGCGGCTGTGCAGAATATCGGCAATGGATGAGAAGGTCCCGGTTGCTCCAAGTGGTTTGTAATGGAAATTCACATGGTTAATTTCATGTAGAATGTTTTGTTTAAATCAAGGTTACGTGGTCGTGCCTTCCCCGTCATTATGATGGGGTTCCTCGATTTAAATGAAATTGCACCATGCCGCTGCGGTGCTTTCACTGACTATCATTCCATTCCCATATAGCTAAGTTAGTTGTGGCTCCTGGTTGCTCACTGCCGTGAGCGTGTGTTGGGGGGTTGTTGATATCAGAGCTGTACCTCAGGTGTGCAGGTAATCGGAGATATCAAATGTGATATCAGACCTATGACTCAGTTCATAGATCGTCTGATATCACATGAGCAAGAGCCATGCCGCCATACAAACATGCAAAAGCTTTGCAATAAATGGTCTATGGTCAATCTTATTCTGAGCCGAAGTGCGTCAATGAAATCCAGCGAAGCGTTAGTTCATTGAGGCCGGAGGGCAGAAGGTTTATTTAATTCCCCTTATTTTCAATCAGTAATTCATTCTGTTCCTTTAAATCTGCAGTCTCTCCATGTCAACTCCCCTCACTCTCTTTGGCTGTCACCATGTCAACTCCCCTCACCGTCATTGGCTGTCAGCTAGTCAGTCACACCCACATTCAATCATGTGCTCTATATAAGCAGTCTCTTCTCTCTCCCTCTCCTCTCTGTCTCTTCCTGCTAAGCTGACTCTGTCCTGTTGATCAGATATGTGTTCAAATTTCCTCCACCTCCCCGGCCTCCTCCCTGTGGCACCAGTTCCGAGTACATGAGTCTCTGATTAATCATGATTTAAGGTTGTAACTATTGTGGTATCTAGTTCTGTTATGGTATCCGTGTTTACTGTGGACTATGATTTTTTTTTTTCCTCTGTATCCATGTAATTCGTGCATCTTGGATAATGTTGTAATGTCTCATGTCAGTCTGCACTGGATATGATGCTCATGTGTTAATGTCTTGTATTTTACTGTACCTTGGCTCTGCTCAGGGGGGGGTTGTTGATATCAGAGCTGTACCTCAGGTGTGCAGGTAATCGGAGATATCAAATGTGATATCAGACCTATGACTCAGTTCATAGATCGTCTGATATCACATGAGCAAGAGCCATGCCGCCATACAAACATGCAAAAGCTTTGCAATAAATGGTCTATGGTCAATCTTATTCTGAGCCGAAGTGCGTCAATGAACTAAACGATTATCATGGTTAACGCTGGACTAACATATTATGCCAAGAAAATTGCTCGACATATGGAAGTTAGCATCCGGCAGTTTCCGCTGGGAACCTCTAATCAACATTTTTAACATTAAAACTCGGAGAACTCAAAATGCATGGGTTAACATACTGGCAAATGGACTATATCAATTATTAGCTAATAGCATTTTTATTGGCTTGGGGTGGAGGCACTTTAGTGTTTAGTCCTGACTGTGTTGTTGAAATAAAGTATTCCAAAGTATTACAATAGTTGTTGTAGTTCACATTTTTATTGTGAACAATTTTCTTTAATAGCAAATTTACATTGACCAATCCACTGCCTTCTGTCCAATATAATAACTCTATGCACCTGCTGGATTTCCTTGAGCATCTAAACGATAATCTTAATAGTATTTACAAAAGTATCACTGCCATTATGAAGGTCACATTTGCATGATGTATTATTTTGACCAATTGGTTGGATTAGAACTTGTACTTATTAACTAATAAACACAAGGAGCAGTCAGGGAGGAGCTTGTATCAGTTTGTTTACGCCGCCATTTTGAATCTCGTTTGAAATCCCGTTTCAACTCTCGCGGGATTATATGCATTGTAACAGTTAACCGTTTACAGTGGACCTGTAACCACCAGATGGCGCTGGTTCACTCTAGTTCAATCTAGTTTACATTACTTAGATTGACATTCAAGCTGACCAATCACAGGCCGGTGTCAGCCCACTGACCAATCAGCGACGAGGGGGCGGGGCCACTGACCTACAGGTATATTATGAACTCCACGAGAATCATCTCGTCAGAATCATAGATATATATCTATGGTCAGAATGCATCCAGATCTCATTTGAGCTAGACGCATTTTACCTTCCCGCTTCACAGCAACATCACTTTTCATATTTTACCAGAAAAATTGTCATCTTTTTGTGGAATACGTGTCTTTCTTGGCTACAGGAGGCTTAATCTGTACTAACGGTAAGTTAGTTTCAATATGTTTTAGTGGAAGCTACAAACTCTGGCTGAAGCTCTTCTCACCGTTGCTTGATGCAACTTACTTGCACCTTTTATTGTAAAAACATAACTGTGGAACATTAGTTGTGATTCATTTTAAACGTTCCAAAGCGTTCCTAAAGGACAACTGTTGTTTTTTTGCTCAGTTGAGTTGCCCTCATCTGACCATCACGTTCTAATCAACGGTCTGCCAAATCGGTCTGTAATAGGTCTCAAAACAGGACCTGTTGTATTGTATTGTAGTACTGTACAAATCATGGAGTACTGTGGCTTTCAACCATTTTGATACCAGGGCCCACCATTTATTCTGCTTTTGATCCACGGACCACCAATTAATGAAAATTTAATTGGACAATCGATTTTGTGCATGTATTGTAAATGTAATTTGGATCTCTCTCTCTCTCTCTCTCTCTCTCTCTCTCTCTTTGCCCTTCACAGGTGTGTCAGATCTCTCTCTCTTTCTATCTCTCTGTCTTCGTCTCTCTGCCTCTCTGTCTCTCTCTCTGTCTGTCTGTCTCTCTCTCTCTCTCTCTCTTTCTCTCTCTCTTTCAGATCCCACCATGGGTCAGTGCTTTGGTAAAGCACGGCCCAAGGAGAGGAGCAGAGATCCACCTGGTGCAGCCAGAGGTCGCAGCAGTACCCCCGTCCTGCAGAGGATGGAGGTCCACGCCTACACCATAGAAGAGACCATGGTGCCCCTGGTGCAGAGCCACGGTGCAGAGGAGGTAGGGATTGCCACCAGTTAACCACAATGTGGTTAACAATTTATTCCCTCAGGGGTTATTGGCCGACAAGGCCTGACCACCATCAGGTTTAATAAAACCTCTCTCTTTGTCCATCCCTATAGGAGCGCCTGCGCCAGGTGCTGCAACATCACCCAGAACTCACCAGCGCCCAGACGGAGAGCCTCGTCCGGTACGTATCAGACCTTTTCTCTTTTCTGAGTGACGAAGACTCGTAGGGCAGCTGCCGAGGACTGCCTGTGTCTGTGGTGACACAACCATTTTTATTGTTTTATTAAATATCACTAATATATAATATAAGTATACAGTAAATATAAATATCATTGTGTTCATATGTTTATATAGTCTTGTGTGTTACTAATATTAGCAAAGTGTATGTTTTCAGTTTGCAGGATTCTACTGACGTCTGGCGTGTTGGCTTCAGAGGTGCCATTAAACCCTGAGAGAAAACTAAGCTAAAACTAACAGTATCTTTTTTCTATGTTACAACCTCCCCCCACCCCCCAAAAAACAACAAAAAAAAAACCAAAAAAAAATGTGTATCAGTTTGCCTGTCTTAATAATCTTTTCTTCACAGGTTTTAGCGACAGAGTTCATCACTGCTGCTGCTCAGTGTAATCTTCACTATTCAGTTGGCCTTGCGTCTGGCGGGCTAAAAACAATGAAACAACTAAAACTAACAAGTGTTTTTCTTTGCAGGTTTCTACTGATGTCTGGTGGATAGCTTGGACTTGGAGCGCCATTCAGACCAGTGACAACTAATATAACAAGTGTTTTTTCTTTTCAGGTTTCTACGGATGTCTGGTGGATAGCTTGGAGCGCCATTCACCCCTGTGTCAACTAAAACTAACAAGTGTTTTTCTTTACAGGTTTTCTACCGAGTGTGTGATTTCCCCACCCATGCTAACAATTACAGTATGTTCAGTTTGCAGGTTTCTACCGATGTCCGGCGGGTTAAGGCCTATTCAGAGTTTGATTTTCGGTGATCACCGCGACCACCATGACCACGTTGCCTACCATATGACGTCATACCACGGCACCGCAAACACCGCTCTTTCCACCCTCTCTGATTTTTGAGCTAAACCAATCACATTGGCTGGGAACCACCAGGCAATGTTGATTGGTCCTGAAGTTTGGAGCAGGATTCTTTTTGACAGCTCGAGACGTAAAATAAAAGAAACCCACAATAGCGCGAGAAGAAAGAAGGAATTTAATGAGAGACAATGACATAAATAGACTAGATCAACTCTATGGAGTTTCATGCGTAACACTTGCGCGTTATACACAAATAGGTAGCCTACTTGTGCGTGAGCGGAGCAGGCGAATCAGAAATGAACAAACAGAAATGAACACATTCCGTCATCAATCACGTCACCAATCGGAATACCCTGAGGGACAACCAACCGTGCACCGTACACCACCGTGCAAAAAACACTTATTAACTTAACGCAAGTAAAAAGGAAAGATACATAAAAGCACTAGAAAGCATTATGAGGCAGGTATGCAGTAGAGAGAGAAAAGGGGGTGGGGAGCAATAAGGGAAAGAGGAGGGGCGAGGTGGTGGTGGTCTATGAATAGTGGTGGTTGCGGTGGTCGGAGTAGTCGTTGCGGTGATCACCGTAAATCTAAACTCTGAATGAGCCTTAACCCCCCCCCCCCCCCCCACCACCACCTACCCAAAGTGGGTGGTGTGTGGGGGGTGGGGGTCACCTCCCATGGGCTGCCACCTTGGCGTGGTGGAGGTGCTTACGATCCTTGTGATCAAACTAAGGGCAGCCCCTAAGATAAAACAAGCCTTTTACAGAAATCAGTCTGCACAAGGTACCAGAAGACCCTCATGGGACCTCCTAGAACAATGAAACTAAGAAAGAACTAGATCTCTGCTTCTTACCAAGGCGACACACAGGTATGTGATCATCATATTCTTGCTGTCTGGAGTAACCCACGCTACTCCCCTCTTTTTTTTTTTTTTTTTTTTTTTTTAGGTTTTGATACATATTTGCATAAATCACTGCTACTGAACACCCTTTTTGTCTCTGTTTTGAAAATATTGAACCAGTGGAAAGTAGTTTAGATTTGGACAATTATTACTGAAAAACTAAAATTCATTTTGGCCACAGAGGTCCACATTTGCATAATGTTTTTGATGCAGGAGCTGAAACGTGGATGGCTGTCCATAAGATGTGCACAGCTGGATGGAGGGAGAACAGAAATACAGGTGTTTCCATCGCCCCATTCTTTATTTTACACCCTTTATTTCTCAAGTTTGGGACTTTTACTCAAGCGAGCTAATCTGTCTAACACTTAATTTGGGACACCATATACATTAGTACAGCAGAATGCAAGGTCTACATTTACACAATTGGTATTGCTGCATTCACTAGAACAACACCTTACAGGCAGTTGTGTTATTTTTTTAATAAGCACACATTAAAGCAACCATTTGTCACAGCACATGTGACCTGTAAGCCTTCTTTTCCTCGTCATAAGTGTGAAGCTAACTTCCTTCTGTAAAGACTCACATCTACTTGTATTTCTAAGTGCGTTACTAATACTAGTGTGTTACTAATACTAGTGTGTTACTAATACTAACAAAGTGTATAGATGTTTTTCAGTTTGCAGGTTCAACTGGCAGACTGGCTTGAGATGCCATTCAACCCTGTGCACACCCCCACCCCCAACCCCCCAAAATAACTGTCTTTTTGTACAGTATCTTTGGTTTTGCAGGTTTCTACCCACACCTTGGTTGGTGCTGTATGGCTGTACATCCTGTTTCCTGTCTATCCTTTTATTTTTGCAGGATTCTACTGATGTCTGGCGTGTTGGCTTCAGAGGTGCCATTAAACCCTGCGTGAAAACTAAGCTAAAACTAACAGTGTCTATGTTTTCTTCAGTGTGTTCAGTTCACAGGTTTCTACAGACTGAGTCCAGTGTGCTACTGCTCAGTGTCATCTCCAACAGCCTTGTGTCTGGCTGGGCTGTAGCTTGAGATGCTCAACATGTCGCAACGTTTCTGCACTGTTTTTTCTTTGAATTTACAGGTTTCTAGAGATGCCTTGGATGGTGGAGTAAGTATACTCCCCTCCCCTTGTGGTTGTCCTCTGTCTCTTGTGTTTGTCTGTGTGTTCCCATATGGAACATTTTATACTCGTATGTCATATATGCAAAAAATGTTTTATTACATCCTACTAATTACTGTCTACATTTAGTTGATAAACCTCCTCCTTAATATAAGGTTAAGGATGCTGAAAATAGCTGATCTTCAGCAGATCTACATATTCAGTGTTTATAAGCCCACTGCAATTGTATGTTTTAAACATACTAATAGTTTCGACAACATTACATTTCATGAATGACTCACTATGGAACTTTTGTTACAGTGTTACAGAAGCTGGTTTCTGTTCAACCTTTATATATCAGGACTAGTATCTGTTTATTTCTAGATCTCACTGCATGTCTAATTTCTTGCTTGCTTTTCTTGTGTAATTATTTTTTGGTCCATTCTCATGACAACAATCTCTGTGTCAATCAGGAGCTGGTGGCAGATTGGTGTTGCTTGAGGACATGAATAACTAGTCCCTGGTGGTCCCCAGAGCTCTGTCCTGCTACCCTGCTCTAAGGTCCATGCTGGTCCACACTGTGCACTGTGCCTGGACCCCTCTGTCTCCTGGCTGGAGAGAGTGAACTTCATCAACCTGAGGAAGGTACAGAGATTAGACTCACCACAGGGCTGTGTGCACTGAAAACCTGGGAACTAAATTGTTATCAAGACATTTCTTCACCCATTTGATTCTAGTGGTGTCAATTGGTGTCAACAATTCAACTCCTGTGGAAAACCTCATGAAACAGGTCAATGTCCGGGTACTAGTCACAACATATAGAATTCATGGCTGTGGAATTCTCCTTTAACCATGCAAGAAGGGTTTCCATAAGTGCACCTGTTATTCTATAATATTGTTCATTAACCTCAGTGACTATAATGAGCTCTATTACATTACTAATGTAATGCAACATGGTGAACATGCAAGTTTTACATCACTTTTCAAACAAAAACAACAAAGCAAAACAAGCAACTTTATTAAGAACATAACTATTTAAACATGTAAAAACTAAGCAAATGAAATCATTAAAGCTAATGATTGAGGGACTTGAGACTCGCTGTCCATGGTGCTGATCGTTGCTCAATGTTCAGCAAAATAGAATGGACTGTTTATTTCTAGCTACAGTATGTTGCATCAGGCTGTCACTGAAGCTTTTATTAAAGTGGGTTAAGTATGACCTAGACCATGTCATAGTAGATTTAGACAGTGTCCTAGAGTGTTGGGCCTGTGGAAATGTGATTGATAAAAACAAATACAGTTGTGTGTCATATTCTTGCTGTCTGGAGTAAACCACGCAAGTCCCCTCTTTCCATCTTGGCCACATTTGGCCATCTTGCCATTTTGGCCACAGAGGTCCACAATTGCATAATGTTTTTGATGCAGGAGCTGAAACGTGGATGGCTGTCCATAAGATGTGCACAGCTGGATGGAGGGAGAACAGAAATACAGGTGTTTCCATCGCCCCATTCTTTATTTTTCACCCTTCATTTCTCAAGTTTGGGACTTTTATTCAAGCGAGTTAATCTGTCTAACTCTTAATTTGGGACACCATATACATTAGTACAGCAGAATGCAAGGTGTACATTTACACAATTGGTATTGCTGCATTCTCTAGAACAACACCTTACAGGCAGTTGTGTTATTTTGTTTTAATAAGCACACATTAAAGCAACCATTTGTCACAGCACATGTGACCTGTAAGCCTTCTTTTCCTCGTCATTAGTGTGAAGCTAACTTCCTTCTGTAAAGACTTACATCTACTTGTATTTCTAAGTGCGATGCCATTCAACCCTGTGCACACGCCCACCCCCAACCCCCCAAAATAACTGTCTTTTTGTCCAGTATCTTTGGTTTTACAGGTTTCTACCCACACCTTGGATGGTGTTGTATGGCTGTACATCCTGTTTCCTGTCTATCCTTTTCTTTTTGCAGGATTCTACTGATGTCTGGTGAGTTGGCTTCAGAGGTGCCATTAAACCCTGCGTGAAAACTAAGCTAAAACTAACAGTGTCTATGTTTTCGTCAGTGTGTTCAGTTGACAGGTTTCTACAGACTGAGTCCAGTGTGCTGCTGCTCAGTGTCATCTCCAACAGCCTTGTGTCTGGCTGGGCTGTAGCTTGAGATGCTCAACGTGTCACAACGTTTCTGCACTGTTTTTTCTTTTACTTTACAGGTTTCTTGAGATGCCTTGGATGGTGGAGTAAGTATACTCCCCTCCCCTTGTGTCTGTCTTATGTCCCTGGTGTTTGTCTGTGTGTTGCCATATGGAAAATTTTAGACTTGTCTGTCATATATATATATATATATATATATATATATATATGTGTGTGTGTGTGTGTGTGTGTGTGTGTGTGTGTGTGTGTGTGTGTGTGTGTGTGTGTGTGTGTGTGTGTGTGTGTGTGTGTTTTGTTACACCCCTACTAATTACTGCCTACGTTTATATTGTTTTGTTCTCAACACCTTGCCATAAACCTCCTCCTTAATACAAAGTTAAGGATTCCGAAAATAGCTGATCTTTAGCAGATCTACATATTCAGTGTTTATAATCCCACTCCGATTGTATCTTTTAAACATACTAATAGTTTTGACAATATTTCGTTACATGAATGACTTAAAGCCTCACTATGGAACTTTTGTTACAGTGTTACAGAAGCTGGTTTGTGTTCAACCTTTATATATCAGGACTAGTATCTGTTTATTTCTAGATCTGACTGCATGTCTAATTTCTTGCTTGCTTTTCTTGTGTAATTATTTTTTGGTCCAATCTCATGACAACAATCTCTGTGTCAATCAGGAGCTGCTTGGCAGATTGGTGTTGCTTGAGGACATGAATAACTAGTCCCTGGTGGTCCCCAGAGCTCTGTCCTGCTACCCTGCTCTAAGGTCCATGCTGGTCCACACTGTGCACTGTGCCACTCACTGGAGAGAGTGAACTTCATCAACCTGAGGAAGGTACAGAGATTAGACTCACCACAGGGCTGTGTGCACTGAAAACCTGTCTAATAACATGCACTTAAATGGTCAAATCAGTCGGGGTACTAGTCACAACTTATAGAAGGCAAAACATGCAAAATGTCAATGTCAGGCTTAGGGGGTTGTCATGATGCTGAATCCATTCCAAGCATTAGTTCCTCTCAGAAAACAACAGCTAAAAACAGTTATCCCTGACATCATAAATGTGCTTAGTAATCACATTTGGCCAAATGTTATCACCATTTTCAGCCCCATGAGTGTGTTTTTGTGTGCAAAATTATGGCTGTGGAATTCTCCTATAACCATGCATGAGTTTCCATAAGTGCACCTGTTTTTCTCTACCGTTCGGTAACCTCTGTGACTATAATGAACTCTATACTCAACCAGCTAATTGTAATGCAACATGGTGAACTTGCAAGTTATTCATCACTTTTCAAAGAAAAACAACAAAGCAAAACAAGCAACATTAAGAACTATTTAAGCATGTAAAAACTAAGCAAATGAAATCATTAAAGCAAATGATTGAGGGACTTGAGACTCGCTGTCCATGGTGCTGATCGTTGCTCAATGCATCCACTGGGTGTATGCAGCAAAATACAATGGACTGTTTATTTTATTTTACGTTTATTTTACTAGAATGTTGCCCCAGTGTGTCACTGAAGCTTTTATTAAAGTGGGTTAATTGTGACCTAGCTCAGCTATATACCATGGCATAGTAGATTTAGACAGTGTCCTAGAGCATTTTCTTCTGCAGATAACGCTGGTTGTGTGTTGGACTAAAGGATTTCCCTGGAACCTGAACATGTCCTTGTCGTGTCTCCTCCTCCTCGTGCGTCGCTCTGCCCTCTGCCAGTGCACAGTCGACTTCCACCTCCATCAAAGACTCTCCCCAGGTTTTGGAGGCTCAAGAAAGGCGTTCATGTTATCCATTCCAGTCCCTGGCCTGCGGTCTCTTAACAGGCCAGTCAACCTTTATGCTAACAAATTGGTTACTTCTCAGGATTCCACTTCAAATATAGCAAAAATAGCTGTTCTATGAGCTCAAAATGTGTTGTAGTGCCATGCAGGTTTTTGGCTTGTTGTCTATTTTCACATTGACATAAAATATGCAATATGGCCGTCTGGAGTGAGTTTGGAAAGATAGTGTTTGAAATTCATCAATCCCTTTAAATGAACCATCTCATTTTTGAGATATCCTCAAAAAGAAAAAAATACAAATAAAAACTACAAACAACAATAGCCGTAATGCAGGTGTGTCTCTGAGTGTACGTTTTGGATTGTGCCCTTGCGGATAAACCACTATTCTAATCTGTGTTGCTTTTTTACATATTTATTATTTTTGAGAACATGTCTAGGAGGATCCATGACAAATTAAGCATAATTTGTTTCCATTAGGCTTCAGTCATCTCGGTAAAAATGGTAGACCCCATAACACCCATTGCAGGTTACTGCCTCATCCACATTTTCTATGTGAGTAGATGATGATATGTTGTCATTTACGATAGGTGCGGCAACATTTTTAATGCTGTATCTTACAATATTGCCCCTCAGAATACTCATAGGCCTACATGATTGTTGCACTTAACAGTCCCTGTAGCTTACAGATTATTATGTAGCCTCATTTATAATAAGTATGTGTTATTTATTTTTGCAGGGCAACATTTTGAATGCTGGCAAATCCAATAATGTGAAAAAATACAGTACTTCTGTTATATTATAGAGCTTTTTCCTCATAGACTTTTCAACAATTATTTATACGATGGCGATTTCACGCCACAGACAAAGCCAAATCAGGTTGTGTGTTTATTGTCATGATTTGTCACGACCCGAGTTGGGTTTGTCGGCAGCGTAATCAAATATCATTTTTGACTAAGCTTTCTGCCTCCCACAGGTGCACAGTACCTGGGGGAGTGTCCCATCCAGCCATACAACCCCAACTACTGTACCTGATACTGGTGGGATGTTTCAGACTGTTCCTGATGTTGCTGGTGGAGATCCGCTGCTGCTACACCTGCAGGGAAGCCTTCCACACCCGCCTTTGGTTCTGCACTTGTATCGTCTATATTGTCCTCTTATGCTGGTTCATCACTGGTGTGTTTGAAAGTCTGTTTTTTTGGGCAGCTGCAAGGACTGGTATCAGAGGTGACTGAGGCTCAAACTATTAGAAATAAGCTTGAGGGACATGTACAATATCATCATTAAGTATGAAAACATTTTTAATGCATTTTTCCTTCTCAATTGCTCTAGGTAATGTGAGGATCTTCTCCGTTGACTACAATAATTCTACGTCGGAACATGATTGTCACAAGAGCGTTTCTGGAACACCGTAGCAGGCGACGTCCTACTGGCCTTACAGAGTTTCTTGCTGTTATGTGGTCTTGTTCTTATACCTCATAAGTACATTTGTACATGCTTTATGGGAACTAATTGCAAATAAGACCCAAACTATTGTATCTTATATATTTCCTGACTAACATACAAAAGTCGCCTGGAATTGTCTGAGGGGGAATTTAAGAAAAATGGCCTGTAAAGTATGACCCAAAAATATGCTTTTTGTCCCTTCAAGGAAGATTTCATGCTAAAGCCTATATCAATTTCATAAATGGTTTACCAAACGTTTCTCATTTGATCCTTGTGTATTTCTTCCTGTAGAATCTATTTTTTCAAATTACATTTTATCGTGTGCATAATTAATCAAATGAGTAGCATACTTGAAACAAGACTAACTTTCTTTACTGGGCTTATAATAGTCCCTAATCCGAGTTTTGTGAAATAAGCCCCTGGGTGACCTACAGTGCCTATACTGACCTGTATGGTAAATGAGTCTTTATAAACTAAACGATTATCATGGTTAACGCTGGACTAACATATTATGCCAAGAAAATTTCTCAACATGGAAGTTAGCATCCGGCAGTTTCCGCTGGGAACCTCTAATCAACATTTTTAACATTAAAACTCGGAGAACTCAAAATGCCTGGGTTAACATACTGGAAAATGGACTATATCAATTATTAGCTAATAGCATTTTTATTGGCTTGGGGTGGAGGCACTTTAGTGTTTAGTCCTGACTGTGTTGTTGAAATAAAGTATTCCAAAGTATTACAATAGTTGTTGTAGTTCACATTTTTATTGTGAACAATTTTCTTTAATAGCAAATTTACATTGACCAATCCACTGCCTTCTGTCCAATATAATAACTCTATGCACCTGCTGGATTTCCTTGAGCATCTAAACGATAATCTTAATAGTATTTACAAAAGTATCACTGCCATTATAAAGGTCACATTTGCATGATGTATTATTTTGACCAATTGGTTGGATTAGAACTTGTACTTATTAACTAATAAACACACGGAGCAGTCAGGGAGGAGCTTGTAGCAGTTTGTTTACGCCGCCATTTTGAATCTCGTTTGAAATCCCGTTTCAACTCTCGCGGGATTATATGCATTGTAACAGTTAACCGTTTACAGTGGACCTGTAACCACCAGATGGCGCTGGTTCACTCTAGTTCAATCTAGTTTACATTACTTAGATTGACATTCAAGCTGACCAATCACAGGCCGGTGTCAGCCCACTGACCAATCAGCGACGAGGGGGCGGGGCCACTGACAGAGCAGGAATATTATGAACTCCACGAGAATCATCTCGTCAGAATGCATCCAGATCTCATTTGAGCTAGACGCATTTTACCTTCCCGCTTCACAGCAACATCACTTTTCATATTTTACCAGAAAAATTGTCATCTTTGTGTGGAATACTCGTCTTTCTTGGCTACAGGAGGCTTAATCTGTACTAACGGTAAGTTAGTTTCAATATGTTTTAGTGGAAGCTACAAACTCTGGCTGAAGCTCTTCTCACCGTTGCTTGATGCAACTTACTTGCACCTTTTATTGTAAAAACATAACAGTGGAACATTAGTTGTGATTCATTTTAAACGTTCCAAAGCGTTCCTAAAGGACAACTGTTGTTTTTTTGCTCAGTTGAGTTGCCCTCATCTGACCATCACGTTCTAATCAACGGTCTGCCAAATCGGTCTGTAATAGGTCTCAAAACAGGACCTGTTGTATTGTATTGTAGTACTGTACAAATCATGGAGTACTGTGGCTTTCAACCATTTTGATACCAGGGCCCACCATTTATTCTGCTTTTGATCCACGGACCACCAATTAATGAAATTTTAATTGGCATATGTACAGTCGATTTTGTGCATGTATTGTAAATGTAATTTGGATCTCTCTCTCTCCCTCTCTTTGCCCTTCACAGGTGTGTCAGATCTCTCTCTCTTTCTATCTCTCTGTCTTTGTCTCTCTGCCTCTCTCTGTCTCTGTCTGTCTGTCTGTCTGTCTCTCTCTCTGTCTCTCTCTCTCTCTCTCTCTCTCTCTCTCTCTCTCTCTCTCTCTCTCTCTCTCTTTCAGATCCCACCATGGGTCAGTGCTTTGGTAAAGCACGGCCCAAGGAGAGGATCAGAGGTCGCACCAGTAGCTGGTTCCTGCAGAGGAAGGAGAAGGAGGTCCCTGCCTACACCATAGAAGAGACCATGGTGCCCCTGATGCAGACCCTCAGTGCAGAGGAGGTAGGGATGGCTCTATCATCAACTTGTGTTTCACCATGTTAATGGTGTTAATTCTTCTATTAGGACCTTTTTGTGGAGAGTGTACAAATGGAACCAAATGGACCCGCCAGGGTCCATTTGGTTCACATTTGTACACTCAGGAAACTTTGGAAATGTCCCTCTTTTAGGGTGCAACAGTCCTCCCGAGAGTTCAGTTTTCTGACTCCTCAATGTCGCAACATTTAGACTGGTCCGAGTATTACCGTATTTGGGCCGAGCCTTCATGTATTCTATTTATTCCATCATTGGTTAACAGTTATTAGCCGACGAGGCCTGACGACCATCAGGGGTTAATAAAATCTCTCTGTTTGTCCATCCCTATAGGAGCAGGTGCTTCACCAGCGCCTGCGCGACAGTGAACCGGTCTTCACTGGACACCACCTGACTGAGTGGTCGCCCTGCGCGGTGGAGCTCCACCGACTGCCTGCAGGGACTGCAGGGACGCTTCCTCAGTGGGCCATCGTATGTAAGTATCACCATGACCCACAGCAGGTGATTCTCGTTCCAGAGGAAAGTTATCCTCTGTCGAGCGACGACGAATTGTAGGGCAGCTGCCTGTGGTGCCACAACCATTATTATTGTTTTATTAAATATCACTAATATATAATATAAATATACAGTATATATAAATATCATTGTGTTCATATATTCATATAGTCTTGTGTCTTAATAATCTTTTCTTCAGTGTGTTCACAGGTTTTAGCGACAGAGTTCATCGCACTGCTGCTGCTCAGTGTCATCTTCACTATTCAGTTGGCCTTGCGTCTGGCGGGCTAAAAACAATGAAACAACAAAAACTAACAAGTGTTTTTCTTTGCAGGTTTCTACTGATGCCTGGTGGATAGCTTGGAGCGCCATTCAGACCCGTGACAACTAATATAACAAGTGTTTTTCTTTACAGGTTTTTACTGATGTCTGGTGGATAGCTTGGAGCGCCATTCAGACCCGTGACAACTAATATAACAAGTGTTTTTCTTTGCAGATTTCTACCGATGTCTGATGGATCTCGTGAGGTGCCAGTTCAACCATGTGTCAACTAAAACTAAAGTGTTTTTTCTTTACAGGTTTTCTACCGAGTGTGTGATTTCCCCACCCATACTAACAATTACAGTATGTTCAGTTTGCAGGTTTCTACTGATGTCCGGCGGGCTAAAGGCCTATTCAGTTTGCTTTTCGGTGATCACCGCGACTACCATGAACACCGTTGCCTACCATATGACGTCATACCACCGCAAACACCACTCTTTCCACCCTCTCTGATTTTTACTCACGGCCGCAGTGGTGCTCACCCGGAACAATGAATGAACAAACATGGCGACTTCGGTCACATTACGTCATCATCTAAACTGGCCAATCGGAGTACCCTGAGGGACAACCAACCATGCACCGTACACCACCACGCAAAAAACACTTAATAAGTTAAGTGTTTTTTTTTTTTTTATCTATCTTTCCTTTTACACAAGTAAAAAGGAAAGATACATAAAAGCACTAGAAAGCATTATAATTGAGGCAGGTACGCAGTAGAGAGAGAAAAGGGGGTGGGGAACATTAACAGTAAACAGTATGGTATTTACAGTAAGTTTCCGTCTCTAGGCCTTGGTCCGTCGCAGTTGCAACAGAAGCCCAACATAGTTAAGACAGCAGGCGACGCCGACAGGATCCACCTCGTCCACGCTGTTAACACGACACCAAAAGCTGCGTTCTGCCGTCCGAGGAGAGGGTCGGACGGCCGCGAGGATTATATATCGAGCACAGAGCGATTCATTACCGGCGTTGTAATTCGGACGTTCTACCAATCTTAAATAGGCTAATAATGACGTGAGGAGGGAAAGAGGACGGGCGAGGTGGTGGTGGTGGTCTGAATAGTGGTGGTTGCGGTGGTGGTTGCGGTGATCACCATAAATCTAAACTCTGAATGAGCCTTAACCCCCCCCCCCCCCCCCCACCACCACCACCTACCCAAAGTGGGTGGTGTGTGGGGGGGTGGGGGTCACCTCCCATGGGCTGCCACCTTGGCGTGGTGGAGGTGCTTACGATCCTTGTGATCAAACTAAGGGCAGCCCCTAAGATAAAACAAGCCTTTTACAGAAATCAGTCTGCACAAGGTACCAGAAGACCCTCATGGGACCTCCTAGAACAATGAAACTAAGAAAGAACTAGATCTCTGCTTCTTACCAAGGCGACACACAGGTATGTGATCATCATATTCTTGCTGTCTGGAGTAAACCACGCAACTCTTTGTTTTTGTTTTTGTTTTTTTAGGTTTTGGAAAGTACTTTAGATTTGGACAATTATTACTGAAAAAAATAACATCCATTTTGGCCACAGAGGTCCACAATAGTCCTGCACAGTGACGTCACCACCCCGGTTCCAGTCTTTTTTTCCCCCATTCATTTTTCTCATAGACTTTTCAAAATAATTTATATAAAGACGATTACAATGCGGACAAAGCCAACTCTGTTTGTGACAAATCATGATGACACACACAATCTTTTGGGACGATCAAATAATTTCTTAAGATGAAAAACGAAACAAAAAGTCCCAGATAGCAACATGCATTGATTCAACCAAAATTCAACGTTGAATCAATGCATTTTGCATTGATTCAACCAAAATTCAACGTTGAATCAATTCTTTTTGCTATCTGGGGTGTTTCCTACCAATTTGTACTTCTTGCTAATCAGATATTATATGATGATATTGTGTGTGTCATGATTTGTCACGACCCGTGTTGGCTTTGTCCGCGGCGAAATCGTCTTTATATGAATTATTTTCGAAAAGTTGAAAAGCAGGTCTATTGCATAATGTTTTTGATGCAGGAGCTGAAACGTGGATGGCTGTCCATAAGATGTGCACAGCTGGATGGAGGGAGAACAGAAATACAGGTGTTTCCATCGCCCCCTTCTTTATTTTTCACCCTTCATTTCCCCAACCCCCCAGAAATAACTGTCTTTTTGTCCAGTATCTTTGGTTTTACAGGTTTCTACCCACACCTTGGATGGTGTTGTATGGCTGTACATCCTGTTTCCTGTCTATCCTTTTCTTTTTGCAGGATTCTACTGATGTCTGGTGTGTTGGCTTCAGAGGTGCCATTAAACCCTGCGTGAAAACTAAGCTAAAACTAACAGTGTCTATGTTTTCTTCAGTGTGTTCAGTTGACAGGTTTCTACAGACTGAGTCCAGTGTGCTGCTGCTCAGTGTCATCTCCAACAGCCTTGTGTCTGGCTGGGCTGTAGCTTGAGATGCTCAACGTGTCGCAACGTTTCTGCACTGTTTTGTCTTTTTACAGGTTTCTAGAGATGCCTTGGATGGTGGATGGTGATGATGGATGGTGAAGTATACTCCCCTCCCCTTGTGTCTGTCCTATGTCTCTTGTGTGAAAACTTTATACGTATCTGTCATATATGCAAAAAAAAAAAAAAAAAAACAAGAAAAAAAAACACTTTATTACACCCCTACTAATTACTCTCTACATTTAGTTGATATTGTCCCACTGGACAATATTACATTTCATGAATGACTTAAAGCCTCACTATGGAACTTTTGTTACAGTGTTCAACCTTTATACTGTATATCAGGACTAGTATCCGTTTATTTCTAGATCTGACTGCATGTCTAATTTCTTGCTTGCTTTTCTTGTGTAATTATTTTTTGGTCCAATCTCATGACAATAATCTCTGTTTCAATCAGGAGCTGGTGGCAGATTGGTGTTGCTTGAGGACATGAATAACATGAATAGTCCCTGGTGGTCCCCAGAGCTCTGTCCTGCTACCCTGCTCTAAGGTCCATGCTGGTCCACACTGTGCACTGTGCCTGGACCCCTCTGTCTCCTGGCTGGAGAGAGTGAACTTCATCAACCTGAGGAAGGTACAGAGATTAGACTCACCACAGGTCTGTGTGCATTGAAAACCTGGGAACTAAATCGTTACCAAGACATTTCTTCACCAATTTGATTCTAGTGGTGTCAATTGGTGTCAACAATTCAACTCCTGTGGGAAACCTCATGAAACGGGTCAAAGTCGGGGTACTAGTCACAACCTATAGAAGGCAAAACATGCAAAATGTCATCATGCTTAGGGGGTTGTCATGATGCTGAATCCATTCCAAGCATTAGTTCCTCTGAGAAAACAACTCGTCATAAATGTGCTTAGTCATCACATTTAGGGAAATGTTATTGCCATTTTCAGCCCAATGAGTGTGTTCTTTTGTGCAAAATTATGGCTGTGGAATTCTCCTTTAACCATGCAAGGGGGGTTTCCATAAGTGCACCTGTTATTCTATTATATATTGTTCATTAACTTCAGTGACTATAATGAGCTCTATACTCAACCAGCTTATTGTAATGCAACATGGTGAACATGCAAGTCATACATCACTTTTCAAACAAAAACAACAAAGCAAAACTAGCAACTTATTAAGAGCATAACTATTTATGCATGTAAAAACTAAGCAAATGAAATCATTAAAGCTGAAAGGGGGATTTGAAGGGACTTGAGACTCGCTGTCCATGGTGCTGATCGTTGCTAAATGCATCCACTGTGGGTATGCAGCAAAATACATAGACTGTTTATTTTATTTTATGTTTATTTTACAGTATGTTGCCCCAGTGGGTCACTGAAGCTTTTATTAAAGTGGGTTAATTATGACCTAGCTCAGTCAGCTATATACCATGCCATAGTAGATTTAGACAGTGTTGGGCCTGTGGAAATGTGATCGATACAAACATTTTCTTCTGCAGATAACGCTGGCTGTGTGTTGGACTAAACTAAAAGATTTCCCTGGAACCTGAACATGTCCTTGTCCTGTCTCCTCCTTCTCGTGTGTCGCTCAGCCCTCTGCCAGTGCACAGTCGACTCCCACCTCCATCCCAGACTCTCCCCAGGTTTTGGAGGCTCAAGAAAGGCGTTCATGTTATCCATTCCAGTCCCTGGCCTGTGGTGTCTTAACAGGCCAGTCAACCTTTTTGCTAACTAACTGGTTACTTCTCAGGATTCCACTTCAAACATAGCAAAAATAGCTGTTCTATGAGCACAAAATGTGTTGTAGTGCGATGCATGTTTTTGGCTTGTTCTGGTAGATTGTCTATTTTCACGTTGACACAAGATATGCATTGTGGCCGTCTGGAGTGAGTGTGGAATATATGAAATTCATCAATCCCTTGAAATGAACCATCTCATTTTTGAGATATCCTCAAAAAGTCCTCAAAATAACTCAACACATGCGAAAACAAAACAAGAAAGCACATTGACATAACATGATGGATTGTTGTGTTATTAATCTATTACAAACATAAATGTGTATATTAAAGGAAATCTGTGAACAAGTTGATGTTAAGATGTCGTGTATGGTACAAGCCGTTGTTTTCAGAAATAAAATGATTGTATTTAAATATAAACTGCAGCCAGTCAGTGCTGCTGTCTTCTTGAGGTGGGAGACAGCAGGTTGAAGATGGACAGTCAAGGACAAATCATAGGTGGTTAAATACTGTACGTGTACCTGTTAGTGTCACTGGGTGAGGAACAGATTACTCAGAACTGCCTGTGTTTATAAACTTAAGGTATTATAGGCACATTAGGCAACTTCGTTCAACAATAGCCATAATGACTGTTTTTTCCATATCAAATGAGAACATGAAGGCCTAGAGAGAAGCAACATTTGGAAAGAAACTCGGCTGTACAAATACATTATATTTTTGGGACCAGAACTTATACACACTATTAGGATAAAACCTGTACAGTGAGGTTACTTAAACATAAACAGCATTGCAAAATCCAAGCCAATTTTGCCACTTTCCTCTTATCCTTTGGTTAATGCGTCATTATTGGTAATAATGATAACAATAATACAACACTACATTGGCAGTTTTAAATTCCATATGGTCATGACATGCATAAGCATCAGTCTGTCAGACAATGTACTACCTTAAAACCAGGCACACTCATCTTCCATCTTTAATGAACACAGTCCTTACACCTATAGAATAGTTATCACAATTGTGTGTCTTGTAGCACAACTTAAGCAAAGTGTTAGTAGAGTGTAATTATATAATTAGTTTGGTTGTTGGTCACAGGGCAACCAGACTATTATTGTCAGTATATTGTATGTTTCTAGAGGAACTTGTGATGTCATGCAGGTCTATTGGGTTTTCTATGTCATCAGGCCGATGCCATAATAACCAATGGGTTATTTTCCATTCCATTATTATCACATTTGTTGCGTTCAGGAAGAAACCACCTACCCACATTTTTTTTACATGTTTTATTTTCCCTTTTTTTTTTTCTTGTTTCTTGTGCTACTGAACAGCCTTTATATCTGAGTTGCTACGCAAATACTGAACACATGGAATGTAGTAAAATGTGCTTTGGACAAAACCTCTTGACTTCATCAGTGGGCTCTCAAAACTGTTTTTCGATAATGTCAGCACCAGTAATGATGCAAGATAATCCCTCTTTTTGAATATACTGTAACTAAAAGGAATGAGAGTTGACTTTGAGCAGATTTAACTGGCTATAACATTTCAATAGTCTGATTATGTGTGCAACAGCGCCACCTACTGTCTATAATAACTACCTGACTGGTCATAAATGTCCAACATTAAAACAGTAGCTGCTGTTTGCCTTAGATTAGATCATAACACTACGCTTCTGTGTTTTAAACACTAGTATTAGTGTTTGATAAAAAAAAAAAAAAATCATATAAGAATACCTGTAATACTAAAAACAGCAGAAAAGGTTTCGAGGAGGAAGCAGCCGAGGAGCAGCAATTTCGAAGTTTCCAGGTTTATTGTCATCTTGAATGATCACAGCAGCCATCACACACATACAGCTGGCAGTACATAGAGTATTGACTTTATTGCATCATGTAGCATTATGTCATGCCCCAAACCCCTAAGTTAAAGGTGTCATGATTACCAAATTAGGCATTGTCCTCTGTCCTGTCACTGAAGAAGCTACAGTAGATGTTCTCACGTCCCTAACCATTTGTAGCCAGGTTATTTCTGTAGAATGACCTCTAGACTCACTGTCTCTACCAAGTAAGCTCAACCTGTAGTGTGTTTCTGTTTATAAAACTGCAATCTGGTCATTGTCATTGTTGAGAAATAAAGCTTTTTTTTTAAACAGTTGCTGGCTTAAAATCAGTTTTAATTCAGTTGCTTGGTAACTTGGTATTACTTGTTACTCCCGTGATCGGAGCGGGCACAAGTTAAGCAATCAGTGTGCGGTTGTTGGTGGTCACCGTCCCTTGAAGTACTCTGATTGGCTGGTTTAGGTGATGACATAAAGGTGACATAATTAATAGATCTTCATAATTAATGTCGGTTGTGGAGGTGTTGGGGTACTTGCTCCCTGCTCGCTTGCTCCGCTCATGCACAAGTGGGCCATAGCCTATACTTGTGCACAATGTGCAAGTTTGAACTCTACGAGGTGCTGATTAGTAGTTTATTCATGTCAATGGGGAGAATGGCATTGTGGTGTGGTGTGATAAGATATTTAATCTAATATAAAGATCAGTGCTAATAGACCTTGCAATCAATTAATCAATCAAATATACCCAAATGTCTGAATGACTATAGTGCACATTTTAAATTATACTACCGATTAACCATGCATCCCCAGTAATTAGTGATGCACAATTAGTAGCATAATTTTAATGGTAAATTTCGTGTTTTGTATGATAAATCATGTGAAGCTATATTATAGCCCTGGTGTTCCTTCAAGTCTCTGCAGATACCAGGGGCGGATCTAGGCATGGGCATGGGGGGCAATGCCCCCCTAAATGCCCTGACTGCCCCACCAAACACAATGGCATGCAAAACAACAAGATATTTCGTTTTTTTAAAGGATATGAAACACTACTACTTCTACTAACTCCAATTGTGCCACCACTAAACCAACAGCATTTCATCATTGAAAACAGAAAAAAACTCTGAGTCAGACCTTTAGCTTTGGGGGCGACTTCATCGACCGTGGTGCGAAGTGACACGGGTGATGAAGTCGCACACATACCATTTTTGGTTACAGGACTTTTATTAGACAAGTAGTAAAGCATCAATAATAACATCAGTTGTTGTTGAAGTTGCAACAAATACATATTTTAAAAAACAAATAAATTGTAAATTAAATTCCATGCCCTGACGTATTATTAGGAGGACAAGATCGGGGAAAAAAAAGTTTTTGATTAATCTATTATGGTTAAAAGGAGTTTTATTGGAGTAGGAGCTATAGTGGGTTTATTTATTTATTTTTTAACAGGCTACTTGGACCCAGTGACCTCCACAAAATGACCAGAACTAACTCATCAAAAGTATTTCATACAAATGGGTTAGGCTAGCGTTAAGTTAAAAAAAAAATGTTGATGTTGTAAATTTATGGGTAGGCCCATCTGGATTAATGAGTATCCATTTACACTATTAGACAGTCATTGTTATGACTATATGACTGCAGTGTGGCTACATTTGACCGCGTTGACTGTTTTCAGCCAGCAGATGTCACTGTAGCGCTGCGCAACGTAAAGAGATAGAGCATTTATGCCAGTGTCCGGAACTGTTGTTCTGCAGTGTGTTGTCAGGAGGACACAGTACGCGGTGACACGGAACTGTTGTTCTGCAGTGTGTTGTCAGGAGGACACAGTACGCGGTGACACGGAACTGTTGTTCTGCAGTGTGTTGTCAGGAGGACACAGTACGCGGTGACACGCGTCCCTTTGAAGAGGAAGAGGGAAAACATCATGGAGGAGTGAAAGTTATTCTGGCTAAAGTTTAAAACGTAGAAGTGAAAACTACATTGTTTGATGGACTGATTCCATTGCTGCCTGTTGTGAAACACTGGATTTGTATGACAACTAGGTAGGTTTACTTGAGTGTGGTTTTATTTTTGTACATGTAGTGTGTTGTGTGTTGTTTACATTATGTTTGGGTTGTTGGACGTTGGATTGAGGCTGGTATTAAAAGGATCCCTGACTAACAAGTTAAACATCGCTTAAAACATTATACTTTCCCTATATAACTAAAATAAACAAATGAAAACACCATTGGCATCTTATTTCATTCATAAATAGAGAATATTTCACTCAACAGGAACTGCTCCTGTCCTGTCGCAGGATGATGATGTCACGTGTGATCTAGCTCTTTGGAGGATGAACATGCTCACGTGACATCATCCTTCGACCAGAGCACCTCATATTGAGTGAAAGATTCTATTATTTATGAAAGAAATAAAGTATTGTAGGTGTTTTTATCTGCATGTATAGTGTTTTAAGGCATATTTGTCTCATTAGCCAGGGACCCTTTTAAATAAATGTGATTTGAAGTATGTTTTATATTTGCATTTTTTTGCGATGTAAAGTATCAGATATCAGGAGTGTATGGGGGAAAAAAACGAATATATCTGATCGGAAACCAGTAAAAAATGACTATTGTTACATCCCTGTGAACACTTACTGTATGTGTGTTCTGTCCTCACCTCAGCCATGAGTAAAACCACATGTAACAGTAATGTTGTGTGTTCTCTGTCCACCATACCTCACCTCAGCCATGAGTTAAACCACATGTAACAGTAATGTTGTGTGTTCTCTGTCCACCATACCTCACCTCAGCCATGAGTTAAACCACATGTAACAGTAATGTTTTGTGTTCTCTCTCCACCAAACCTCACCTCAGCCATGAGTTAAACCACATGTAACAGTAATGTTGTGTGTTCTCTCTCCACCATACCTCACCTCAGCCATGAGTTAAACCACATGTAACAGTAATGTTGTGTGTTCTCACCTCAGCCATGAGTTAAACCACATGTAACAGTAATGTTTTGTGTTCTCTCTCCACCATACCTCACCTCAGCCATGAGTTAAACCACATGTAACAGTAATGTTTTGTGTTCTCTCTCCACCATACCTCACCTCAGCCATGAGTTAAACCACATGTAACAGTAATGTTTTGTGTTCTCTCTCCACCATACCTCACCTCAGCCATGGCTGACAACAGCCTGGACACTGAGCGCCAGAGAGAATCACCACAGGCTGCCAAGAAGATGAAACTGGACACTGAAAATGTGAGTGACCGTTTCCCCAAGCATCATTAACCTGGTCAGCAACATGACTCACAGATGAATAGTAGATCATAGGGCTGCAACGATTATTCGTTATCGGATCGATTAGACAATTACTTGTCAACTATTTTAGCGATCGATTAATCGGTTCGTCAACTAACATTTTTTACCCGTATTCCCACTTAACCATAGTTTTAACCAATTCAGCCCATTTTGAACATTTTGCTGTCTTTAATTAATATACGCTAAAGATGTTTTGTGGACCTAAACAAATCCCTGATTCCGTGTTTCCTAGAAATGGGTCTGAAAAAAAAAATCATTAACACGATGAAAACCATCTTGATGTTGTGTTTCACCATGTAAATGATTTTTCTTTTAGGACTTTTTTTTTCTGAGAGTGTACAAATGGACCCGCTAGGGTTCATTTGGTTCACATTTGTACACTCTCAGGATTTTTTTGAAAATGGATGGAATAGCCCTTTTAAGGTGATTGCTAAGTAATCCGATTAATCGATGAATTGGTTAAATAATCAGGTGATGAATCGATTATGAAAACAGTCGTTAGTAGTTTATTTATCTGATTCTAAATGTCCCTCTGGATGTTGTTGTTGTGGTTGCATTCAGGAGGACCTCTCCAGCGTGGCTCCATCCTCCCTGGATGCTGAGGTGTTCGTGGACCACCACCATCCCAACAAGCTGTTAGTGGGTCTCAACAGGTTCCTGTGTGATGTGGTTCTGTGCTGTGATGGACAGGAGTTCCCCTGCCATCGATATGTACTGGCCTCCTTCAGCCCTTACTTTGAGGTAAATGCACTCTTCTGTTGACTTGTTGTAAAGGAAATGTATTCAATTCTGACCAGGCTTTTGGGGGAACCGGTTACCGTGTTATTTATTCATGCAATCGATTTAAAGGGGAATCCAAGCCCAAAACACAACCCCCTCTTAATTGACCCCTGTCGCCATAGTAACTTACCTGGTAGAGTGCATTTTCACTGTAGATGTCCATGATATGTGAGGAAGGTCAAGGGCATAATAAGTCACCCTCATCATCCTCTATCAGGCGAATTCAGAATTCTGCCCTCTGGTCGCCGTTATCTGACCCCTCGTACCAGAACCAATCGCTACACCAATAGCTTTATTCCATCTGCTATCAGATGCTTGAACTCCAGGGGAATCCAAGTGTAGGTTATCCTGTTGTACAGAGGTGGCAGGTCTACGCTATTTATTGATATGGAATGTTCTATTTATTATTGCTATTTATAGGACACTTGAGCTGGTCCACCCACCCTTGCCAGTTTGTCGAATGAATGCTTGTTACATGTCTGTATTTTTTTGTATGATTAAGCACCAAGCTGCAATGAATTGCCCAGTCTGGGATCAATAAAGTAATCTGAATCTGAATCTGTAGTCCAAACTGATCCCCCCCCCTACCCGCCCACACACACGCACACCTGTCCCAGATCCACAGGCTCCGATATTAACTAATGATCTACCCGTACTTGCCATAGAAGGAGTTTACATCTGTCACACAAAAAAGGAAAAAAAAAAGGTTACTGTAGCAATAGTGGTCAATTAAGGGTGTTTTGGCCTGAAATTCCCCTTTAACTTTTGACACTAATTCAGAAAGGTCCAGAATGCATACCAGCTAACACTTCCAAGCCAAATATTCATCTTTCCAACATGCACAGGCCATGTTTACCTCTGGTATGAGGGAGTCCACACAGGACAGAGTGACCATCAGTGGAGTGGAACCTGAGATGATTGGTTTACTGGTGAACTATGCCTACACGTCTACAGTGTCCATCTCTACTGATAATGTACAGGTAATGTATTAACTCAATGAACCTCATTCAAAGTATCACCAGTGCTTCATGAAGTCAACTTGTTCATTTGCTCTAGGCCCTGCTAGTGGCATCAAACTTGTTGGAGGTCATACGTGTTCGAGAGGTCTGCTGTGAGTACATGAGGCGTCACATGGACGTTAATAACTGTGTGGAGATTTACTGCTTTGCTGAGGACCACTCTTGTGGCAAGTTAAAGGAACACAGCCCGGATTACATTCAGCAATACTTCAATGTCATCTACCAGCAGGTGAGCGATTTAGAATCATACATTTACATAAAGGTGTTGGTCTGTTGTTGCCCTTCTTCGCCTATGATGTTGTTTTGTTACTATAACTGAAGATTCCTCACACAGAACTGCGTAGAAGCATTCAATCAGTCACAGTGATCAGATATGTGTATATTAACTCATTGACAGATTAGCAGAAAAGATAGGCTCGCTCCCTTTATAGGCTCAATTTATAGAAAATCCTCTGTTGTGAATTTGTGCAAATGAATGATATCCAAAGACAGGGGAAAAATAAAATGAGTTGATCATGTGCCTTAGTTTTTTCAAATACATTTGAGACATTTGAGTGTGTATTTTCACATTTCACTGTTTCCAGGGCTCCTTCAGAGATAGATGCAATTAAAGTTATATAATGTATCAATCATAGTTGTAAAGTGTGTGAGGTGTTTTCTGGGTTTTGTAGTGCAATCACCACTTAAAGGACTTCATGAGGTGGTTGTGTGCAGTGGCTTAATGAGCCTGTTAACAAGACAAAACCTAAAATGACTTTTGGAGTTCTAAGCAGACAACAGAATAATCACTTTACTCCAAAAGTCGTGGTAAATCTGTTAAGGAGTTAATACACTAAACAAGCCATCTATCACTAGTAGAATACTTGAGAAATAGTGTGATGTATTAAGTGTAACGTCTGGGAACTATTTAATTTTCTTCTCCCAATAGGAAGCTTTTCTCTCCCTCTCTGTGGAAAGGCTGACAGAGGTTATCTCCAGTGACTATCTGAATGTTCCAGAGGACATGGTGTTTGAGGCTGCCATGCTGTGCTTGGACCAGTGTCCTACCCGCAAGCAGAGCTTTGGACAGGTCAGACATTTTTATAGTTACACCATGTTACAGCATCTATCTGCCTCAATAGTTTTAGCGTCGCTTTCCACTATATTCTTGGTACTTGCAAAGTAGTAGATATAAATCAGTGCTTTTTGGACAGTGTGTTACCTGGTTTTAACCAGTTCGTTAAAAGTCCCACCAGAAAAGACCGGATCCTGGACAAGTGCTACGTAAACGTGAAACTAGCTTACGAGTCCAGAATCAGACCCCCCATAGCCAACTCCGACCACAACGTTGTATATTTGATTCCCACCTACAAATCAAAATTAAAGCGCAGCAAACCCGAGGAAAGGGAAATAAGAAAATGGTCACCTGAAAGTAGAGAGAGGCTGGGAGCCTGCTTTGACTGTACAGACTGGGAGACTTTACACGGTAGCTCCATAGATGAAACAACCACTGTAACTAGTGACTATATAAACTTCTGTGTACAGTCTACTATCCCCACTAAGAAAATTAAGATTTACCCAAACAATAAACTTTTTGTGACCAGGGACATTAAAAACGACATAAACAAAAGGAAAGCTGCTTTCAAGAATAAGGACTTATTACAACTGAGAAGTATTGATAAGGCACTGAAAAAGAAACTAAGGGAAGCAAAACAGGCTCACAGAAAGCGTCTTGAGGACTCATTTCATGCAAACAACCATAAAAGACTCTGGGATACAATGAAAAGTATGACAGGCATGTCTACATCCAATAAGCCAATTGTGGTGGACAATGAACTGATGTTTGCAAATGATCTTAACATCTTCTTCTCTCGCTTTGAGTCTGAAAATAATGATGGTACAGATACATGTGCAGGTCTACTTGAGTCTGTTGTGCTTTCCAGTAGCGACAGAATCACAATAAGTGAGGAGGAAATCAGGGGCATCTTTCGGCGACTAAACCCCAAGAAAGCCCCTGGACCGGACTTAATTAGTCCCCTCATTCTAAAAGATTATGCCACAGAATTGGCACCTGTTTGGCAGCCTATCTTTCAACATATTGTGAATAACCCCCATTGCATTCCACAAGCCTGGTTAACTTCACACATTAAACCTCTGCCAAAAAAGCCAAATCCTAAACAACACAACGATTACAGGCCTATAGCACTCACTTCTGTTGTCATGAAAGCTCTGGAAAAAATCATGGTTCATCATCTCAATAATGCCATATGTAACTCACAGGATCCTTTTCAATTCGCTTACAAACAAGGTCGCAGTACAGAGGATGCAGTAGTCACGCTGGTACACCTCATCTCTAAACATCTTGACAATCCAAACTCATACGCCAGGGGTCTCTTCATAGATTTTTCATCTGCCTTCAACACAATAAGACCGGACCTGCTTCTCACTAAAATGATTCAGTTACAAATAAATCCTTATGTCACCCGGTTTTATCACACATTTCTCACTGACAGAACTCAGTATGTAAAGATAAACAAGACACTCTCCTCTCCCATCAGGACTAAAGTCGGTGCACCCCAGGGATGCATCAGCTCACCAGTTCTGTTTACTCTTTACACAACTGACTGTAACACCTGTGAGTCGAATCAGACCCTTCTGAAATATTCAGACGATTCTACTTTGATTTCCCTGATGTCTGTCAGTGATGACCCAATACAATACCAGCGTAGTGTTGATCGGTTGGTGGAGTGGTGTGATAGAAGTCACCTTATCATCAACACCGATAAGACTGAAGAAATTATATTTGGTACCGCTCCAGAGGTCTTGACACCACCTGTAACTATTCATGGTACTAATATTAAACAAGTCATGTCATACAAATATTTGGGGGTGATGATAGATGCCAACCTATCATGGTCCTCACATATTGAGTATATCTGTAAGAGAATACAGCAACGTATATACTCGTTACGTAGACTTAGATCTTTTGGTGCCAACAGTCAGATCCTGTCTCTATTTTACACATCTGTTGTCCAAACTGTGTTGTTGTATTGTAGCACGGCCTGGTTTAACAGCCTGTCAATAACATTCAAAAACAAATTGTATAGCCAAATCAAGATCTGTGCTAAAATTACTGGCAGGCCGGTCGAGGCCGTGCTACACTCATTCAAAGGAGCCCACAATAAGAGCATGCTCAGACTGGCAAATAGTATTTCTTCTGACCCCTCACATGTCCTGAATGAAGAATACCAGCTGTTGCCATCCATGAGGCGGTTCAGAGTTCCTAAATTTAGGAAAAACAGACTAAAGAACTCTTTTGTACATCAGTCTGTCCTACTTCTAAACCAGAATCGTTAAATCCAAGGTCTTGTTCGTCATGTCTTGCTCTTTGTTTTGTTTCTGTTTTTGTTTTTGTTTTCTGTATTGTATGTTGCACTTGTATGTTGTCTTATTTGTGAACGGTGTCGCCATGGAGGCAGGACAAATTTCAGTGCAAACTGACAATAAAGTTGTATCGTATCGTATCGTATCGTATCGTATTAGCCTCACCCTCAGTCCCAGGCTTACTCATCTGCTTACTCAAATACGTACCAAGGTTATACAGTATATGGTACTAACCAAAAAATAAAACCAACGGGTGTTATAGGGCCTACAACACCTTTAACTGAAATGTTTTACTTTATGAATACACATTTAGATTTTTGGCTAAAAAGTTGCCTATAACATAGGCAATATATGGGCCGAGCACAGATCTCGGTGGGACCCCAGTCTGAAGGGTGCAGGGGGATGACAGCGATCCTTTCCATGAAACCTGCTAGGTCTGGTCGGTGAGGTAGGAGGAGAACCACTATATTTACCAGATGACAGACAGTGCAGTGAGAAATCAAACCACAGCAGATTAAATATGCAAGAATCAAAACTTCTCTGCCGATCAAAGTATTAGATGAGAATGCCACCTAAAACTAAGCAGTTTTAACTAAATAGAATACTGTAAGAAAATAAATAAAAACTATCCAACGCACCAAGCTTAACTATTTGAATTAGAAAATTAAATGTTAAAACCAATTAAAATGGTAGTTGAACGTAGAAGGAAACTACAGCAGTGCATTAAGCCCACATCATGTGGGTGAAGCAATACTAATGTCATTGGAAGTTTAGGCAATCCGTGAAAAGAAGAAAATGTTATGTATTCTTGAGCTTGCAATTGTCAATATGCATTGTCAATATACATTATAGTAGTGCGTAAAACTTTTTTTTCACATATAAATAATGAAGAAAGTGTTGTATTTTTTAGTGTTATATTTTCACTCCATTGTGCATTAAACCTTTAAACCTTTGATTATTATGGCATACAGCTCATGAAAACCTTCTCAATGAATTAGAATATTTTACATTACAAGACCACTAAGAATATACAGTAATATGTTTTAAACAAGAAACGCTGATTATCTGAAAAGTACAACGTATATTGATGCATGCAGTTAATACTTGGTCAGGGCTACTTTTGAACAAATTATTTCATCAATGGGGCGTGGTATGGAGGTGATCAACCTGTGGCACTGTTGATGGAAGGCCAGGTGTGCTTTGATAACAGCCATAAATGAATTTGTATTGTTCAGTCTTATGTCTCACACCTTCCTCTTGACAATACAGCCCAGATTCTCTGTTGGGTTTGAAGTCAATACACATTAATGCACATTAATACCACAGTCAGCACAGCAGCTGCTAGCAGTTTAGGCTCTGTGGGCAGAACATTGAACCTTGTGAACATACTGAAGCACAAGGTACTCAAAAACGTTTTCACGGTCAGTGTTGTTTGTTTTCATCACAGCCATCTTTTTATATGTGAGCGGATCAACATCAGCTGATAACATGGCATTAATCATGGCAACATTCTAATGTATGCCTTATGATTATATGATGTTGATCACACAATATCCAGATGGACTAGTACTAATCCTTTCTGTTCTGTGTGTTCTTCAAGGTGTTAGAGCACATCCGTCTGCCTCTCATCAGCCCCTCCTACCTCCACACTGTGGTTGAGAGTCTGGATGTGGTGAAAGAACAGCAGGGATGTCAGAGGTTCATCTCTGAGGCCAAGGAGGTGCAGCCGTCCTCTAACACAGCACAGTCACGTGGGATTCCAGGTACCCTGCTGAACGCATGGTTCGCCTGATGATGATGATGATGATGAAGCCAAACACAATAGACATTTCTCTAAGCCCCTCCCCAAACTGGGATAGACAAACCTCTCCATCAATAGCTTTCCTATATGATAAAACATTGTTTTTAAAAATAATAATAATAATAATAATAATAATAAATGTCACATACAATATTTTTTTGCCTTGTTGATGGATTATTTGGAAGAGATTTTGAAGCTCTGGTTCCAAAAACGAACCAGTATTTAATGTGTGAGGCATTTAGAGGAGATGAGTACAGCAGAACGTAAATCTGTCCATTTTATGTAATCTCAATGAGGGCCGGCTCTAGCTCTCCCCACTAGGAGGTGCACAGGGATTAAAGTTCTCAGTACTGGGTACTGATTTCAGTCCTGACGATTTCACAAGGGTCATTTATTTAGCTCAGTGCTTATTTGCAAAAGATCATTTTCAGTCTCAATATGTTTTTTTTTTTTTTTTTACTTTAACCCCTGAATAACAATTCTTCTACATTTTCTAACTGAGCGGATTCTTGAAAATGAAGTAATTCGGAATCTGATGTTTAAATATAATTTAACACTTTTAGAGTATGAGTGTTATGCTGGGTAGGTCTACAAGCTAACAACTTGCAAGCAATAAAAAGTTTCACCACCACCACCACCACCTACCCAAAGTGGGTGGTGTGTGGGGGGGTGGGGGTCACCTCCCATGGGCTGCCACCTTGGCGTGGTGGAGGTGCTTATGATCCTTGTGATCAAACTAAGGGCAGCCCCTAAGATAAAACAAGCCTTTTACAGAAATCAGTCTGCACAAGGTACCAGAAGACCCTCATGGGACCTCCTAGAACAATGAAACTAAGAAAGATCTCTAGATCTCTGCTTCTTACCAAGGCGACACACAGGTATGTGATTATCATATTCTTGCTGTCTGGAGTAACCCACGCAACTCCCCTCTTTTTTTTTTCTTTTTTTTTTTTTTAGGTTTTGATACATA
This sequence comes from Benthosema pterotum, assembly GCA_039105355.1. Taxonomy (NCBI): domain Eukaryota; kingdom Metazoa; phylum Chordata; class Actinopteri; order Myctophiformes; family Myctophidae; genus Benthosema; species Benthosema pterotum. The sequence goes on from CM076970.1 coordinate 11,906,539, forward strand.
TTTGCATAAATCACTGCTACTGAACACCCTTTTTGTCTCTGTTTTGAAAATATTGAACCAGTGGAAAGTAGTTTAGATTTGGACAATTATTACTGAAAAACTAAAATTCATTTTGGCCACAGAGGTCCACATTTGCATAATGTTTTTGATGCAGGAGCTGAAACGTGGATGGCTGTCCATAAGATGTGCACAGCTGGATGGAGGGAGAACAGAAATACAGGTGTTTCCATCGCCCCATTCTTTATTTTACACCCTTCATTTCTCAAGTTTGGGACTTTTACTCAAGCGAGTTAATCTGTCTAACTCTTAATTTGGGACACCATATACATTAGTACAGCAGAATGCAAGGTCTACATTTACACAATTGGTATTGCTGCATTCTCTAGAACAACACCTTACAGGCAGTTGTGTTATTTTTTTTAATAAGCACACATTAAAGCAACCATTTGTCACAGCACATGTGACCTGTAAGCCTTCTTTTCCTCGTCATTAGTGTGAAGCTAACTTCCTTCTGTAAAGACTTACATCTACTTGTATTTCTAAGTGCGTTACTAATACTAGTGTGTTACTAATACTAACAAAGTGTATAGATGTTTTTCAGTTTGCAGGTTCAACTGGCAGACTGGCTTGAGATGCCATTCAACCCTGTGCACACCCCCAACCCCCCAAAATAACTATCTTTTTTGTCCAGTATCTTTGGGTTTGCAGGTTTCTACCCACACCTTGGATGGTGTTGTATGGCTGTACATCCTGTTTCCTGTCTATCCTTTTCTTTTTGCAGGATTCTACTGATGTCTGGTGTGTTGGCTTCAGAGGTGCCATTAAACCCTGCGTGAAAACTAAGCTAAAACTAACAGTGTCTATGTTTTCTTCAGTGTGTTCAGTTGACAGGTTTCTACAGACTGAGTCCAGTGTGCTGCTGCTCAGTGTCATCTCCAACAGCCTTGTGTCTGGCTGGGCTGTAGCTTGAGATGCTCAACGTGTCGCAACGTTTCTGCACTGTTTTTTCTTTTACTTTATAGGTTTCTAGAGATGCCTTGGATGGTGGAGTAAGTATACTCCCCTCCCCTTGTGTCTGTCCTATGTCTCTTGTGGTTGTCTGTGTGTTCCCATATGTAAAATTCTAGACTTATCTGTCATATATGCAAAAAGAAATGTTTTATTACACCCCTACTAATTACTGTCTACATTTAGTTGATATTGTTTTGTTCTCAACACCTTGTCATAAACCTCCTCCTTAATACATGGTTAAGGATGCTGAAAATAGCTGATCTTCTGCAGATCTACATATTCAGTGTTTATAAGCCCACTCCGATTGTATCTTTCAAACACACGAATAGTTTCGACAATATTACATTTCATGAATGACTTAAAGCCTCACTATGGAACTTTTGTTACAGTGTTACAGAAGCTGGTTTGTGTTCAACCTTGATATATCAGGACTAGTATCTGTTTATTTCTAGATCTGACTGCATGTCTAATTTCTTGCTTGCTTTTCTTGTGTAATTATTTTTTGGTCCATTCTCATGACAACAATCTCTGTGTCAATCAGGAGCTGGTGGCAGATTGGTGTTGCTTGAGGACATGAATAACTAGTCCCTGGTGGTCCCCAGAGCTCTGTCCTGCTACCCTGCTCTAAGGTCCATGCTGGTCCACACTGTGCACTGTGCCTGGACCCCTCTGTCTCCTGGCTGGAGAGAGTGAACTTCATCAACCTGAGGAAGGTACAGAGATTAGACTCACCACAGGGCTGTGTGCACTGAAAACCTGTCTAATAACATGCACTTAAATGGTCAAATCAGTCGGGGTACTAGTCACAACTTATAGAAGGCAAAACATGCAAAATGTCAATGTCAGGCTTAGGGGGTTGTCATGATGCTGAATCCATTCCAAGCATTAGTTCCTCTCAGAAAACAACAACTTGGGCTAAAAACAGTTATCCCTGACATCATAAATGTGCTTAGTAATCACATTTGGCCAAATGTTATCACCATTTTCAGCCCAATGAGTGTGTTTTTGTGTGCAAAATTATGGCTGTGGAATTCTCCTATAACCATGCATGAGTTTCCATAAGTGCACCTGTTTTTCTCTACCGTTCGGTAACCTCTGTGACTATAATGAACTCTATACTCAACCAGTTAATTGTAATGCAACATGGTGAACTTGCAAGTTATTCATCACTTTTCAAAGAAAAACAACAAAGCAAAACAAGCAACATTAAGAACTATTTAAGCATGTAAAAACTAAGCAAATGAAATCATTAAAGCAAATGATTGAGGGACTTGAGACTCGCTGTCCATGGTGCTGATCGTTGCTCAATGCATCCACTGGGTGTATGCAGCAAAATACAATGGACTGTTTATTTTATTTTACGTTTATTTTACTAGAATGTTGCCCCAGTGTGTCACTGAAGCTTTTATTAAAGTGGGTTAATTGTGACCTAGCTCAGCTATATACCATGGCATAGTAGATTTAGACAGTGTCCTAGAGCATTTTCTTCTGCAGATAACGCTGGCTGTGTGTTGGACTAAAGGATTTCCCTGGAACCTGAACATGTCCTTGTCGTGTCTCCTCCTCCTTGTGCGTCGCTCAGCCCTCTGCCAGTGCACAGTCGACTCCCACCTCCATCCCAGACTCTCCCCAGGTTTTGGAGGCTCAAGAAAGGCGTTCATGTTATCCATTCCAGTCCCTGGCCTGCGGTCTCTTAACAGGCCAGTCAACCTTTATGCTAACTAACTGGTTACTTCTCAGGATTCCACTTCAAATATAGCAAAAGTAGCTGTTCTATGAGCTCAAAATGTGTTGTAGTGCGATGCAGGTTTTTGGCTTGTTGTCTATTTTCACATTGACATAAAATATGCAATATGGCCGTCTGGAGTGAGTTTGGAAAGATAGTGTTTGAAATCCATCAATCCCTTTAAATGAACCATCTCATTTTTGAGATATCCTCAAAAAGAAAAAACTACAAATAAAAACTACAAACAACAATAGCCGTAATGCAGGTGTGTCTCTGAGTGTATGTTTTGGATTGTGCCCTTGCAGATAAACCACTATTCTAATCTGTGTTGCTTTTTTACATATTTATTATTTTTGAGAACATGTCTAGGAGGATCCATGACAAATTAAGCATCATTTGTTTCCATTAGGCTTCAGTCATCTCGGTTAAAATGGAAGACCCCATAACACCCATTGCAGGTTACTGCCTCATCCACATTTTCTATGTGAGTAGATGATGATATGTTGTCATTTACGATAGGTGCGGCAACATTTTTAATGCTGTATCTTACAATATTGCCCCTCAGAATACTCATAGGCCTACATGATTGTTGCACTCCCTGTAGCTTACAGATTATTATGTAGTCTCATTTATAATAAGTATGTGTTATTTATTTTTGCAGGGCAACATTTTGAATGCTGGCAAATCCAATAATGTGAAAAAATACAGTACTTCTGTTATATTATAGAGCTTTTTCCTCATAGACTTTTCAACAATGATTTATACGATGGCGATTTCACGCCACAGACAAAGCCAAATCAGGTTGTGTGTTTATTGTCATGATTTGTCACGACCCGAGTTGGGTTTGTCGGCAGCGTAATCAAATATCATTTTTGACTAAGCTTTCTGCCGCAGGTGCACAGTACCTGGGGGAGTGTCCCATCCAGCCATACAACCCCAAGTACCTGATACTGGTGGGATGTTTCAGACTGTTCTGGTGGAGATCCGCTGCTGCTACACCTGCAGGGAAGCCTTCCACACCCGCCTTTGGTTCTGCACTTGAATCGTCGATATTGTCCTCTTATGCTGGTTCATCACTGGTGTGTTTGAAAGTCTGTTTCTTTTGGGCAGCTGCAAGGCCAAGGACTGGTATCAGAGGTGACTGAGGCTCAAACTATTAGAAATAAGCTTGAGGGACATGTACAATATCATCATTAAGTATGAAAACATTTTTAATGCATTTTTCCTTCTCAATTGCTCTAGGTAATGTGAGGATCTTCTCCGTTGACTACAATAATTCTACGTCGGAACATGATTGTCACGAGAGCGTTTCTGGAACACCGTAGCAGGCGACGTCCTACTGGCCTTACAGAGATTCTTGCTGTTATGTGGTCTTGTTCTTATATGCCTTATAAGTACATTTGTACATGCTTTATGGGAACTAATTGCAAATAAAACCCAAGCTATTGTATCTTATATATTTCCTGACTAACATACAAATAGTCGCCTGGAATTGTCTGAGGGGGAATTTAAGAAATATGGCCTGTAAAGTATGACCCAAAAATATGCTTTTTGTCCCTTCAAGGAAGATTTCATGTTAAAGCCTATATCAATTTCATAAAATGGTTTACCAAACGTTTCTCATTTGATCCTTGTGTATTTCTTCCTGTAGAATCTATTTTTTCAAAGTACATTTTATCGTGTGCATAATTAATCAAATGAATAGCATACTTGAAACAAGACTAACTTTCTTTACTAGGCTTATAATAGTCCCTAATCCGAGTTTTGTGAAATAAGCCCCTGGGTGACCTACAGTGCCTATACTGACCTGTATGGTAAATGAGTCTTTATAAACTAAACGATTATCATGGTTAACGCTGGACTAATATATTATGCCAAGAAAATTGCTCAACATATGGAAGTGAGCATCCGGCAGTTTCTGCTGGGGACCTCTAATCAACATTTTTAACATTAAAACTCGGTGAACTCAAAATGCCTGGGTTAACATACTGGCAAATGGACAATACCAATTATTAGCTAATAGCATTTTTATTGGCTTGGGGTGGAGGCACTTTAGTGTTTAGTCCTGACTGTGTTGTTGAAATAAAGTATTCCAAAGTATTACAATAGTTGTTGTAGTTCACATTTTTATTGTGAACAATTTTCTTTAATAGCAAATTTACATTGACCAATCCACTGCCTTCTGTCCAATATAATAACTCTATGCACCTGCTGGATTTCCTTGAGCATCTAAACGATAATCTTAATAGTATTTACAAAAGTATCACTGCCATTATAAAGGTCACATTTGCATGATGTATTATTTTGACCAATTGGTTGGATTAGAACTTGTACTTATTAACTAATAAACACAAGGAGCAGTCAGGGAGGAGCTTGTATCAGTTTGTTTACGCCGCCATTTTGAATCTCGTTTGAAATCCCGTTTCAACTATCGCGGGATTATATGCATTGTAACAGTTAACCGTTTACAGTGGACCTGTAACCACCAGATGGCGCTGGTTCACTCTAGTTCAATCTAGTTTACATTACTTAGATTGACATTCAAGCTGACCAATCACAGGCCGGTGTCAGCCCACTGGCCAATCAGCGACGAGGGGGCGGGGCCACTGACAGAGCAGGACCCTACAGGTATATTATGAACTCCACGAGAATCATCTCGTCAGAATGCATCCAGATCTCATTTGAGCTAGACGCATTTTACCTTCCCGCTTCACAGCAGCATCACTTTTCATATTTTACCAGAAATATTGTCATCTTTGTGTGGAATACTCGTCTTTCTTGGCTACAGGAGGCTTAATCTGTACTAACGGTAAGTTAGTTTCAATATGTTTTAGTGGAAGCTACAAACTCTGGCTGAAGCTCTTCTCACCCTTGCTTGAATTGATGCAACTTACTTGCACCTTTCAATTGTAAAAACATAACTGTGGAACATTAGTTGTGATTCATTTTAAACGTTCCAAAGCGTTCCTAAAGGACAACTGTTGCTCAGTTGAGTTGCCCTCATCTGACCATCACGTTCTAATCAATGGTCTGCCAAATCGGTCTGTAATAGGTCTCAAAACAGGTCCTGTTGTATTGTATTGTAGTACTGTACAAATCATGGAGTACTGTGGTTTTCAACCATTTTGATACCAGGGCCCACCATTTATTCTGCTTTTGATCCACGGACCACCAATTAATGAAATTTTAATTGGACAATCGATTTTGTGCATGTATTGTAAATGTAATTTGGATCTCTCTCTCTCTCTCTCTCTCTCTCTCTCTCTCTCTCTCTCTCTCTCTCTCTCTCTCTCTTTGCCCTTCACAGGTGTGTCAGATCTCTCTCTCTTTCTATCTCTCTGTCTTCGTCTCTCTGCCTCTCTGTCTCTCTCTCTGCCTGTCTGTCTGTCTGTCTCTCTCTCTGTCTCTGTCTCTCTCTCTCTGTCTCTCTCTCTCTCTCTCTCTCTCTCTCTCTCTCTCTCTCTCTCTCTCTCTCTCTCTCTCTCTCTCTCTTTCAGATCCCACCATGGGTCAGTGCTTTGGTAAAGCACGGCCCAAGGAGAGGAGCAGAGATCCACCTGGTGCAGCCAGAGGTCGCAGCAGTACCCCCGTCCTGCAGAGGATGGAGGTCCCCGCCTACACCATAGAAGAGACCATGGTGCCCCTGGTGCAGAGCCACGGTGCAGAGGAGGTAGGGATTGCTCAGTTTTCTGACCCCTCAATGTCCGAACATTTCAACTGGTCCGAGTATTATTCGGGCCGAGCCTTCATGTATTCCATTTATTCCCTCAGGGGTTAACGGTTATTGGCCGACAAGGCCTGACCACCATCAGGTTTAATAAAACCTCTCTGTTTGTCCATCCCTATAGGAGCGCCTGCGCCAGGTGCTGCAACATCACCCAGAACTCACCAGCGCCCAGACGGAGAGCCTCGTCCGGTACGTATCAGACCTTTTCTCTTTTCTGAGCGACGACGACTCGTAGGGCAGCTGCCGAGGACTGCCTGTGTCTGTGGTGACACAACCATTTTTATTGTTTTATTAAATATCACTAATATATAAGATAGATGTACAGTAAATATAAATATCATTGTGTTCATATGTTTATATAGTCTTGTATGTTACTAATATTAGCAAAGTGTATGTTTTCAGTTTGCAGGATTCTACTGACGTCTGGCGTGTTGGCTTCAGAGGTGCCATTAAACCCTGAGAGAAAACTAAGCTAAAACTAACAGTATCTTTTTTCTATGTTACAACCTCCCCCCATCCCCCAAAAAACAACAAAAAAAAACAAAAAAAAATGTGTATCAGTTTGCCTGTCTTAATAATCTTTCTTCACAGGTTTTAGCGACAGAGTTCATCACTGCTGCTGCTCAGTGTAATCTTCACTGTTTTTTCTTTTCAGGTCTCTACGGATGTCTGGTGGATAGCTTGGAGCGCCATTCACCCCTGTGTCAACTAAAACTAACAAGTGTTTTTCTTGCAGGTTTTCTACCGAGTGTGTGATTTCCCCACCCATGCTAACAATTACAGTATGTTCAGTTTGCAGGTTTCTACCGATGTCCGGCGGGTTAAGGCCTATTCAGAGTTTGATTTTCGGTGATCACCGCGACCACCATGACCACGTTGCCTACCATATGACGTCATACCACGGCACTGCAAACACCGCTCTTTCCACCCTCTCTAATTTGAGCTAAACCAATCACATTGGCTGGGAACCACCAGGCAATGTTGATTGGTCCTGAAGTTTGGAGCAGGATTCTTTTTGACAGCTCGAGACGTAAAATAAAAGAAACCCACAATAGCGCGAGAAGAAAGAAGGAATTTAATGAGAGACCATGACATAAATAGACTAGATCAACTCTATGGAGTTTCATGCGTAACACTTGCGCGTTATACACAAATAGGTAGCCTACTTGTGCGTAAGCGGAGCAGGCGAATCAGAAATGAACAAACAGAAATGAACACATTCCGTCATCAATCACGTCACCAATCGGAATACCCTGAGGGACAACCAACCATGCACCGTACACCACCGTGCAAAAAACACTTATTAACTTAACGCAAGTAAAAAGGAAAGATACATAAAAGCACTAGAAAGCATTATGAGGAAGGTATGTAGTAGAGAGAGAAAAGGGGGTGGGGAACATAAACAATAAGGGAAAGAGGAGGGGCGAGGTGGTGGTGGTCTATGAATAGTGGTGGTTGCGGTGGTCGGAGTAGTCGTTGCGGTGATCACTGTAAATCTAAACTCTGAATGAGCCTTAACCCCCCCCCCCCCTCCCTCACCACCACCTACCCAAAGTGGGTGGTGTGTGGGGGGGTGGGGGTCACCTCCCATGGGCTGCCACCTTGGCGTGGTGGAGGTGCTTACGATCCTTGTGATCAAACTAAGGGCAGCCCAAGATAAAACAAGCCTTTTACAGAAATCAGTCTGCACAAGGTACCAGAAGACCCTCATGGGACCTCCTAGAACAATGAAACTAAGAAAGAACTAGATCTCTGCTTCTTACCAAGGCGACACACAGGTATGTGATCATCATATTCTTGCTGTCTGGAGTAACCCACGCAACTCCCCTCTTTTTTTTTTTTTTTTTTTTTTTTTTTTTTAGGTTTTGATACATATTTGCATAAATCACTGCTACTGAACACCCTTTTTGTCTCTGTTTTGAAAATATTGAACCAGTGGAAAGTAGTTTAGATTTGGACAATTATTACTGAAAAACTAAAATTCATTTTGGCCACAGAGGTCCACATTTGCATAATGTTTTTGATGCAGGAGCTGAAACGTGGATGGCTGTCCATAAGATGTGCACAGCTGGATGGAGGGAGAACAGAAATACAGGTGTTTCCATCGCCCCATTCTTTATTTTACACCCTTCATTTCTCAAGTTTGGGACTTTTACTTAAGCGAGTTAATCTGTCTAACTCTTAATTTGGGACACCATATACATTAGTACAGCAGAATGCAAGGTCTACATTTACACAATTGGTATTGCTGCATTCACTAGAACAACACCTTGCAGGCAGTTTTGTTAATATGACAGTTCTTTTTTTTTAATAAGCACACATTAAAGCTACCATTTGTCACAACACATGTGACCTGTAAGCCTTCTTTTCCTCGTCAGTCGTCAGTAGTGTGAAGCTAACTTCCTTCTGTAAAGAGTTACATTTACTTGTATTTCTAAGTGCGTTACTAATACTACTTTGTTACTAATAGTAACAAAGTCTATAGATGTTTTTCAGTTTGCAGGTTCTACCGATGTCTGGTGGACTGGCTTGAGATTCCATTCAACCCTGTGCACACCCCCAACCCTCCAAAATAACTGTCTTTTTGCCCAGTATCTTTGATTTTGCAGGTTTCTACCCACACTTTGGATGGTGTTGTATGGCTGTACATGCTGTTTCCTGTATCCTTTTCTTTTCGCAGGATTCTACTGACGTCTGGCGTGTTGGCTTCAGAGGTGCCATTAAACCCTGCGTGAAAACTAAGCTAAAACTAACAGTGTCTATGTTTCAGTGTGTTCAGTTGACAGGTTTCTACAGACAGTCCAGTGTGCTGCTGCTCAGTGTCATCTCCAACAGCCTTGTGTCTGGCTGGGCTGTAGCTTGAGATGCTCAACGTGTCGCAACGTTTCTGCACTGTTTTTTCTTTTACTTTACAGGTTTCTAGAGATGCCTTGGATGGTGGAGTAAGTATACTCCCCTCCCCTTGTGTCTGTCCTATGTCTCTTGTGTTTGTCTGTGTGTTCCCATATGGAACATTTTATACTTCTATGTCATATATGCAAAAATAAATGTTTTATTACACCCCTACTAGTCTACATTTAGTTTAGTTAATATTGTTTTGTTGTCAACACCTTGTCATAAACCTCCTCCATAATACAAAGTTAAGGATGCTGAAAATAGCTGATCTTCAGCAGATCTACATATTCAGTGTTTATAAGCCCACTCCGATTGTATCTTTTAAACATTCTAATACTTTCGACAATATTACATTTCATGAATGACTTAAAGCCTCACTATGGAACTTTAGTTACAGGTTTGTGTTCAACCTTTTTTATATCAGGTCTAGTATCTGTTTATTTCTAGATCTGACTGCAAGTCTAATTTCTTGCTTGCTTTTCTTGTGTAATTATTTTTGGTCCATTCTCATGACAACAATCTCTGTGTCAAACAGGAGCTGGTGGCAGATTGGTGTTGCTTGAGGACATGAATAACTAGTCCCTGGTGGTCCCCAGAGCTCTGTCCTGCTACCCTGCTCTAAGGTCCATGCTGGTCCACACTGTGCACTGTGCCTGGACCCCTCTGTCTCCTGGCTGGAGAGAGTGAACTTCATCAACCTGAGGAAGGTACAGAGATTAGACTGAAAACCTTGGAACTAAATCCTTACCAAGACATTTCTTCACCAATTTGATTCTAGTGGTTCAATTCAACTCCTGTGGAAAACCTCATGAAACAGGTCAATGTCCCGGTACTAGTCACAACCTATAGAAGGCAAAACATGCAAAATGTCATCATGCGTAGGGGGTCGTCATGATGCTGAATCCATTCCAAGCATTAGTTCCTCTCAGAAAACAAGTCATTGGGCTGTGTGTTCAACAGTTAGAAATGTGCTTAGTCATTACATTTGGGCAAATGTTATTCCCATTTTCAGCCCAATGACTATGTTTTTTGTGTGCAACCAGAATTCATGGCTGTGGATTTCCCCTTTAACCATGCAAGGAGAGTTTCCATAAGTGCACCTGTTATTCTATATTCTTCATTAATCTTAGTGACTATAATGAGCTCTATTACATTACTAATGTTACTAATGCAACATGGTGAACATGCAAGTTATACAACTCTTTTCAAACAAAAACAACAAAGCAAACCAAGCAACTTTATTAAGAACATAACTATTTAAACATGTAAAAACTAAGCAAATGAAATCATTAAAGCTAATGATTGAGGGACTTGAGACTCGCTGTCCATGGTGCTGATCGTTGCTCAATACATCCACTGTGTGTTCAGCAAAATACAATGGATTGTTTATTTCTAGCTACAGTATGTTACATCAGGCTGTCACTGAAGCTTTTATTAAAGTGGGTTAAGTATGACCTAGCTCAGCTATATACCATGTCATAGTAGATTTAGACAGTGTCCTAGAGTGTTGGGCCTGTGGAGATGTGATTGATAAAAACAAATACAGTTGTGTGTCATATTCTTGCTGTCTGGAGTAAACCACGCAACTCCCCTCTTTTTTTTTTTTTAGGTTTTGATACATATTTGCATAAATCATTGCTATTGAACAGCCTTTTTGTCTCTGTTTTGAAAATATTGAACCAGTGGAAAGTAGTTTAGATTTGGACGATTATTACTGAAAAGCTAAAATCCATTTTGGCCACAGAGGTCCACAATTACATAATGTTTTTGATGCAGGAGCTGAACGTGGATGGCTGTCCATAAGATGTGCACAGCTGGATGGAGGGAGAACAGAAATACAGGTGTTTCTATCGTCCCATTCTTTATTTTTACACCGTTCATATCTCAAGTTTGGGACTTTTACTCAAGCGAGTTAATCTGTCTAACTCTTAATCTGGGACACCATATACATTAGAATGCAAGGTCTACATTTACACAATTGGTATTGCTGCATTCACTAGAACAACACCTTACAGGCAGTTGTGTTATTTTTTTTTAATAAGCACACATTAAAGCAACCATTTGTCACAGCACATGTGACCTGTAAGCCTTCTTTTCCTCGTCATTAGTGTGAAGCTAACTTCCTTCTGTAAAGACTCACATCTACTTGTATTTCTAAGTGCGTTACTAATACTAGTGTGTTACTAATACTAACAAAGTGTATAGATGTTTTTCAGTTTGCAGGTTCAACTGGCAGACTGGCTTGAGATGCCATTCAACCCTGTGCACACCCCCAACTCCCCAAAATAACTGTCTTTTTGTCCAGTATCTTTGGTTTTGCAGGTTTCTACCCACACCTTGGATGGTGTTGTATGGCTGTACATCCTGTTTCCTGTCTATCATTTCTTTTTGCAGGATTCTACTGATGTCTGGCGTGTTGGCTTCAGAGGTGCCATTAAACCCTGCGTGAAAACTAAGCTAAAACTAACAGTGTCTATGTTTTTGTCAGTGTGTTCAGTTGACAGGTTTCTACAGACTGAGTCCAGTGTGCTGCTGCTCAGTGTCATCTCCAACAGCCTTGTGTCTGGCTGGGCTGTAGCTTGAGATGCTCAACGTGTCGCAACGTTTCTGCACTGTTTTTTCTTTTACTTTACAGGTTTCTAGAGATGCCTTGGATGGTGGAGTAAGTATACTCCCCTCCCCTTGTGTCTGTCCTATGTCTCTTGTGTTTGTCTGTGTGTTCCCATGTGGCAAACTTTAGACTTATCTGTCATATGTGCAAAAAGAAATGTTTTATTACACCCCTACTAATTACTGCCTACATTTAGTTTAGTTAATCTTAGTTTAGCTTTGTTCTCAACACCTTGTCATAAACCTCCTTAATACAAAGGAGGATGCTGAAAATAGCTGATCTTCAGCAGATCTACATATTCAGTGTTTATAAGCCCACTCCCATTGTATCTTTTAAACATTCTAATAGTTTTGACAATATTACATTTCATGAATGACTTAAAGCCTCACTATGGAACTTCTAGATCTGACTGCATGTCTAATTTCTTTCTTGCTTTTCTTGTGTAATTATTTTTTGGTCCGTTCTCATGACAACAATCTCTGTGTCAATCAGGAGCTGCCTGGCAGATTGGTCTTGCTTGAGGACATGAATAACTAGTCCCTGGTGGTCCCCAGAGCTCTGTCCTGCTACCCTGCTCTAAGGTCCATGCTGGTCCACACTGTGCACTGTGCCTGGACCCCTCTGTCTCCTTGCTGGAGAGAGTGAACTTCATCAACCTGAGGAAGGTACAGAGATTAGACTCACCACAGGGCTGTGTGCACTGAAAACCTGGGAACTAAATTGTTATCAAGACATTTCTTCACCCATTTGATTCTAGTGGTGTCAATTGGTGTCAACAATTCAACTCCTGTGGAAAAGCTCATGAAACAGGTCAATGTCCGGGTACTAGTCACAACATATAGAATTCATGGCTGTGGAATTCTCCTTTAACCATGCAAGAAGGGTTTCCATAAGTGCACCTGTTATTCTATAATATTGTTCATTAACCTCAGTGACTATAATGAGCTATATTACATTACTAATGTAATGCAACATGGTGAACATGCAAGTTTTACATCACTTTTCAAACAAAAACAACAAAGCAAAACAAGCAACTTTATTAAGAGCATAACTATTTAAACATGTAAAAACTAAGCAAATGAAATCATTAAAGCTAATGATTGACGGACTTGAGACTCGCTGTCCATGGTGCTGATCGTTGCTCAATGTTCAGCAAAATACAATGGATTGTTTATTTCTAGCTACAGTATGTTGCATCAGGCTGTCACTGAAGCTTTTATTAAAGTGGGTTAAGTATGACCTAGACCATGTCATAGTAGATTTAGACAGTGTCCTAGAGTGTTGGGCCTGTGGAAATGTGATTGATAAAAACAAATACAGTTGTGTGTCATATTCTTGCTGTCTGGAGTAAACCACGCAAGTCCCCTCTTTTTTTTTTTAAAAGGTTTTGATACATATTTGCATAAATCATTGCTATTGAACACCCTTTTTGTCTCCGTTTTGAAAATATTGAACCAGTGGAAAGTAGTTTAGATTTGGACAATTATTACTGAAAGAATCAAATCCATTTTGGCCACAGAGGTCCACATTTGCATAATGTTTTTGATGCAGGAGCTGAAACGTGGATGGCTGTCCATAAGATGTGCACAGCTGGATGGAGGGAGAACAGAAATACAGGTGTTTCCATCGCCCCATTCTTTATTTTACACCCTTCATTTCTCAAGTTTGGGACTTTTACTCAAGCGAGTTAATCTGTCTAACACTTAATTTGGGACACCATATACATTAGTACAGCAGAATGCAAGGTCTACATTTACACAATTGGTATTGCTGCATTCACTAGAACAACACCTTACAGGCAGTTGTGTTATTTTTTTAATAAGCACACATCAAAGCCACCATTTGTCACAGCACATGTGACCTGTAAGCCTTCTTTTCCTCGTCATAAGTGTGAAGCTAACTTCCTTCTGTAAAGACTCACATCTACTTGTATTTCCAAGTGCGTTACTAATACTAGTGTGTTACTAATACTAACAAAGTGTATAGATGTTTTTCAGTTTGCAGGTTCAACTGGCAGACTGGCTTGAGATGCCATTCAACCCTGTGCACACCCCACCCCCAACCCCCCAAAATAACTGTCTTTTTGTACAGTATCTTTGCTTTTGCAGGTTTCTACCCACACCTTGGATGGTGTTGTATGGCTGTACATCCTGCTTCCTGTCTATCCTTTTTTTTTTTTTTTTTTGCAGGATTCTACTGATGTCTGGCGTGTTGGCTTCAGAGGTGCCATTAAACCCTGCGTGAAAACTAAGCTAAAACTAACAGTGTCTATGTTTTCTTCAGTGTGTTCAGTTGACAGGTTTCTACAGACTGAGTCCAGTGTGCTGCTGCTCAGTGTCATCTCCAACAGCCTTGTGTCTGGCTGGGCTGTAGCTTGAGATGCTCAACGTGTCGCAACGTTTCTGCACTGTTTTTTCTTTTACTTTACAGGTTTCTAGAGATGCCTTGGATGGTGGAGTAAGTATACTCCCCTCCCCTTGTGTCTGTCCTATGTCTCTTGTGGTTGTCTGTGTGTTCCCATATGTAAAATTCTAGACTTATCTGTCATATATGCAAAAAGAAATGTTTTATTACACCCCTACTAATTACTGTCTACATTTAGTTGATATTGTTTTGTTCTCAACACCTTGTCATAAACCTCCTCCTTAATACATGGTTAAGGATGCTGAAAATAGCTGGTCTTCTGCAGATCTACATATTCAGTGTTTATAAGCCCACTCCGATTGTATCTTTCAAACACACAAATAGTTTCGAAAATATTACATTTCATGAATGACTTAAAGCCTCACTATGGAACTTTTGTTACAGTGTTACAGAAGCTGGTTTGTGTTCAACCTTGATATATCAGGACTAGTATCTGTTTATTTCTAGATCTGACTGCATGTCTAATTTCTTGCTTGCTTTTCTTGTGTAATTATTTTTTGGTCCATTCTCATGACAACAATCTCTGTGTCAATCAGGAGCTGGTGGCAGTTTGGTGTTGCTTGAGGACATGAATAACTAGTCCCTGGTGGTCCCCAGAGCTCTGTCCTGCTACCCTGCTCTAAGGTCCATGCTGGTCCACACTGTGCACTGTGCCTGGACCCCTCTGTCTCCTGGCTGGAGAGAGTGAACTTCATCAACCTGAGGAAGGTACAGAGATTAGACTCGCCACAGGTCTGTGTGCATTGAAAACCTGTCTAATAACATGCACTTAAATGGTCAAATCAGTCAGGGTACTAGTCACAACTTATAGAAGGCAAAACATGCATGTCAATGTCAGGCTTAGGGGGTTGTCATGATGCTGAATCCATTCCAAGCATTAGTTCCTCTCAGAAAACAACAACTTGGGCTAAAAACAGTTATCCCTGACATCATAAAGGTGCTTAGTAATCACATTTGGCCAAATGTTATCACCATTTTCAGACCAATGAGTGTGTTTTTGTGTGCAAAATTAGGGGTGTGGAATTCTCCTCTAACCATGCATGAGTTTCCATAAGTGCACCTGTTTTTCTCTACCTCTAACCTCTGTGACTATAATGAACTCTATACTCAACCAGCTAATTGTAATGCAACATGGTGAACTTGCAAGTTATTCATCACTTTTCAAAGAAAAACAACAAAGCAAAACAAGCAACATTAAGAACTATTTAAGCATGTAAAAACTAAGCAAATGAAATCATTAAAGCTAATGATTGAGGGACTTGAGACTCGCTGTCCATGGTGCTGACCGTTGCTCAATGCATCCACTGTGGGTATGCAGCAAAATACAATGGACTGTTTATTTTATTTTACGTTTATTTTACTAGAATGTTGCCCCAGTGTGTCACTGAAGCTTTTATTAAAGTGGGTTAATTGTGACCTAGCTCAGCTATATACCATGCCATAGTAGATTTAGACAGTGTTGGGCCTGTGGAAATGTGATCGATACAAACATTTTCTTCTGCAGATAATGCTAGCTGTGTGTTGGACTAAAGGATTTCCCTGGAACCTGAACATGTCCTTGTCGTGTCTCCTCCTCCTCGTGCGTCGCTCAGCCCTCTGCCAGTGCACAGTCGACTCCCACCTCCATCCCAGACTCTCCCCAGGTTTTGGAGGCTCAAGAAAGGCGTTCATTTTATCCATTCCAGTCCCTGGCCTGCGGTCTCTTAACAGGCCAGTCAACCTTTATCAGTGTTGGTCTATATTACTTAGGAAAGTAACTTCTTTACTTTACTTGTTACCCCTTAGACAAAATAATATCATTACTTTACTTATTACTGGATTTGAAGAGTAATATATTACATATTACGTTATTACTTTCCCAAGTTCTCAACACCGCTTTTGAAAAAATAGAGAAGTACAACATAATCCGTTCATTACAAAATAAAGCAGCAAGTGTTTTGTAGTGTACATAACTGCGCAGGATGCAGCGTGTGAACTGGATCTACAATCTACTGCACATCTCTGTTATTACAGTACCTGTCAATAGCTTGTACATCTGTTCTATTTTTGCATGCAACAACAAGCTCATTTTAAAAAAGTAACTTGGCGTTACTTGCAAAGTAATGCGTTACTTATTACCCATTTTTGCTGAGTAATCTCGTTACTTTACTTTTTGGAGCAAAAGTAATAATATTACAGTAATATGTAATCTAAAATTAGTCACTGCCCAACACTGACCTTTATGCTAACTAACTGGTTACTTCTCAGGATTCCACTTCAAATATAGCAAAAATAGCTGTTCTATGAGCTCAAAATGTGTTGTAGTGCGATGCATGTTTTTGGCTTGTTCTGGTAAATTGTCTATTTTCACCTTGACATAAGATATGCATTGTGGCCGTCTGGAGTGAGTGTGGAATATATGAAATCCATCAATCCCTTGAAATGAACCATCTCATTTTTGAGATATCCTCAAAAAGAACAGTACAAAATAACTCAACACATGCGAAAACAAAACAAGAAAGCACATTGACATAACATGATGGATTGTTGTGTTATTAATCTATTACAAACATAAATGTGTATATTAAAGGAAATCTGTGAACAAGTTGATGTTAAGATGTTGTGTATGGTACAAGCCGTTGTTTTCAGAAATAAAATGATTGGATTTAAATATAAACTGCAGCCAGTGCTGCTGTCTTCTTGAGGTGGGAGACAGCAGGTTGAACAGTCAAGGACAAATCATAGGTGGTTAAATACTGTACGTGTACCTGTTAGTGTCATTGTGGTGAGGAACAGATTACTCACAACTGCCTGTGTTTATAAACTTAAGGTATTATAGGCACATTAGGCAACTTCGTTCAACAATAGCCATAATGACTGTTTTTTCCATATCAAATGAGAACATGAAGGCCTAGAGAGAAGCAGCATTTGGAAAGAAACTCGGCTGTACAAATACATTATATTTTTGGGACCAGAACTTATACACACTATTAGGATAAAACATGTACAGTGAGGTTACTTAACATAAACAGCATTGCAAAATCCAAGCCAATTTTGCCACTTTCCTCTTATCCTTTGGTTAATGCGTCATATTGGTAATAATGATAACAATAATACAACACTACATTGGCAGTTTTAAATTACATATGGTCATGACATGCATAAGCATCAGTCTGTCAGACAATGTACTACCTTAAAACCAGGCACACTCATCTTCCATCTTTAATGAACACAGTCCTTACACCTATAGAATAGTTATCACAATTGTGTGTCTTTCTTGTAGCACAACTTAAGCAAAGTGTTAGTAGAGTGTACTTATATAATTAGTTTGGTTGTTGGTCACAGGGCAACCAGACTATTGTTATTGTCAGTATATTGTATGTTTCTAGAGGAACTTGTGATGTCATGCAGGTCTATTGGGTTTTCTATGTCATCAGGCCGATGCCATAATAACCAATGTGTTATTTTCCATTCCATTATTATCACATTTGTTGCGTTCAGGAAGAAACCACCTACCCACATTTTTTTACACGTTTTATTTTCCCTTTTTTCTTGTTTCTTGTGCTACTGAACAGCCTTTATATCTGAGTTGCTACGCAAATACTGAACACATGGAATGTAGTAAAATGTGCTTTGGACAAAACCTCTTGACTTCATCATTGGGCTCTCAAAACTGTTTTTCGATAATGTCAGCACCAGTAATGATGCAAGATAATCCCTCTTTTTGAATATACTGTAACTAAAAGGAATGAGAGAGTTGACTTTGAGCAGATTTAACTGGCTATAACATTTCAATAGTCTGATTATGCCACCTACTGTCTATAATAACTACCTGACTGGTCATAAATGTCCAACATTAAAACAGTTGCTGCTGTTTGCCTTAGATTAGATCATAACACTACGCTTCTGTGTTTTAAACACTAGTATTAGTGTTTGATTTAAAAAAAAAATTCATATAAGAATACCTGTAATACTAAAAACATAGCAGAAAAGGTTTCGAGTAGGAAGCAGCCGAGGAGCAGCAATTTCAAAGTTTCCAGGTTTATTGTCATCTTGAATGATCACAGCAGCCAACACACACATACAGCTGGCAGTACATAGAGTATTGACTTTATAGCATCATGTAGCAATATGTCATGCCCCAACCCCCTAAGTTAAAGGTGTCATGATTACCAAATTAGGCATTGTCCTGTCACTGAAGAAGCTACAGTAGATGTTCTTACAAGTCCCTAACCATTTGTAGCCAGGTTATTTCTGTAGAATGACAGCTGTAGACTCACTGTCTCTACCAAGTAAGCTGTCAGCATTTTAGTGAAACAACAACCAATTACTGTCTAATTATAACCAATGCAATATTGTAATATTGCAATGTGGTTCATAAATACACAACAGATTTGGAAACCCATTTTTTCACCCAGTGCCAATTCCTAATGTGATCCTGGTCTCTACACACCCTCCACCAACCTGGGGAGGCAGCGGACTGGCCTCATGCTTCCTTCAATGCATGAGGAGTCCAAGCTGCCTTCTTTTCACCTGACAGGAACATGTTATTCCAACCAGTTCCAGTTCCCTCAATCAGGAGCCCCGGATCGCCAGGGGGAGGCAGTTCAGAGCCCAGGATTACTGCATGTTTTTGTGAGGCTATCTACCCTAAAGGAACACTGTTTATTTTAACTATAGGTTGGTATGTTTTTCCACCACCGTGTAGCAGGCAGGCATCTTTCCATCAAGGAAAAACAGCAGACTATAGTACATGGTCTCGGACAACATGCTATAGTATGTCCAATGGACCCTTGCGGGTCCATTTGGTTCATTTTTACACTCTCAAGAGTTAAAATTCATCATCTTAATTAGCCCAGGTCTACACAACTAGAGAATGTAGAAGATTAGGTCATTTCGATGTGTAGGCTATGTTAATTTGCCTGTTTTGTTTCCCAAATCCAGCCTGGAATTGTGGATAGCGTGCGATGACATCTTGTGTTGTGTTATAGCACTAAGTTGCACACTTGCCCGATCGGGCAACCAGGTAGCAGTCTTCACTTGCCTGACCATTTTTTTTTTACTTGCCCGGGCAAGCGGGCAAATGTTAGTGTCAAGCCCTGCATCGCTACAGAAGGCAGAAGACGAAAGTGTGGTGGACTACATCATCAAAGCAGAGGCCGCCATTACAGCACCGCGGAATGCAGGTGAGACTCTGGGAGATGGTTTACTTGTGGCCATGATCCTAAAAGGACTGCCTGCTAGCTACAAGCCATTCGCAATACACGTGGCACATACTGGTGACAACATGACATTTCCAGATTTCAAAAAACAAAGTTTTGAAGAGGCGGAGAAGATAAATGCAGATTCATGTGACAGCGTGATGAAGACTCAGGGGAGAGCGGGACGGCGGATCGCCAAAACAAGCACACGTGACAGACAAAGAGATGACACGGAAGTGGTGTGTTTCAAGTGTGGGACCAAAGGTCACCGCGCGCGCGAATGTAAACAGAAGACATGATGCAGAAGTGACACACACAAGGATCCACATGCAGGCGTAAAGACAGGGACAAGGACAGACAGGATGGCGCACGGAAAGTTGCTGCTGAAGAGGATAAGGACGACGCTGACTTCGCGTTCAAGATGACTGACAGGGAGATCGGGACGCAGCGATAGACGGCCCGCAGGATTGAGGAAAGAGGACTGATGGTCGACACGACGGGAGCCACCTCGCATGTCATCACAGACATGGGCAAGTTCAATGATTTCGACAGCACCTTCAGGCCAGAAAAACACAGCGTTGAATTGGCAGACGGCACCCGATGCAACGGGGTCGCACAGAAGAGATCGGAACCGCAGAGCGGGGCTGGCGTACTCTTTTTGACATGGGAAGGTGCATGTTAATGTTAACAGAAAGCAAACTACCTAAGTCACTATGGCACTATGCAATACAAACAGCAGCAGTAGTACGCAATAGGTGCTACAGCAGACGTACAGGGCAGACTCCCTACCAGCTACTGACAGGTAAAAAGGCTAATGTGTCAAAGATGCAAAAAATTGGGTCTCTATGTTACACTTACAACCAGGAAAAGGGAAAACTGGATTCCAGGTGTGACCAGGGGCGTTTTGTAGGATATGACAAAAATAGTCCTGCGTACTTGGTCTATCATGCAGACAAAAACAAGTGCTAAAACACTATACAATACAGTATGTGAGTTGCTATACAAATACTGAACTCATGGAATGTAGTAAAATGTGTCTCAAAACTGTTTTTCGATAATGTCAGCACTTGCAACGCAAGCTAATCCCCCTTTTGAATATACTGTAACTACAAAGGAATGAGAGAGTTGACTGAGCAGATCTAACTGGCTATAACATTTCAATAGTCTGATTATGTATGCAACAACGCCACCTACTGTCTGTAATAACAACCTGCCTGGTCATAAATCAGTAGCTGCTGTTGCCTTAGATTAGATAACACTACACTTCTGTGTTTTACACACTAGTATTAGGGTTTTATGTATTTATATTTTTATCCCACAATTTTGAAACCCATTTTTTCACCCAGTGCCAATTCCTAATGTGGTCCTGGGATCCACACACCCTCAACCAACCCGGGGAGGCAAGGGACTGGTCTTCTTTTCACCTGACAGGGGGGAGTTTCCCTTGTTGGACGCAGTAGCGGTTCTAGAATGATTTACTCCCTGGGCGAAATCCCCTGCTGGCGCCCCCCCCCCCCCCCACCCCCCCGTCCGGGATCAACCCAACGACCACCTCTACTCCACCACTCAAGACCTATACAAGACCATCGTCCATACAAACACAACTACTACTACAAAAAAATGCCACACACACACACACACACACACACACACACACACACACACACACACACACACATACACACACACACACACACACACACACACACACACACACACACACACACCGGGCTATGTGTTATTACTATAAGCTACCTACAGAACCTAGAGTACATTTTTCCATATTGTTGTCATTTGGTGATGTGAAACAAATGAGACACCCAAGCAATGTTCTCTCTAATTTTTGGGGGGTCTGAGGAAATACATAAACCGAGTAGTGACCATGTCACCTTGACACCACCTTCTTCACACAGGTGTGATTTCTTTTTCCCTTTATTTTATTTTTTCATAATAATACAAAATTAATTGAGTTTATGCTGTATAGCCTACTATAGTTTCAGTTAATTCAATGAATAAGTATAGCTATAATGCAAACTGCATTGGAGGGAGGGGGACCTCAGAGTGAAATGTAGAAAAGGGGGCATCTATGACAAGACTCAAGAGCATTATTATGCATGTCACAGGAATCAAGGTAGATTGCGTCCAATATGTTTTGCTGTGGAATTCTCCTTTAACCACTGTGGAAAGTCCCCACTAATTAGTGCACCTGCTGCACGAAGACACTGACCAAAGAATGCTCCATAGAGTTCCATATTAATTTTTTGAGATTTGAAAAGGTCCTGTTGACTCTTTTCCCAACCTTTTAAAAAAAATTCAGGACTTCCCAAGAAACCATGTGAGGTAGGATTTCAGTTACTGTATCATAAATACTGTTTTCACCATTCATCCACGAACTGTGGCCTTTTCAAATCTCAAAACTTTAATATGGAGAGTGCATTCTTTAACATTGAAGTCAAGCGGTCCAGCAGTAACACCAAACCAACTGGACCCCCCTCCTCTCGCATGGCCAGAACACATACACACACACACACACACACACACACACACACACACACACACACACACACACACACACACTGAATTGCACGACATTACCATTTTCTGTGCGCTGATCTGCCCACGCTGATCTGCGCAAGTGGGCGCAATACTTGTAGATCCATGCAATGACAATAAGTGACGGAATAGCGGATTTCTTTTCTTTTTTTTTGCTTCGCTATGCCGCCCCCCCCCCCACGATGCCGCCCTGGGCGGCTGCCCATAATGCCCATGCCTAAAACCGCCCCTGGTTGGACGTAACACTGTGGAAGGAACATGTTATTCCAACCAGTTCCAGTTCCCTCCATCTGGCGCCCCGGATGGCCAGGGGGAGGCAGTTTAGAGCCCAGGATTACTGCATGTTTTTGTGAGGATATCTACTCTAAGGGAACACGGGGAAAACATGCAAACTTCTAGCTGTGAGGCGACAGCACTAACCACTGTGCCACCGTGCCACATTACCTTCTATTACTTTTTTGCTTTTGGTCCTTGATCTCTGATACATTTCTACTTTGTCATCCATTTCTACATTTTCTGAGTAGATTCTTGAAAATGAACTAATTCGGATGTTTAAATATAACTTAACACTTTAGAGTATGAGTGTTATGCTGGGTAGGTCTACAAGCTAACAACAATAATTGCTTTTTTTCTTCTCTTTCACAGGTGTACACCTTGCCTGAAGCTCTCTCCTCCTCTCTCTTTCTCTCTCTCTCTACCCCCCCCCCCCCCTCTCTCTCTCTCAGCACCAGTGGAGGTTTCTGGTCCACCAGCCGCCCAGCTCTGGACATTCAGGGCAGGTAAGCCAGGTTGTCCACGTGGACAACCTCAGGAACCAGCGCCTCAGCGAAGACGACATTGCGGCCATCAAGGCGTGTGTCCCTGAGCTGTACGGACGCACGCACGAGGTTAGTGACCTTTCTTCCTTTTCACTGGTCTACCGGCGGGTCAGACGCAAAGTTTGCATGTCAGTGGTGGACACCCCCTCCCAGGAGTTCTTCAGGCGGCTGGTGACTCCGGCGCACCCCGACACCCTGACTCCGGCGCACCCCGTTGCCCTGACTCCGGTGCACCCCGACACCCTGACACCACCTCCCTGGTGGAGGTGGAGCGACCGTAGCCATGACCGTAGCAGGTCTAGTCTCGAGCAGACGGAGGGGTCTAGTCTCGAGCAGACGAAGGTTCTAATCTCGAGCAGACGGTGGGGTCTAGCCTTGAGACACGGGACGCCTGGCAGTGGGTGAAAGAATGGGTTACATTCTTTGTTAACTCATTTATGTATTTATGTCAATTTTTTATTCTGCATTTTAGCCACGGATCACCATTGGGTTACCAAATTATGGGATAATAATTTGTACTGGCACTGGGTAAAAAAATGGGTTAGATTTTTTTGTTAATTCCTTTATGTAAGTCTGCTAAATCCGAGAGTCCAAATCTTGGGCTATGATTTTTGGCTAACATTTGGGGTGTTTGTTTAATGTAGCAGTGATTTTCAACAATTTTCATACCATGGCCCACTATTTATTCTGCATTTTAGCAGAATGTTAAATTCCTTGTTAATTCCTTAATGTAAGTCTGCTAAATGTCTAAATTGTTAAAGAGTTGAGGCGGGTGATTTCTGTGGATGTGCAACTGGTACAGGTAGGTTTAACTTTTAACATTACTTAATAACGGTCACATTACAAAGCAGTATACACTTCCAAGGCTGATGCAGGTCTAAGACTGATCATCAAGGTAAAGTAGAGACGGATGATCTCTGTTATCTTCAGCTGGTACAGGTAAGTTAACCCCCAACAGCTAGGGCTGCAACTAACCATTATTTTCAGAATTGATTATTCGTGAAGGGCATGGCCTACTTGTGCACAATGCTCTACATAGTGCTGATCTAGTTTGCTTTACTGTTGTTACTGTGCATGTGCAACTACCATCAGATTGTAAGGGAAGTGAGATGGATCACTGCTCTTTAGTTTAGTTACACTTAGCACTGGGAAAAAACTATGGTTAATTGGGAAACACCCATGATAACAACAGCGATTATTCACCAATCCGATTAACTGATTACTAAATTAGTTGACAACTAATTAAATAGTCAACGTGATTATGATTAATGGTTGCAGCCCTAGCCCCCTCCCCTTTGTGTCTTGTCCTGTGTCTTCTATGTTTGTCCTTGTCTTGTCTTGTGTCTCCCCCCAATCCTCGTGTGTCTCCCACTCTCGGCCTGCACCTTGCCGCTGGTGAGTGGGCTACGCACTACGCAGTGCGACGGTCAGCTAAGACAGGCCTTTTAGCAGAAATACAAGACTAATTATTAGAGGTGTAACAATATAGTAATTGCGTCAAAAAACTATTTTAATTTCAAGAATCAACGGTATATGATAATGAAAACGGCGACATCGACTGTATTGGTTTGCAAAGCAAATAGTCAGCATTGAATGTTTTGCTGTGCAAATAATCTATTGTATCTACATGTTAGTATTGTTTTTAGAAGATCTTCAATACTAAAAAAAAAGTTAAAATTGATAGTGTATTTTAAATACCGTAATTACTGTATCGATTTCACACTATTGAATTGGATCACTGTAATGAACCAAGCAATAACGTCCATGTATTGTCAACCACATTGCGATACATAACGCAATGCTGTTAAAATGTATTGTTACACCCCTACTAATTACTGTCTACATTTTGCTCATATTGTTTTGTTCTTGCACCCATCAACAGTTGCTGGTTTGAAGCTTTTCGTTCACATGCTGAAAATAGTAGATCTACATATTCAGTGTTGGCAGGGAGTATGAGCTCTGGTTGTCAAACCTTTTCATTTCCAGACCATTGAAGTCGATGTATTTGTCTGTAGACACCCCCAGTCTCAACATTCACCTTTTACAGTGCTCTGCATGTAAATATAGTTGAAGCTCCATTACATTTTTGTGTTGTTTGACGCGACCTTTAAACCATTCTGTACTGTACTAGCGTGCCACAGAGTAAAGCATCATTATGTAACGTAACTTTATTCTTCTACCTTTTATTTGAACTCAGTTCCTTACTCAAGCACTGCATTTTTTTTCCATTGAGCTAATAGAGCAGGCCTTCTTGCTCAGAGCATAAATTGAACAGGTATAGATCAGGTCTATTTTCTGATTATTTCTAGATCTGATCTACTTTCTTGCTTGCTTTTCTCATCACAACAATCTCCCTGTCCCTCAGGAGCTGCTTCACAGATTGGTCTTGCTTGCAGACATGAATAAATAGTCCCTGGTGGTCCCCAGAGCTCTGTCCTGCTACCCTGCTCTAAGGTCCATGCTGGTCCACACTGTGCACTGTGCCTGGACCCCTCTGTCTCCTGGCTGGAGAGAGTGAACCTCATCAGCCTGAGGAAGGTACTGAAGGTTCATCATATGGTGGATATGCTTGCCTGAAAAGAAAGCTTTGAAATGTGAGTCAGACACACAACCTATCTCTCTACCTAACCCTCACTCTAACCTTAACCTCCCAAAGGAAACCAATGACATGTCTAACCAAAGTATGTCTCTCTTCCATTCAGGTGTGGCAGCGACCGCCGGGGCGCCCAGCATGACCTGGTGGAGGAGAGCGGTCACCGGCTGGCCAGGGTCATCTCGGGCATCTCCGCCACATGGGAGCTGGGGGGACGGGTGGTCCCACGGCAGTGGAGGGTGACGCTCTACGGGGAGGACGGCCAGATGCAGCTGTCGGTGTTCTGCAGCTTCCCCGGAGAACAGGTACGGAGGCGTCTCACCTTCAGAGGTGAGCCGTCTTCCCCTTCTCCTGCCGCGCTGCGAGGACCTCCTTGCAGCAAGGTGGGTATAAGGCTGTAACCTTCTTTTTTAGCATATTCAGTCAAATTTTTATTTAGGCATGTTTTAGTCCCTCCCTGCCATTTTAGTTAGTCTTGGGCGGTATTGATTTTTTAATATTGGTATTGATAATGTCTTAATTAGCTCGATATTCGATATTACCGGTATTGACGGCAATCAGAGTTGGAACGCTCCACCAGTCACCTAGTTCTCAGAATTTGAGACTTTGAGGGGTCAGAAACTGAGCGCTCTGCTGTTAAAGCAGCCTAAATAGGGAAAAACTGGAGTTGGAAATACATTGTTTCCAAAAAGCCTAGCCCAAATAAGGGCTAGTTTAGGCATGTGTGTAACATGAAAATTGTTTGTATAGTTACAACTAAGTCTCATTGCTCATATTTTAATAGAATACAGTATAATGTCGGTATTTGACGATATTCGGTATTCGATATTTTTCACAGACCCAACGATATTACTTGGTATTGATTTCCAATATCGCGATAAACGGTAATACCGGTGTATTGCCCAAGACTAATTTTAGTATGTGTTTTTTTTTTGTTTGACAATTGTGATTAGCTTTAGCCTTAGTTTTAGTCATGATACTTTAGTTTGTATCTATTTTTTATTTGTTGATGAAATTCCCAGTATATCTACGTGTTACGTATTATAGTTTTAGTCATCATAGCTAATTTTATTTCTGTTTTTATTTAGTTTTAGTCGACTAGAACAACACTGCTAGACAGGAGTCCTGTTACTGATTAGACTGATTATCGCTCTCAGCAAATTATTGATTATTGATTGATTATTGTTTTCATTATCATCATCGGTAACGGTGCAAAAAAAGGAATAATTGAAAAAAGAGCGGCCTATTGTTTATATTTCTTATAAATGCGCAAAAATGTTTTCTATGTTACAACCTCCCCCCACCCCCCATAAAACAACAAAAATGTGTTTCAGTTTGCTTGTCTTAATCTTTTCTTCAGTGTGTTCACAGGTTTTAGCGACGGAGTTCATCGCACTGCTGCTGCTCAGTGTCATCTTCACGATTCAGTTGGCCTTGCGTCTGGTGGGCTAAAAACAATGAAACAACAAAAACTAACAAGTGTTTTTCTTTGCAGGTTTCTACTGATGTCTGGTGGATAGCTTGGAGCACCATTCAACCATGTGTCAACTAAAACTAGTGTTTTTCTTTGCAGGTTACTACTGATGTCTAGTGGATAGCTTGGAGCACCATTCACCCCCCTGACAACTAATATAACAAGTGTTTTTCTTTGCAGGTTTCTACTGATGTCTGGTGGATAGCTTGGAGTGCCATTCAGACCTGTGACAACTAATATTTTTTCTATGCAGATTTCTACTGACAAGTGTTTTTCTTTGCAAATTCTGATGGATCTCGTGAGGTGCCATTCAACCCTGTGTCAACTAAAACTAACAAGTGTTTTTCTTTGCAGGTTTTCTACCGAGTGTGTGATTTCCCCACCCTTACTAACAATTACAGTATGTTCAGTTTGCAGGTTTCTACTGATGTCCGGCGGGCTAAAGGCCTATTCAGAGTTTGATTTTCGGTGATCACCGCTACCACCATGACCACCGTTGCCTACCATATGACGTCATACCTCCACAAACAACCGCTCTTTCCACCCTCTCTGATTTTTACTCACGACCGCAGTGGTGCTCACCCGGAACACTCAACAAACAGAGCTAAACCAATCACATTGGCCGGGAGCCACCAGGCAATGTTGATTGGTCCTGAAGTTTGGAGCAGGATGTATTTTGACAGCTTGAGAGGTAAAAAAAAAAAAAGAAACTCACAATAGCTCGAGGAGAAGGAAGGAATTTTAGTGAGAGACAATGAGATAAATAGACTAGATCAGCACTTGGTAGAGTGCAAACTCTATGGAGTTTTGCGCGTTATGCACAAATAGGTGGCCTACTTGTGCGAGAGCGGAGCAGGCGAATCAGAAATGAACAAACATGGTGACTTCGGTCACATTAGGTCATCACCTAATCTGGCCAATCGGAGTACCCTGAGGGACAACCAACCGTGCACCGTACACCACCGCGCAAAAAACACTTAACTTAACGCAAGTAAAAAGGGAAGATACATAAAAGCACTAGAGGCAGGTACGCAGTAGAGAGAGAAAGGGGGGTGGGGAACAATAATGGACATGAGGAGGGAAAGAGGAGGGGCGAGGTGGTGGTGGTGGTCTATGAATAGTGGTGGTTGCGGTGGTCGGAGTAGTCGTTGTGCTGATCACCATAAATCTAAACTCTGAATGAGCCTTAACCCCCCCCCAACACCACCTACCCAAAGTAGGTGGTGTGTGGGGGGGTGGGGGTCACCTCCCATGGGATGCCACCTTGGCGTGGTGGAGGTGCTTACGATCCTTGTGATCAAACTAAGGGCAGCCCCTAAGATAAAACAAGCCTTTTACAGAAATCAGTCTGCACAAGGTGCCAGAAGACCCTCATGGGACCTCCTAGAACAATGAAACTAAGAAAGAACTAGATCTCTGCTTCTTACCAAGGCGACACACAGGTATGTGATTATCATATTCTTGCTGTCTGGAGTAACCCACGCAACTCTTTTTTTTTAGGTTTTGATACATATTTGCATAAATCATTGCTATTGAACACCCTTTTTGTCTCTGTTTTGAAAACATTGAACCAGTGGAAAGTAGTTTAGATTTGGACAATTATTACTGAAAAAATAAAATCCATTTTGGCCACAGAGGTCTACAATTGCATAATGTTTTTGGTCCAGGAGCTGGATGGCTGTCCACAAATGGAACAAATGGAAAGTAGTAAAATGTGCTTTGGACAAAACCTCTTAACTTCACCATAGGGCCATCAAACTGTTTTTTGATAATGTCAGTGCTATCAACGATGCAGGATAATCCCCCTTTTGATTAGAACTACAAAGGAATGAGAGTTGATGTTGAGCAGATTTAACTGGCTATAACATTTCAATAGTCTTATGTGTGCAACAGCGCCGCCTACTGTCTATAATAACTAACTGACTGGTCATGAATGTCCAACATTAAAACAGTAGCAACAGTTGCATTAATGCTTTATATTAGATTCTGTGTTTTACACACTATTATTAGGGTTTTATTATTGCCATTACCTTCTATTACTTTACATTACTATTACTTTTGGCACTTGATCTAGTTTGTATTGATGACAATACTTTTCTACTTCGTCTGCAGTAAATGTTGGTTACTGGACTTTTACAGATTTCAGTTTCTACAAGAGGGTTGTGTGTCCCATAATATGGCTTCTTTACTCACCATGTGATGATTCTACATGGGGCCCATTGGTCAGTGTCAATGGACCTTTAGCTAAGACCCTCCCAGACTGCTATTGTCCAATAGACCTTTAGATAACCCACCCCCAAACTACTACTATATCCAATCACAAGCATAACATGTGATAGACAAACCTCTGCACCAATAGCTTTCCTGTGTGATAAAACATTGTTTTAAAAAATAAATGCCACACACACACACACACACACACACACACACACACACACACACACACACACACACACACACACACACACACACACACACACACACACACACACACACACACACACACACACACACTTTCCACTGCGTAGGACATGTCTTGTTGATGGATTTGGAAGAGATTTTGATGGTCTGGTTCCAAAAATGAACCAGTATTTTTTGTGTAAAGTCCATGATATTTACTTTGGAATAAATGAGTCTGGCTGATAACCTGAGTCAACCTGGGGCCTATTTCACGAAAGGTGGATTAGGGAAAAAGCCAGGATTTAACTGATATCCCGGTTTATTATATCCTGGATTAGCGTTCATTCGGTTTCATGAAAACTGGTTAATCTTGCCAGATTAACTTGACCAGTTAACCTGGATATGTTGAGGCTTGATTTGGTTTCATGAAAGCAATGCTACATTAGTTCCTATGGAAACTAATGCTATGGACTTAGCCTGCTCCGGACCAGGCTAACAGTCAGGTTTAACCTAATCCTCATGTCTTTTCTGGGCATTAGACAGTCAATCTGATTACAAACCAATGAGTTTTAACACTTCTTCAATTATTAAAGGTTTATGTTGCCTTATTTATCAGTCTGCAGTCATATTGCAGATCAATAAATAACACCATATTGGTCATTAAAGAAAAAAAAAAGTCCTATATTCCAAAGAACTATACAGTACCGGTACATACAGTACAGTACAATAGAGTGTGGTACAGTATGGCACAGTACAGTATGATGCAGTACAATACAGTGAAGTACAGTGTGGCACAGTACAGTATCTTACAGCACAGTATCGTACAGTACAGTACAGTACAGTACAGTACAGTACAGTACAGTACAGTACAGTACAGTACAGTACAGTACAGTATGATACAGTACAGTACCACCTTGTGCTTTCCTGTACTGCATCATACAGTACTGTACCACAATGCTATGCACTGTACTCTATGCACTGTACTGTATCATACTGTATTGCACCACAATGCACTGTATTGTACTCTATGCTCTGTACTGTATCATACTGTACTGTAATACTGTACTGTACTGTATTATACTGTACTGTACTCACTGTACTGTGAGTACAGTACTGTGTCATACAATACTACATATTGTACTGTGTCATAAAGTTCATAAAGTTACTGCTATAAATAATTGCATTGAAAATAAATAAAAATGATTACTTTTAAGGATTCCATTTAAAAATACGAGGATTTTTATTCAGGATTTCAATTCAAATATAGCAAAAATAGACACTCTACAAGCTCTATTTTTGGCAATGGCAGTAATGCATTGTGGCCCCTCTTGAGTGAGTGTGGAAATACATGTATCTATTATGGCATCAGTATTTGTCTTAGAAGATTAAGTCATTGTATCAATGTAGCAGTAAGTCTGTGGGATAGATGGAAGTTCTTCTAATAAGTAAGATATACAGAATAAGTAGGCGGTAGTGCAACTATTAAGGATGCCGGCTTCCATAACACCCCATGAAGAAGAAGGATCAGTGATTCTGCCTTCTACCAAAGGGGTCTAGAAAGAAAAAGCCAAGCTGTTTTTTTAGCCAGGCTTGACTATCCTGGCTTGCTAAATCCTCCCATTTTAAGCCTTGCTTGGCTTTAGTGGAACAGAATAAACCAGGCTCTACAGACCAGGCTTTAATAAGCCTGGTTTTGGCTTAAATCCCCGATTTGCTAATCCACCTTTCGTGAAATACCCCCCTGATAGTTCCATTCTTGTTTGTCACGCATTTTAATGTTAAACCTTA
Source organism: Benthosema pterotum (assembly GCA_039105355.1). Classification (NCBI taxonomy): domain Eukaryota; kingdom Metazoa; phylum Chordata; class Actinopteri; order Myctophiformes; family Myctophidae; genus Benthosema; species Benthosema pterotum. Next base: position 11,937,739 of record CM076970.1, read on the forward strand.
ATGTCTAAAAAAAGAAAGTTATGCTAGGTTAAGTTGAACCTCATGTGAGGTGATGCAACTGGACTATTGAAGGTTTCAACTGTCTGCAGATCATTGGTCCAGTGATGCAGATTCTGAAGTTCAAGACATTGGAGGAGGTTGTGGAGAGAAACAATAGTGGTAAATACAACCTGACTGCTGCTGCCGTCACCACGGAACCTTCTGGTAAAACACACCACTACTACTACTACTATCTTTGTAGGCTTTGTTGAACAATTGGCATACAATTAACAACTTTCAACCTGGCATTCTTAGATTGGACATTTATCCAGTCATCAGTCCATATGCAGGCATGCAATGGTTACAGTGTACTCTGGTGGTTGCAAATGATACACAAAGACAACACAGGATACGTGTGGTATATGCCTGTGTGATTCTATACATTATGTAGCTTCACTGTCCATGGGCCTTATCATTGCTTAAAACGATAAGGACCATGACAACTTAGGTTAGGCCTACATGGCTTAGCTGTCTTTGAAAGCTCATTAATTGCCTTTCTCCCTCTAAGTTCTATTGCCTTTCTCCCTCTAAGTTCTACAAGATGGTTAATCACTAAAGGTGTAGCCTGGTCTAGCCCTCAATGATTTTGGCCTTGGGGGCGGGGGTGTCGTGGGATACCCACGGCGGAAGTGCTGCGCTCTGATTTGATCTCACAAACGTGTCGTCATCTCCGGCCCCTCCCACGCCCGTCCACTGCTGTTCTACGTCACATCATTTAGAGTGACGCCCACCCCGGAAGGTTGACACGCCCCTCAAGGCCACTTTCCAACGCGCGTTAGTCCAGGCTTTCCGTTTTCGCGCAAGGCGGACGAAAATGAAATCCTGGGTGTCGAGGCTACTAAAGGTGTAATGCACTGAATTGCTTCACTATTCAATTTCAATCGATTGAATCTACATTGGCATGAATGTCGTTTAGAATTTTTTAGAAGAAAAAAGAAATGTATTTTAAATAGTTACTGTATCAATTTCAAATCATTGATATCATCCATGTATCATCGGTCATGCATGGTGATATGTAACATAATGCTGTTAAAATGTTTTATTACACCCCTACTAATTATTGTCAACATTTAGTTGATATTGTTTTGTTCTCAACCCCCCAAGGTTAAAGATGCTGAAAATAGCTGATCTTCAGCAGATGCAGATCTACATATTCAGTGTTTATAAGCCCACTCCGATTGTATCTTTTAAACATACTAATAGTTTTGACAATATTACATTTCATGAATGACTTAAAGCCTCACTATGGAACTTTTGTTACAGTGTTACAGAAGCTGGTTTGTGTTCAACTTTTATATATCAGGTCTAATATCTGTTTATTTCTAGATCTGACTGCATGTCTAATTTCTTGCTTGCTTTTCTTGTGTAATTATTTTTGTCCATTCTCATGACAACAATCTCTGTGTCAAACAGGACCTGGTGGCAGATTGGTGTTGCTTGAGGACATAAATAACTAGTCCCTGGTGGTCCCCAGAGCTCTGTCCTGCTACCCTGCTCTAAGGTCCATGCTGGTCCACACTGTGCACTGTGCCTGGACCCCTCTGTCTCCTGGTTGGAGAGAGTGAGGAAGGTACAGAGATTAGACTGAAAACACTTAAAAACCTGGGAAGTAAATTGTTACCAAGACATTTCTTCACCAATTTGATTCTAGTGGTTCAATTCAACTCCAAGGCAAGGAGAGTTTCCATAAGTGCACCTGTTATTCTATATTGTTCATTAACCTCAGTGACTATAATGAGCTCTATTACTAATGTAATGCAACATGGTGAACATGCAAGTTATACATCACTTTTCAAACAAAAACAACAAAGCAAAACAAGCAACTTTATTAAGAACATAACTATTTAAACATGTAAAAACTAAGCAAATGAAATCATTAAAGCTAATGATTGAGGGACTTGAGACTCGCTGTCCATGGTGCTGATCGTTGCTCAATACATCCACTGTGTGTTCAGCAAAATACAATGGACTGTTTATTTCTAGCTACAGTATGTTGCATCAGGCTGTCACTGAAGCTTTTATTAAAGTGGGTTAAGTATGACCTAGCTCAGCTATATACCATGTCATAGTACATTTAGACAGTGTCCTAGAGTGTTGGGCCTGTGGAGATGTGATTGATAAAAACAAATACAGTTGTGTGTCATATTCTTGCTGTCTGGAGTAAACCACGCAACTCCCCTCTTTTTTTTTTTTTTTAGGTTTTGATACATATTTGCATAAATCATTGCTATTAAACACCCTTTTTTGTCTCCGTTTTGAAAATATTGAACCAGAGGAAAGTAGTTTAGATTTGGACAATTATTACTGAAAGAATCAAATCAATTTTGGCCACAGAGGTCCACAATTACATAATGTTTTTGATGCAGGAGCTGAAACGTGGATGGCTGTCCATAAGATGTGCACAGCTGGATGGAGGGAGAACAGAAATACAGGTGTTTCCGTCGCCCCATTCTTTATTTTACACCCTTCATTTCTCAAGTTTGGGACTTTTATTCAAGCGAGTTAATCTGTCTAACCCTTAATTTGGGACACCATATACATTAGTACAGCAGAATGCAAGGTCTACATTTACACAACTGGTATTGCTGCATTCACTAGAACAACACCTTACAGGCAGTTGTGTTATTTTGTTTTAATAAGCACACATTAAAGCAACCATTTGTCACAGCACATGTGACCTGTAAGCCTTCTTTTCCTCGTCATTAGTGTGAAGCTAACTTCCTTCTGTAAAGACTCACATCTACTTGTGTTTCTAAGTGCGTTACTAATACTAGTGTGTTACTAATACTAAGAAAGTGTATAGATGTTTTTCAGTTTGCAGGTTCAACTGGCAGACTGGCTTGAGATGCCATTTAACCCTGTGCACACCCCCAACCCCCCAAAATAACTGTCTTTTTGTCCAGTATCTTTGGTTTTGCAGGTTTCTACCCACACCTTGGATGGTGTTGTATGGCTGTACATCCTGCTTCCTGTCTATCCTTTTTTTTTTTTTTTTGCAGGATTCTACTGATGTCTGGCGTGTTGGCTTCAGAGGTGCCATTAAACCCTGCGTGAAAACTAAGCTAAAACTAACAGTGTCTATGTTTTCTTCAGTGTGTTCAGTTGACAGGTTTCTACAGACTGAGTCCAGTGTGCTGCTGCTCAGTGTCATCTCCAACAGTCTTGTGTCTGGCTGGGCTGTTGCTTGAGATGCTCAACGTGTTGCAACGTTTCTCCCCTCCCCTTGTGTCTGTCCTATGTCTCTTGTGTGAAACCTTTATACGTATCTGTCATATATTACACCCCTACTAATTACTCTCTACATTTAGTTGATATTGTCCCACTGGACAATATTACATTTCATGAATGACTTAAAGCCTCACTATGGAACTTTTGTTACAGTGTTACAGAAGCCGATTTGTGTTCAACCTTTATATATCAGGACTAGTATCCGTTTATTTCTAGATCTGACTGCATGTCTAATTTCTTGCTTGCTTTTCTTGTGTAATTATTTTTGTCCATTCTCATGACAACAATCTCTGTGTCAAACAGGACCTGGTGGCAGTTTGGTGTTGCTTGAGGACATGAATAACTAGTCCCTGGTGGTCCCCAGAGCTCTGTCCTGCTACCCTGCTCTAAGGTCCATGCTGGTCCACACTGTGCACTGTGCCTGGACCCCTCTGTCTCCTGGCTGGAGAGAGTTAACTTCATCCACCTGAGGAAGGTACAGAGATTAGACTCACCACAGGGCTGTGTGCACTGAAAACCTGTCTAATAACATGCACTTAAATGGTCAAATCATTCAGGGTACTAGTCACAACTTATAGAAGGCAAAACATGCAAAATGTCAATGTCAGGCTTAGCGGGTTGTCATGATGCTGAATCCATTCCAAGCATTAGTTCCTCACAGAAAACAACAACTTGGGCTAAAAACAGTTATCCCTGACATCATAAATGTGCTTAGTAATCACATTTGGCCAAATGTTATCACCATTTTCAGCCCAATGAGTGTGTTTTTGTGTGCAAAATTATGGCTGTGGAATTCTCCTATAACCATGCATGAGTTTCCATAAGTGCACCTGTTTTTCTCTACCGTTCGGTAACCTCTGTGACTATAATGAACTCTATACTCAACCAGCTAATTGTAATGCAACATGGTGAACTTGCAAGTTATTCATCACTTTTCAAAGAAAAACAACAAAGCAAAACAAGTAACATTAAGAACTATTTAAGCATGTAAAAACTAAGCAAATTAAATCATTAAAGCTAATGATTGAGGGACTTGAGACTCGCTGTCCATGGTGCTGATCGTTGCTCAATGCATCCACTGGGTGTATGCAGCAAAATACAATGGACTGTTTATTTTATTTTACGTTTATTTTACTAGAATGTTGCCCCAGTGTGTCACTGAAGCTTTTATTAAAGTGGGTTAATTGTGACCTAGCTCAGCTATATACCATGCCATAGTAGATTTAGACAGTGTTGGGCCTGTGGAAATGTGATCGATACAAACATTTTCTTCTGCAGATAGCGCTAGCTGTGTGTTGGACTAAAGGATTTCCCTGGAACCTGAACATGTCCTTGTCCTGTCTCCTCCTCCTCGTGCGTCGCTCAGCCCTCTGCCAGTGCACAGTCGACTCCCACCTCCATCAAAGACTCTCCCCAGGTTTTGGAGGCTCAAGAAAGGCGTTCATGTTATCCATTCCAGTCCCTGGCCTGCGGTCTCTTAACAGGCCAGTCAACCTTTTTGCTAACTAACTGGTTACTTATCAGGATTCCACTTCATATATAGCAAAAATAGCTGTTCTATATGAGCTCAAAATGTGTTGTAGTGCGATGCAGGTTTTTGGCTTGTTCTGGTAGATTGTCTATTTTCACATTGACAAAATATGCAATATGGCCGTCTGGAGTGAGTTTGGAAAGATAGTGTTTGAAATTCATCAATCCCTTTAAATGAACCATCTCATTTTTGAGATATCCTCAAAAAGAAAAAACTACAAATAAAAAATACAAACAACAATAGCCACAATGCCTGTGTTTTCCATATCAAATGAGAACATTAAGGCCCAGAGAGAAGCAACATTTGGAAAGAAACTCAGTTGTACAAATACATTATATTTTTGGGGCCAGAACTTATACACACTATTAGGATACAACCTGTACAGTGAGGTTACTTAAACATAAACAGCATTGCAAAATCCGAGCCAATTTTGCCACTTTCCTCATCCTTTGGTTAATGTGTCATTATTGGTAATAATGATAATAATAATAATAATACACTACATCGGCAGTTTTAAATTCCATATGGTCATGACATGCGTAAGCATCAGTCTGTCAGACAATGTACCAATGTACGGCCCACTACCTCAAAACCAGGTACACTCATCTTCCATCTTTAATGAGCACACAGTCCTTACACATAGAATGGTTAACATATTTGTGTGTTTGTAGCACAACTTGTAAGTAGAATGTAATTGCTGTTGTTGTTGGTCACAGGGCAACCAGACTATTGTTATTGTCAGTATATTGTATGTTTCTAGAGGAACTTGTGATGTCATGCAGGTCTATTGGGTTTTCTATGTCATCAGGCCGATGCCATAATAACCAATGGGTTATTTTCCATTCCATTATTATCACATTTGTTGCTTTCAGGAAGAAATCACCTACCTACACCTACCTATTTGGATTTTTATTTTCCCTTTTTGTTTCTTTGGTTAAGGCAGTGCTACTGAACAGCCTTTATATATGTGAGTTGCTACGCAAATACTGAACACATGGAATGTAGTAAAATGTGTCTCAAAACTGTTTTTCGATAATGTCAGCACTAGCAACGCAAGATAATCCCCCTTTTTGAATATACTGTAACTACAAAGGAATGAGAGAGTTGACTTTGAGCAGATTTAACTGGCTATAACATTTCAATAGTCTGATTATGTGCGCAACAGCGCCACCTACTGTCTGTAATAACAACCTGCCTGGTCATAAATCAGTAGCTGCTGTTGCCTTAGATTAGATAACACTTCACTTCGGTGTTTTACACACTAGTATTAGGGTTTTATGTATTTATATTTTTATCCCACAATTTTGAAACCCATTTTTTCACCCAGTGCCAGTTCCTAATGTGGTCCTGGGATCTACACACCCTCCACCAACCTGGGGAGGCAGTGGACTGGTCTTCTTTTCACCTGACAGGGGGGAGTTTCCCTTGTTGGACGTAACACTGTGGAAGGAACACGTTATTCCAACCAGTTCCAGTTCCCTCCATCTGGCGCCCCGGTTGGCCAGGGGGAGGCAGTTTAGAGCCCAGGATTACTGCATGTTTTTGTGAGGGTATCTACTCTAAGGGAACACAGGGAAAACATGCAAACTTCTAGCTGTGAGGCGACAGCACTAACCACTGTGCCACCGTGCCACATTACCTTCTATTACTTTTTTGCTTTTGGTCCTTGATCTCTGATACATTTCTACTTTGTCATCCAGTAAATGTTGGTTACTTGACTTTTATTTTAACAGAGTGTTTCTACAATAGGATTGGTACTTTTACCTTGTAGTAAAACATGCAAGTATGTTTTTCACCACCGTGTAGCAGCAGGCAGCTTTTCATCAAGAAAAAACGACAGACTATAATATCTCGAAAATTGTTGTTTCCGAGGATTTACAAAAAACAACAGGCTCCAGTACATGGTCTCGGACAACATGCTATAGTAGGCTATGCTTTTTGAGGACTTTTGAAAAAAGTCTAAATCAAGTTAAAATGACATACTATAGTATGCCATTTTTCATCATTTAAGGTGATTTTCAAAAAATGTCAAAATTGAGAAAAACGACAGGCTATAGTCTGTTGAGAGGGACTTTGGTCTGAATAATGAAGTAACACCCATTGCAGGTTACTGCCTCATCCACATTTTCTATGTGAGTAGATGATGTGTTGTCTTTTACGATAGGTGCGGCAACATTTTTAATGCTGTATCTTACAATATTGCCCCTCAGAATACTCATAGGCCTACATGATTGTTGCACTTAACACTCCCTGTAGCTTACAGATTATTATGTAGTCTCATTTATAATAAGTATGTGTTATTTATTTTTGCAGGGCAACATTTTGACTTTTCAACAATGATTTATACGATGGCGATTTCACGCCACAGACAAAGCCAAATCAAGTTGTGTGTTTATTGTCATGATTTGTCACGACCGGAGTTGGGTTTGTCGACAGCGTAATCAAATATCATTTTTGACTAAGCTTTCTGCCGCAGGTGCACAGTACCTGGGGGAGTGTCCCATCCAGCCATACAACCCCAATTACCTGATACTGGTGGGATGTTTCAGACTGTTCTGGTGGAGATCCGCTGCTGCTACACCTGCAGGGAAGCCTTCCACACCCGCCTTTGGTTCTGCACTTGTATCGTCGATATTGTCCTCTAATGCTGGTTCATCACTTATGAGTTTGAAAGTCTGTTTTTTTTGGGCAGCTGCAAGGACTGGTATCAGAGGTGACTGAGGCTCAAACTATTAGAAATAAGCTTGAGGGACATGTACAATATCATCATTAAGTATGAAAACATTTTTAATGCATTTTTCCTTCTCAATTGCTCTAGGTCAGGGGTCAGCAACCTGCGGCTCAGGAGCCGCATGCGGCTCCAGAACACAGCCCTAGTGGCTCAGTGGCTGTAGTATTACTACATGCACATACTGGGGTGATCCACACCAAAATAATATAAACATTTCAGTCACCCAAAACGCATTGCGCTGTCTGACAGTCGCCAGTTGAAGTAGCACTTGTTGGCCATGTCAAAAAAGCCCAGCAGTTATCAGAGGTGGAATTTTTAATCTGAACCACCCATTTTCAAAGGTTTACTCAGTTTACTATGTCATTAATATACCTTAGAGATGTTGTGTGGACTAGAAATGGAGTTCTGTAAAACTCCTTTCTTTTTTTTTTTTTATAAACTCCATTTCTGAAGAAAGGTTGTGTTTCACCATGTTAATGATTTTTCTTTGAGGACCTTTTTTCCTGAGAGTGTGCAAATGGAACCAAATGGACCCGCCAGGGTCCATTTGGTTCACATTTGCACACTCTCAGGAAAACAAAATAATAAAATGCGGCTCCAGACAGATTTTGAATTTAATTTTGGGTCGAAAATGGCTCTTTCAACATCTTGGGTTGCCGACCCCTGCTCTAGGTAATGTGAGGATCTTCTCCGTTGACTACAATAATTCTACGTCGGAACATGATTGTCACGAGAGCGTTTCTGGAACACCGTAGCAGGCGACGTCCTACTGGCCTTACAGAGTTTCTTGCTGTTATGTGGTCTTGTTCTTATACCTCATAAGTACATTTGTACATGCTTTATGGGAACTAATTGCAAATAAAACCCAAACTATTGTATCTTATATATTTCCTGACTAACATACAAATAGTCGCCTGGAATTGTCTGAGGGGGAATTTAAGAAATATGGCCTGTAAAGTATGACCCAAAAATATGCTTTTTGTCCCTTCAAGGAAGATTTCATGCTAAAGCCTATATCAATTTCATAAATGGTTTACCAAACGTTTCTCATTTGATCCTTGTGTATTTCTTCCTGTAGAATCTATTTTTTCAAAGTACATTTTATCGTGTGCATAATTAATCAAATGAATAGCATACTTGAAACAAGACTAACTTTCTTTACTGGGCTTATAATAGTCCCTAATCCGAGTTTTGTGAAATAAGCCCCTGGGTGACCTACAGTGCCTATACTGACCTGTATGGTAAATGAGTCTTTATAAACTAAACGGTTATCATGGTTAACGCTGGACTAACATTATGCCAAGAAAATTGCTCAACATATGGAAGTTAGCATCCGGCAGTTTCTGCTGGGGACCTCTAATCAACATTTTTAACATTAAAACTCGGTGATCTCAAAATGCCTGGGTTAACATACTGGCAAATGGACTATACCAATTATTAGCTAATAGCATTTTTATTGGCTTGGGGTGGAGGCACTTTAGTGTTTAGTCCTGACTGTGTTGTTGAAATAAAGTATTCCAAAGTATAGTTGTTGTAGTTCACATTTTTATTGTGAACAATTTTCTTTAATAGCAAATTTACATTGACCAATCCACTGCCTTCTGTCCAATATAATAACTCTATGCACCTGCTGGATTTCCTTGAGCATCTAAACGATAATCTTAATAGTATTTACAAAAGTATCACTGCCATTATAAAGGTCACATTTGCATGATGTATTATTTTGACCAATTGGTTGGATTAGAACTTGTACTTATTAACTAATAAACACAAGGAGCAGTCAGGGAGGAGCTTGTATCGGTTTGTTTACGCCGCCATTTTGAATCTCGTTTGAAATCCCGTTTCAACTCTCGCGGGATTATATGCATTGTAACAGTTAACCGTTTACAGTGGACCTGTAACCACCAGATGGCGCTGGTTCACTCTAGTTCAATCTAGTTTACATTACTTAGATTGACATTCAAGCTGACCAATCACAGGCCGGTGTCAGCCCACTGGCCAATCAGCGACGAGGGGGCGGGGCCACTGACAGAGCAGGACCCTACAGGTATATTATGAACTCCACGAGAATCATCTCGTCAGAATGCATCCAGATCTCATTTGAGCTAGACGCATTTTACCTTCCCGCTTCACAGCAGCATCACTTTTCATATTTTACCAGAAAAATTGTCATCTTTGTGTGGAATACTCGTCTTTCTTGGCTACAGGAGGCTTAATCTGTACTAACGGTAAGTTAGTTTCAATATGTTTTAGTGGAAGCTACAAACTCTGGCTGAAGCTCTTCTCACCGTTGCTTGATGCAACTTACTTGCACCTTTCAATTGTAAAAACATAACTGTGGAACATTAGTTGTGATTCATTTTAAACGTTCCAAAGCGTTCCTAAAGGACAACTGTTGTTTTTTTTGCTCAGTTGAGTTGCCCTCATCTGACCATCACGTTCTAATCAACGGTCTGCCAAATCGGTCTGTAATAGGTCTCAAAACAGGTCCTGTTGTATTGTATTGTAGTACTGTACAAATCATGGAGTACTGTGGTTTTCAACCATTTTGATACCAGGGCCCACCATTTATTCTGCTTTTGATCCACGGACCACCAATTAATGAAATTTTAATTGGACAGTCGATTTTGTGCATGTATTGTAAATGTAATTTGGATCTCTCTCTCTCTCTCTCTCTCTCTCTCTCTCTCTCTCTCTCTCTTTGCCCTTCACAGGTGTGTCAGATCTCTCTCTCTTTCTATCTCTCTGTCTTTGTCTCTCTCTCTCTCTCTCTCTCTCTCTCTCTCTCCTCTCTCTCTCTCTCTCTCTCTCTCTCTCTCTCTCTCGCTTTCAGATCCCACTATGGGTCAGTGCTTTGGTAAAGCACGGCCCAAGGAGAGGAGCAGAGATCCACCTGTGCAGCCAGAGGTCGCAGCAGTACCCCCCCGTCCTGCAGAGGATGGAGGTCCCCGCCTACACCATAGAAGAGACCATGGTGCCCCCGATGCAGAGCCACGGTGCAGAGGAGGTAGGGATTGCTCAGTTTCTGACCCCTCAATGTCCGAACATTTCAACTGTCCGAGTATTATTCGGGCCGCGCCTTCATGTATTCCATTTATTCCCTCAGGGGTTAACGGTTATTGGCCGACAAGGCCTGACCACCATCAGGTTTAATAAAACCTCTCTCTTTGTCCATCCCTATAGGAGCGCCTGCGCCAGGTGCTGCAACATCACCCAGAACTCACCACAGCGCCCAGACAGAGAGCCTCGTCCGGTACGTATCAGACCTTTTCTCTTTTCTGAGTGACGAAGACTCGTAGGGCAGCTGCCAAGGACTGCCTGTGTCTGTGGTGACACAACCATTTTTATTGTTTTATTAAATATCACTAATATATAAGATAAGCATACAGTAAATATAAATATCATTGTGTTCATATGTTTATATAGTCTTGTGTGTTACTAATATTAGCAAAGTGTATGTTTTCAGTTTGCAGGATTCTACTGACTTCTGGCCTGTTGGCTTCAGAGGTGCCATTAAACCCTGAGAGAAAACCTAAGCTAAAACTAACAGTATCTTTTTTCTATGTTACAACCTCCCCCCATCCCCCCCCCCCCCCCCCCCCCCCCCCCCCCCCCCCCCAAAAAAAAAGAAAAAAAAAAATGTGTATCAGTTTGCCTGTCTTAATAATCTTTTCTTCACAGGTTTTAGCGACAGAGTTCATCACTGCTGCTGCTCAGTGTAATCTTCACTATTCAGTTGGCCTTGCGTCTGGTGGGCTAAAAACAATGAAACAACTAAAACTAACAAGTGTTTTTTTTTTGCAGGTTTCTACTGATGTCTGGTGGATAGCTTGGACTTGGAGCGCCATTCAGACCAGTGACAACTAATATAACAAGTGTTTTTTCTTTTCAGGTTTCTACGGATGTCTGGTGGATAGCTTGGAGCGCCATTCACCCCTGTGTCAACTAAAACTAACAAGTGTTTTTCTTTACAGGTTTTCTACCGAGTGTGTGATTTCCCCACCCATGCTAACAATTACAGTATGTTCAGTTTGCAGGTTTCTACCGATGTCCGGCGGGTTAAGGCCTATTCAGAGTTTGATTTTCGGTGATCACCGCGACCACCATGACCACCGTTGCCTACCATATGACGTCATACCACGGCACCGCAAACACCGCTCTTTCCACCCTCTCTGATTTTTGAGCTAAACCAATCACATTGGCTGGGAACCACCAGGCAATGTTGATTGGTCCTGAAGTTTGGAGCAGGATTCTTTTTGACAGCTCGAGACGTAAAATAAAAGAAACCCACAATAGCGCGAGAAGAAAGAAGGAATTTAATGAGAGACAATGACATAAATAGACTAGATCAACTCTATGGAGTTTCATGCGTAACACTTGCGCGTTATACACAAATAGGTAGCCTACTTGTGCGTGAGCGGAGCAGGAGAATCAGAAATGAACAAACAGAAATGAACACATTCCGTCATCAATCACGTCACCAATCGGAATACCCTGAGGGACAACCAACCGTGCACCGTACACCACCGTGCAAAAAAAACACTTATTAACTTAACGCAAGTAAAAAGGAAAGATACATAAAAGCACTAGAAAGCATTATAATTGAGGCAGGTAAGCAGTAGAGAGAGAAAAGGGGGTGGGGAACATAAACAATAAGGGAAAGAGGAGGGGCGAGGTGGTGGTGGTCTATGAATAGTGGTGGTTGCGGTGGTCGGAGTAGTCGTTGCGGTGATCACCGTAAATCTAAACTCTGAATGAGCCTTAACCCCCCCCCCCCCCTCCCTCACCACCACCTACCCAAAGTGGGTGGTGTGTGGGGGGGTGGGGGTCACCTCCCATGGGCTGCCACCTTGGCGTGGTGGAGGTGCTTACGATCCTTGTGATCAAACTAAGGGCAGCCCCTAAGATAAAACAAGCCTTTTACAGAAATCAGTCTGCACAAGGTACCAGAAGACCCTCATGGGACCTCCTAGAACAATGAAACTAAGAAAGAACTAGATCTCTGCTTCTTACCAAGGCGACACACAGGTATGTGATTATCATATTCTTGCTGTCTGGAGTAACCCACTCTTTTTTTTTTCTTCTTCTTTTTTTTTTTTAAGGTTTTGATACATATTTGCATAAATCACTGCTACTGAACACCCTTTTTTGTCTCTGTTTTGAAAATATTGAACCAGTGGAAAGTAGTTTAGATTTGGACAATTATTACTGAAAAACTAAAATTCATTTTGGCCACAGAGGTCCACATTTGCATAATGTTTTTGATGCAGGAGCTGAAACGTGGATGGCTGTCCATAAGATGTGCACAGCTGGATGGAGGGAGAACAGAAATACAGGTGTTTCCATCGCCCCATTCTTTATTTTTCACCCTTCATTTCTCAAGTTTGGGACTTTTACTCAAGCGAGTTAATCTGTCTAACTCTTAATTTGGGACACCATATACATTAGTACAGCAGGATGCAAGGTCTACATTTACACAATTGGTATTGCTGCATTCACTAGAACAACACCTTACAGGCAGTTGTGTTTTTTTTTTTAATAAGCACACATTAAAGCAACCATTTGTCACAGCACATGTGACCTGTAAGCCTTCTTTTCCTCGTCATTAGTGTGAAGCTAACTTCCTTCTGTAAAGACTAACATCTACTTGTATTTCTAAGTGCGTTACTAATACTAGTGTGTTACTAATACTAACAAAGTGTATAGATGTTTTTCATTTTGCAGGTTCAACTGGCAGACTGGCTTGAGATGCGATTCAACCCTGTGCACACCCCCAACCCCCCAAAATAACTGTCTTTTTTGTCCAGTATCTTTGGTTTTACAGGTTTCTACCCACGCCTTGGATGGTGTTGTATGGCTGTACATCCTGCTTCCTGTCTATCCTTTTTTTTTTTTTTTTTTGCAGGATTCTACTGATGTCTGGCGTGTTGGCTTCAGAGGTGCCATTAAACCCTGCGTGAAAACTAAGCTAAAACTAACAGTGTCTATGTTTTCTTCAGAGTGTTCAGTTGACAGGTTTCTACAGACTGAGTCCAGTGTGCTGCTGCTCAGTGTCATCTCCAACAGCCTTGTGTCTGGCTGGGGTGTAGCTTGAGATGCTCAATGTGTCGCAACGTTTCTGCACTGTTTTTTCTTTTACTTTACAGGTTTCTAGAGGTGCCTTGGATGGTGGAGTAAGTATACTCCCCTCCCCTTGTGTCTCTCCTATGTCTCTTGTGTTTGTCTGTGTGTTCCCATGTGGAAAACTTTAGACTTATCTGTCATATGTGCAAAAAGAAATGTTTTATTACACCCCTACTAATTACTGCCTACATTTAGTTTAGTTAATCTTAGTTAAGCGTTGTTCTCAACACCTTGTCATAAACCTCCTCCTTAATACAAAGGAGGATGCTGAAAATAGCTGATCTTCAGCAGATCTACATATTCAGTGTTTATAAGCCCACTCCCATTGTATCTTTTAAACATTCTAATAGTTTTGACAATATTACATTTCATGAATGACTTAAAGCCCCACTATGGAACTTCTAGATCTGACTGCATGTCTAATTTCTTGCTTGCTTTTCTTGTGTAATTATTTTTTGGTCCAATCTCATGACAATAATCTCTGTGTCAATCAGGAGCTGGTGGCAGATTGGTGTTGCTTGAGGACATGAATAACTAGTCCCTGGTGGTCCCCAGAGCTCTGTCCTGCTACCCTGCTCTAAGGTCCATGCTGGTCCACACTGTGCACTGTGCCTGGACCCCTCTGTCTCCTGGCTGGAGAGAGTGAACTTCATCAACCTGAGGAAGGTACAGAGATTAGACTCACCACAGGGCTGTGTGCACTGAAAACCTGGGAACTAAATAGTTACCAAGACATTTCTTCACCAATTTGATTCTAGTGGTGTCAATTGGTGTCAACAATTCAACTCCTGTGGAAAACCTCATGAAACAGGTCAATGTCCGGGTACTAGTCACAACATATAGAATTCATGGCTGTGGAATTCTCCTTTAACCATGCAAGAAGGGTTTCCATAAGTGCACCTGTTATTCTATAATATTGTTCATTAACCTCAGTGACTATAATGAGCTCTATTACATTACTAATGTAATGCAACATGGTGAACATGCAAGTTTTACATCACTTTTCAAACAAAAACAACAAAGCAAAACAAGCAACTTTATTAGGAACATAACTATTTAAACATGTAAAAACTAAGCAAATGAAATCATTAAAGCTAATGATTGAGGGACTTGAGACTCGCTGTCCATGGTGCTGATCGTTGCTCAATGTTCAGCAAATGCAATGGACTGTTTATTTCTAGCTACAGTTATGTTGCATCAGGCTGTCACTGAAGCTTTTTCTTAAAGTGGGTTAAGTATGACCTAGACCATGTCATAGTAGATTTAGACAGTGTCCTAGAGTGTTGGGCCTGTGGAAATGTGATTGATAAAAACAAATACAGTTGTGTGTCATATTCTTGCTGTCTGGAGTAAACCACGCAAGTCCTCTCTTTTTTTTTAAGGTTTTGATACATATTTGCATAAATCATTGCTATTGAACACCCTTTTTGTCTCCGTTTTGAAAATATTGAACCAGTGGAAAGTAGTTTAGATTTGGACAATTATTACTGAAAGAATCAAATCAATTTTGGCCACAGAGGTCCACAATTGCATAATGTTTTTTGATGCAGGAGCTGAAACGTGGATGGCTGTCCATAAGATGTGCACAGCTGGATGGAGGGAGAACAGAAATACAGGTGTTTCCATCGCCCCCTTCTTTATTTTTCACTGTTCATTTCTCAAGTTTGGGACTTTTATTCAAGCGAGTTAATCTGTCTAACCCTTAATTTGGGACACCATATACATTAGTACAGCAGAATGCAAGGTCTACATTTACACAATTGGTATTGCTGCATTCACTAGAACAACACCTTACAGGCAGTTGTGTTATTTTTTGTTTTAATAAGCACACATTAAAGCAACCATTTGTCACAGCACATGTGACCTGTAAGCCTTCTTTTCCTCGTCATTAGTGTGAAGCTAACTTCCTTCTGTAAAGACTCACATCTACTTGTATTTCTAAGTGCGTTACTAATACTAGTGTGTTACTAATACTAACAAAGTGTATAGATGTTTTTCAGTTTGCAGGTTCAACTGGCAGACTGGCTTGAGATGCCATTCAACCCTGTGCACACCCCCAACCCCCCAAAATAACTGTCTTTTTGTCCAGTATCTTTGGTTTTGCAGGTTTCTACCCACACCTTGGATGGTGTTGTATGGCTGTACATCCTGTTTCCTGTCTATCATTTCTTTTTGCAGGATTCTACTGATGTCTGGCGTGTTGGCTTCAGAGGTGCCATTAAACCCTGCGTGAAAACTAAGCTAAAACTAACAGTGTCTATGTTTTCTTCAGTGTGTTCAGTTGACAGGTTTCTACAGACTGAGTCCAGTGTGCTGCTGCTCAGTGTCATCTCCAACAGCCTTGTGTCTGGCTGGGCTGTAGCTTGAGATGCTCAACGTGTCGCAACGTTTCTGCACTGTTTTTT
The DNA here is from genome assembly GCA_039105355.1 of Benthosema pterotum. Lineage (NCBI taxonomy): Eukaryota > Metazoa > Chordata > Actinopteri > Myctophiformes > Myctophidae > Benthosema > Benthosema pterotum. Next base: position 11,953,796 of record CM076970.1, read on the forward strand.
CTTTTACTTTACAGGTTTCTAGAGGTGCCTTGGATGGTGGAGTAAGTATACTCCCCTCCCCTTGTGTCTGTCTTATGTCCCTGGTGTTTGTCTAGACTCTATTCTAGACTTGTCTGTCATATATATATATATATATATATATATATATATATATATATATATATATATATATATATATATATATATATATATATATATATATATATATATATATATATATATATATATATAAAATGCTTTGTTACACCCCTACTAATTACTGCCTACGTTTATATTGTTTTGTTCTCAACAACTTGTCATAAACCTCCTCCTTAATACAAAGTTAAGGATTCCGAAAATAGCTGATCTTTATTAGCAGATCTACATATTCAGTGTTTATAAGCCCACTCCGATTGTATCTTTTAAACATACTAATAGTTTTGACAATATTACGTTACATGAATGACTTAAAGCCTCACTATGGAACTTTTGTTACAGTGTTACAGAAGCTGGTTTGTGTTCAACCTTTATATATCAGGACTAGTATCTGTTTATTTCTAGATCTGACTGCATGTCTAATTTCTTGCTTGCTTTTCTTGTGTAATTATTTTTTGGTCCATTCTCATGACAACAATCTCTGTGTCCCTCAGGAGCTTCTTGGCAGATTGGTGTTGCTTGAGGACATGAATAACTAGTCCCTGGTGGTCCCCAGAGCTCTGTCCTGCTACCCTGCTCTAAGGTCCATGCTGGTCCACGCTGTGCACTGTGCCTGGACCCCTCTGTCTCCTGGCTGGAGAGAGTGAACTTCATCAACCTGAGGAAGGTACAGAGATTAGACTCACCACAGGGCTGTGTGCACTGAAAACCTGTCTAATAACATGCACTTAAATGGTCAAATCAGTCAGGGTACTAGTCACAACTTATAGAAGGCAAAACATGCAAAATGTCAATGTCAGGCTTAGGGGGTTGTCATGATGCTGAATCCATTCCAAGCATTAGTTCCTCTCAGAAAACAACAACTTGGGCTAAAAACAGTTATCCCTGACATCATAAATGTGCTTAGTAATCACATTTGGCCAAATATTATCACCATTTTCAGACCAATGAGTGTGTTTTTGTGTGCAAAATTATGGCTGTGGAATTCTCCTATAACCATGCATGAGTTTCCATAAGTGCACCTGTTTTTCTCTACCGTTCGGTAACCTCTGTGACTATAATGAACTCTATACTCAACCAGCTAATTGTAATGCAACATGGTGAACTTGCAAGTTATTCATCACTTTTCAAAGAAAAACAACAAAGAAAAACAAGCAACATTAAGAACTATTTAAGCATGTAAAAACTAAGCAAATGAAATCATTAAAGCAAATGATTGAGGGACTTGAGACTCGCTGTCCATGGTGCTGATCGTTGCTCAATGCATCCACTGGGTGTATGCAGCAAAATACAATGGACTGTTTATTTTATTTTACGTTTATTTTACTAGAATGTTGCCCCAGTGTGTCACTGAAGCTTTTATTAAAGTGGGTTAATTGTGACCTAGCTCAGCTATATACCATGGCATAGTAGATTTAGACAGTGTCCTAGAGCATTTTCTTCTGCAGATAACGCTGGCTGTGTGTTGGACTAAAGGATTTCCCTGGAACCTGAACATGTCCTTGTCGTGTCTCCTCCTCCTCGTGCGTCGTTCAGCCCTCTGCCAGTGCACAGTCGACTCCCACCTCCATCCCAGACTCTCCCCAGGTTTTGGAGGCTCAAGAAAGGCGTTCATGTTATCCATTCCAGTCCCTGGCCTGCGGTCTCTTAACAGGCCAGTCAACCTTTATGCTAACTATCTGGTTACTTCTCAGGATTCCACTTCAAATATAGCAAAAATAGCTGTTCTATGAGCTCAAAATGTGTTGTAGTGTGATGCATGTTTTTGGCTTGTTCTGGTAGATTGTCTATTTTCACCTTGACATAAGATATGCATTGTGGCCGTCTGGAGTGAGTGTGGAATATATGAAATCCATCAATCCCTTGAAATGAACCATCTCATTTTTGAGATATCCTCAAAAAGAACAGTACAAAATAACTCAACACATGCGAAAACAAAACAAGAAAGCACATTGACATAACATGATGGATTGTTGTGTTATTAATCTATTACAAACATAAATGTGTATATTAAAGGAAATCTGTGAACAAGTTGATGTTAAGATGTTGTGGATGGTACAAGCCGTTGTTTTCAGAAATAAAATGATTGTATTTAAATATAAACTGCAACCAGTGCTGCTGTCTTCTTGAGGTGGGAGACAGCAGGTTGAAGATGGACAGTCAAGGACAAATCATAGGTGGTTAAATACTGTACGTGTACCTGTTAGTGTCATTGTGGTGAGGAACAGATTACTCACAACTGCCTGTGTTTATAAACTTAAGGTTTTATAGGCACATTAGGCAACTTCGTTCAACAATAGCCATAATGACTTTTTTCCATATCAAATGAGAACATGAAGGCCTAGAGAGAAGCAACATTTGGAAAGAAACTCGGCTGTACAAATACATTATATTTTTGGGACCAGAACTTATACACACTAAGTAAGTAGCCTTGCCAGGCCATGATGTCAGGAGGCCCAGCTGAGCCATTGAGGCCCATATAGGTCAGGAGCCTATCTCCTGTTTCTGTAGCGTGAGGCAGCTTGATGTACAAGTACACCCCCTGGACATGACGCTAGTATATCGCAGGGACTTACCCCCAATCCATCCCTTGATGCTGAGTGCCAAGCAGGGAGGCATTGGGTCCCATTTTTTTGAGTCTTTGGTATGACCCGGCCGGGAATCGAACCCCGACCTCCCAGTCTCAGGGCGGACACTCTAACCACAAGACCACTGAGCTGGTCGAACTTATACACACTATTAGGATAAAACCTGTACAGTGAGGTTACTTAAACATAAACAGCATTGCAAAATCCAAGCCAATTTTTCCACTTTCCTCTTATCCTTTGGTTAATGCGTCATTATTGGTAATAATGATAACAACAATACAACACTACATTGGCAGTTTTAAATTCCATATGGTCATGACATGCATAAGCATCAGTCTGTCAGACAATGTACTACCTTAAAACCAGGCACACTCATCTTCCATCTTTAATGAACACAGTCCTTACACCTATAGAATAGTTATCACAATTGTGTCTTGTAGCACAACTTAAGCAAAGTGTTAGTAGAGTGTAATTATATAATTAGTTTGGTTGTTGGTCACAGGGCAACCAGACTATTGTTATTGTCAGTATATTGTATGTTTCTAGAGGAACTTGTGATGTCAGGCAGGTCTATTGGGTTTTCTATGTCATCAGGCCAATGCCATAATAACCAATGGGTCATTTTCCATTCCATTATTATCACATTTGTTGCGTTCAGGAAGAAACCACCTACCCACATTTTTTTTTACATGTTTTATTTTCCCTTTTTTTTCTTGTTTCTTGTGCTACTGAACAGCCTTTATATCTGAGTTGCTACGCAAATACTGAACACATGGAATGTAGTAAAATGTGCTTTGGACAAAACCTCTTGACTTCATCAGTGGGCTCTCAAAACTGTTTTTCGATAATGTCAGCACCAGTAATGATGCAAGATAATCCCTCTTTTTGAATATACTGTAACTAAAAGGAATGAGAGAGTTGACTTTGAGCAGATTTAACTGGCTATAACATTTCAATAGTCTGATTATGTGTGCAACAGCTCCACCTACTGTCTATAATAACTACCTGACTGGTCATAAATGTCCAACATTAAAACAGTAGCTGCTGTTTGCCTTAGATTAGATCATAACACTACACTTCTGTGTTTTAAACACTAGTATTAGTGTTTGATTAAAAAAAAAATCATATAAGAATACCTGTAATACTAAAAACATAGCAGAAAAGGTTTCGAGGAGGAAGCAGCCGAGGAGCAGCAATTTCGAAGTTTCCAGGTTTATTGTCATCTTGAATGATCACAGCAGCCAACACACACATACAGCTGGCAGTACATAGAGTATTGACTTTATTGCATCATGTAGCATTATGTCATGCCCCAACCCCCTAAGTTAAAGGTGTCATGATTACCAAATTAGGCATTGTCCTGTCACTGAAGAAGCTAGAGTAAATGTTCTCACAAGTCCCTAACCATTTGTAGCCAGGTTATTTCTGTAGAATGACATCTGTAGACTCACTGTCTCTACCAAGTAAGCTCAACCTGTAGTGTGTTTCTGTTTATAAAACTGCAATCTGGTCATTGTCATTGTTGAGAAATAAAGCTTTTTTTTAAACAGTTGCTGGCTTAAAATCAGTTTTAATTCAGTTGCTTGGTAACTTGTTATTACTTGTTACTCACGTGATCGGAGCGGGCACAAGTTAAGCAATCAGTGTGCGGTTGTTGGTGGTCACCGTCCCTTGAAGTACTCTGATTGGCTGGTTTAGGTGATGACATAAAGGTGACATAATTAATAGATCTTCATAATTAATGTCGGTTGTATTATCTCCTGGAGGTGTTGGGGTACTTGCTCTCTGCTCGCTTGCTCCGCTCATGCACAAGTGGGCCATAGCCTATACTTGTGCATGTGCAAGTTTGAACTCTACGAGGTGCTGATGTAGTTTATTCATGTCAATGGGGAGAATAGCATTGTGGTGTGGTGTGATAAGATATTTAATCTAATATAAAGATCAGTGCTAATAGACCGTGCAATCAATTAATCAACTATACCCAAATGTCTGAATGACTATAGTGCACATTTTAAATTATACTACCGATTAACCATGCATCCCCAGTAAGTGATGCACAATTAGTAGCATAATTTTAATGGTAAATTTCATGTTTTGTATGATAAATCATGTGAAGCTATATTATAGCCCCGGTGTTCCTTCAAGTCTCTGCAGATACCAGGGGCGGATCTAGGCATGGTCATGGGGGGCAATGCCCCCCTAAATGCCCTGACTGCCCCACCAAACACAATGGCATGCAAAACAACAAGATATTTTGTTTTTTTTAAAGGATATGAAACACTACTACTTCTACTAACTCCAATTGTGCCACCACTAAACCAACAGCATTTCATCATTGAAAACAGAAAAAAACTCTGAGTCAGACCTTTAGCTTTGGGGGCGACTTCATCGACCGTGGTGCGAAGTGACACGGGCGATGAAGTCGCACACATACCATTTTTGGTTACAGGAATTTTATTAGACAAGTAAAGCATCAATAATAACATCAGTTGTTGTTGAAGTTGCAACAAATACATATTTTAAAAAACAAATAAATTGTAAATTAAATTCCATGCCCTGACGTATTATTAGGAGGACAAGATCGGGGAAAAAAAAGTTTTTGATTAATCCATTATGGTTAAAAGGAGTTTTATTGGAGTTGGATTATTTTTTTAACATAGGCTACTTGGCCCCAGTGACCTCCACAAAATGACCAAAACTACTCATCAAAAGTATTTCATACAAATGGGTTAGGCTAGGGTTAAGTTAAAAAAAATAAATAAATGTTGATGTAAATTTAGGGGTAGGCCCATCTGGATTAATGAGAATCCATTTACACTACTAGACAGTCATTGTTATGACTACAGTGGCTACCAACCTCAACCACAGTTGACCGCGTTGACTGTTTTCAGCCAGCAGATGTCACTGTAGCGCTGAAACCATGACGCAACGTAAAGAGATAGAGCATTTATGCCAGTGTCCGGAACTGTTGTTCTGCAGTGTGTTGTCAGGAGGACACAGTACGCGGTGACACGCGTCCCTTTGAAGAGGAAGAGGGAAAACATCATGGAGGAGTGAAAGTTATTCTGGCTGAAGTTTAAAACGTAGAAGTGAAAACTACATTGTTTGATGGACTGATTCCATTGCTGCCTGTTGTGAAACACTGGATTTGTATGACAACTAGGTAGGTTTACTTGAGTGTGGTTTTATTTTTGTACATGTAGTGTGTTGCATGTTGTTTACATTATGTTTGGGTTGTTGGACGTTGGATTGGAAGGACCCAACAAGTTAAACATCGCTTAAAACATTATACTTTCCCTATATAACTAAAATAAACAAATGAAAACACCATTGGCATCTTATTTCATTCATAAATAGAGAATATTTCACTCAACAGGAACTGCTCCTGTCCTGTCGCAGGATGATGATGTCACGTGTGATCTAGCTCTTTGGAGGATGAACATGCTCACGTGACATCATCATCCTTCGACCGGAGCACCTCCTATTGAGTTAAAGATTATATTATTTATGAAAGAAATAAAGTATTGTAGGTGTTTTTATCTGCATGTATAGTGTTTTAAGGCATATTTGTCTCATTAGCCAGGGACCCTTTTAAATAAATGTGATTTGAAGTATGTTTTATATTTGCATTTTTTGCGATGTAAAGTATCAAATATCAGGAGTGTATGGGGGAAAAAAACGAATATATCTGATTGGAAACCAGTAAAAAATGACTATTGTTATATCCCTGTGAACACTTACTGTATGTGTGTTCTGTCCTCACCTCAGCCATGAGTTAAACCACATGTAACAGTAATGTTGTGTGTTCTCTCTCCACCATACCTCACCTCAGCCATGAGTTAAACCACATGTAACAGTAATGTTGTGTGTTCTCTCTCCACCATACCTCACCTCAGCCATGAGTTAAACCACATGTAACAGTAATGTTGTGTGTTCTCTGTCCACCATACCTCACCTCAGCCATGAGTTAAACCACATGTAACAGTAATGTTGTGTGTTCTCTGTCCACCAAACCTCACCTCAGCCATGAGTTAAACCACATGTAACAGTAATGTTTTGTGTTCTCTGTCCACCATACCTCACCTCAGCCATGAGTTAAACCACATGTAACAGTAATGTTGTGTGTTCTCTGTCCACCATACCTCACCTCAGCCATGAGTTAAACCACATGTAACGGTAATGTTTTGTGTTCTCTCTCCACCATACCTCACCTCAGCCATGAGTTAAACCACATGTAACGGTAATGTTGTGTGTTCTCTCTCCACCATACCTCACCTCAGCCATGGCTGACTACAGCCTGGACACTGAGCGCCAGAGAGAATCACCACAGGCTGCCAAGAAGATAAGACTGGACACTGAAAATGTGAGTGACCGTTTCCCCAAGCATCATTAACCTGGTCAGCAACATGACTCACAGATGAATAGTAGATTATAGGGCTGCAACGATTATTCGTTATCGGATCGATTAGTCAATTACTTGTCAACTACTTTAGCGATCGATTAATCGGTTCGTCAACTAACATTTTTTACCCGTATTCCCACTTAACCATAGTTCATTGACACACTTCAGCTCAGATTGACCAAACCATTTATTGCCAAGCTTTTGCATGTTAGTATGGCGGAGTGGCTCTGCCCATGAGATAACAGATCTATGAACCGGACATAGATCTGATATCTTGTTTGATATCGCATCCTGTGAACCGAGCACGGCTCTGATATCAAACCCCCCTGAGCAGAGCCGTTTAACAATACAGCATCAGTGCATGATGAGCAATACAGAACATAACAACACATGACATGAGAACAAATCCAGCAAGTACACAACCCAATACCGAAGATACTGAGAGAGAACAAGGGGGAGGAGGGGGTACAAAATTTCACGGAGCTGTGAAGCATCTGACAGCTCAGCGAGAGGGTTGAATAGTGAACTGAGGCTGCTTAAGAAGTCTGCCTGAATTGAACTATGGGAAAGGTGGGCGTGAATGAAATGCTGTAGCGAATAGGGGAGAGGGATGAAATAGGGATGCTGCTGATTTAAAGGGACAGGACTATAGGCGGAGGGGAAGGATGGAGCATAATGCACTAACACCAATCTGCCTTCCGTGCCTCCATGAACTATCACTTACGCTGGATTTTTTCCAATGTTAAGTGTAACTAATTCAGCCCATTTTGAACATTTTGCTGTCTTTAATTAATATACGCTAAAGATGTTTTGTGGACCTAAACAAATCCCCGATTCCGTGTTTCCTAGAAATGGGTCTGAAAAAAAAAAAATCATTAACACGATGAAAACCATCTTGATGTTGTGTTTCACCATGTAAATGATTTTTCTTTTAGGAGTTTTTTTTCTGAGAGTGTACAAATGGACCCGCTAGGGTTTGTACACTCTCAGGAATTTTTTGAAAATGGTTGGAATAGCCCTTTTAAGGTGATTGCTAAGTAATCCGATTAATGGATGAATTGGTTAAATAATCAGGTGATGAATCGATTATGAAAACAGTCGTTAGTAGTTTATTTATCTGATTCTAAATGTCCCTCTGGATGTTGTTGTTGTGGTTGCATTCAGGAGGACGGCTCCAGCGTGGCTCCATCCTCCCTGGATGCTGAGGTGTTCGTGGACCACCACCATCCCAACAAGCTGTTAGTGGGTCTCAACAGGTTCCTGTGTGATGTGGTTCTGTGCTGTGATGGACAGGAGTTCCCCTGCCATCGATATGTACTGGCCTCCTTCAGCCCTTACCTTGAGGTAAATGCACTCTTCTGTTGACTTGTTGTAAAGGAAATGTATTCAATTCTGACCAGGCTTTTGGGGGAACCGGTTACCGTGTTATTTATTCATGCAATCGATTTAAAGGGGAATCCAACCCCAAAACACAACCCCCTCTTAATTGACCCCTGTCGCCATAGTAACTTACCTGGTAGAGTGCATTTTCACTGTAGATGTCCATGATATGTGAGGAAGGCCAAGGGCATAATAAGTCACCCTCATCATCCTCTATCAGGCCAATTCAGAATTCTGCCCTCTGGTCGCCGTTATCTGACCCCTCGTACCAGAACCAATCGCTACACCAATAGCTTTATTCCATCTGCTATCAGATGCTTGAACTCCAGGGGAATCCAAGTGTAGGTTATCCTGTTGTACAGAGGTGGCAGGTCTACGCTATTTATTGATATGGAATGTTATTATTATTGCTATTTATAGGACACTTGAGCTGGTCCACCCACCCTTGCCTGTTTGTCGAATGAATGCGTGTTACATGTCTGTATTTTTTTTTACTGTTTTATTCTTTGTATGATTAAGCACCAAGCTGCAATGAATTGCCCAGTCTGGGATCAATAAAGTAATCTGAATCTGTAGTCCAAACTGATCCCCCCCTACCCGCCCCCCCCACCACCTCACACACACCTGTCCCAGATCCACAGGCTCCGATATTAACTAATGATCTACCCGTACTTGCCATAGAAGGAGTTTACATCTGTCACAAAAAAAAGAAAAAAAAAAAAAGGTTACTGTAGCAATAGTGGTCAATTAAGGGTGTTTTGGCCTGAAATTCCCCTTTAACCTTTGACACTAATTCAAAAAGGTCCAGAATGCATACCAGCTAACACTTCCAAGCCAAATATTCATCTTTCCAACATGCACAGGCCATGTTTACCTCTGTGTAGCCAGTCAGAGCTGAGCCTCACAGGCCACCATAGAGATGGCTGCACTATTCCCACTTCCTGGTCCCACTCAAGGAAAGAGGAAAGGACAGACATGTCATTTTCTCTGACTGGCAATTCAAATCGGCCGGTTTGTCGACGGGTGACAAACCGCCGCAGGAAACTGCGGGGAATACATTGAAGTCAATGAAGCCTAGTGTGTATGCACATATTCAAAAATTATTTCTGAACGACTGGTGCAATTGTAACTCAAACACTTCTGGAAAATAACAGAATACACATAACAGATTATTATCCACTGTGTTTCTTTTCGATGTGTACACCGTGTAACTTTATAAAGCTGTGCAAAGACAGTCCAATTTTATCTGCCACTTACTGTGACGGATCTGCCGGCTTTAATCACAGACAGTCATGCCAGATTATGCCAGATTGTGTGCAAGAAACAAGCAACCAGGTTGCTTAATGCACCATGACAAGACTAGAGACTAGACAAACATCCAAGGAATTATTTCATTTCAAAGTTGATGGTTTTCAATGGCAAAAGAAGAAAAACAATTACATACAGTATACACATAGCATATGACGCTGTTACAGTATGTACATGTGGTTTGTGCCACCCTCACCATGATTTGCTTTGCTAGTTATAATTTTGTACGTCTCTTAATGTCTTGATAAAATTAACAAGTGGTCACTATTGTAATTAAACAAGTAGGCTATAGCCCATTCTTAACTATTGTGTCTAACAGTGTTTCAGACTTGGTATAGTTATACTTGATTAGTTTGTACTGTAATTCCCCAACTGTATTTCTCCATTTCGGAAAATTTAATTCATTCATTCAGTCATTCATTGTAATAGGCATAGGTCTATTTGCATGTGAAATCAGAGGTAATGCGTTTAGATTTACAACTATGTCCATAACAATTCAAGTGAAGTGAGAAATAACATCATTCGACTTCTACTGAAAATGGATGGCAATTTAAATGTAATGATCGAGTGTATGATGAGTATAACTAGGCTACTTTCATCATATAGGCTACATATTGCAGATTTACCAGCTCACACTCTGATCGGACACATATCTCAACATGTGAGATGAGATGTGAAACGTTTTATCTTGTTGATTATTGCATTCAAAACCACTCTTCACATAACGTATGAACAGCAGTAGAATCATTTGAATTGAGGTAGGCGTCAACTGGCTGACTTTGTCTTGCATGTTTGCTTATATCCACACAAACTGGCACCCGTCCAGTCCCACAGTTCAGTCTCGCGATGACAGCCTAGGCAGCCCCAGCAGAATCGCACTCTGTTCTTTTTAAATAGCTCAATAAAATTAAACTGGGCCCCTGTCGAAAAACACCCACCAGGACAACAACCTGCTATGGGTATTCTTTTATATTCCTGGGCCGATTATATGACGACGGTCGGAATCGTTCATAAATAATGTTTGTTTACAAGATCTCGTGCGCGCTGCCATCCACTGCCATGTATTCGTCTAGCTTCCCATAAGAGTTTTGTCACTTGGGGGTGTCATGGCGCATCCCTGGCAGTCACGTGACTGGTAGTGACGTGAAATCTGTCCGTTCCTTCTATAGGTTTCTTGGGTCAAATCAAGGAGAATTCAAAAAGGAGTTGTCGCGAAGGCACCCACGGGGGAGTCCACATTGGTTCATGGGAGGAAACGGACATGCGCAGTACATTCCAGGAAGTTTGACGCTTGCAAACCATGCATGCCATTGGTCTCTTGGATGGTTTGACTTCCTGATCTGTACTGCGCATGTCTGTTTCCTCCCATGAACCAATGTGGACTCCCCCGTGGGTGCCTTTGCGACAACTCCTTTTTCAATTCTCCTTGGTTTCAATCAGTGTTGCTATTTAAAAGCCTAGCAGTCTACTAAGGCTGCGTTCACATCTAAGAAATCGAAAGTCTAATGGAGGCGGCCATCTTGAAACCATTCCAGTCATTCCCTATGGGGATGACGTCATTTCCGGTTTCTTCAAGGGCCTGCATGAAACCAAACTACATGAAACCAGTTGTAGGCAAGTCGGACTACAGAGTCCATGACAACCCAAAAAGGGTTGGGCAAACAGCCAACCAGTAGTAGAAAAGTCGCATCTTTGATGTCATTAGGCAGGGTTTATGTTGTAGTCTTTTTAGACTCTAGTCTTCACTCTTTATTGACTGCTGTCAAAGAACAGCTTATTGGCATCTTTTAAACAGAAATGATTTTCATTTAAAGTATGACATATTCAGGCCCTGTCCATTAAGTAAGTCAACAGGATAATATAAACCCTGGCACAACAGAAAAATAAAACTTTAGAAATCAAGGTGCATATACAAAAATATTAACTTTTGACATTCTAAATTTCCAGTAGTAACCTACACAATGAAACGCTCAGATTGTACAAGCCCTGATCACTTCACACAACAATCAGTCATAGTCTAGTGGTTAAGACATTGGTCTTGCATCATGGCGGCCCGGGTTCGATTCCTCTCCAAGGAATTAACTTTTTGAACAAAGTTGCCGGTAAACAACTGTTGCTAACTAATGTGTCCAGTCACATTTTTTTCAATTTGTTGTAGTTGTACTTGAATTGTACTGTAATTCTCCAAGCTTTTATCACTTTTGTTGTAGCAGTCCAACTTGACATGTAGGCTACTGTAGGGAGTTCATATTTCATTTATTCATTCACTATTGTATGGACCTGGGGCAAAATCCCCCCCCCCCCCCCCCCCCGGATAATTTCTTAATAATATGTTCCTTCTTTTTTACAACACAAGTGGACAAAGAGAACTACAAGGCAAACATGTGGCTCTGTTTCCTCATTTCCTGCCTTGCCCACAACATGCCAAAGCATTGTGGGAAATGGTTGCACGGACGCATGAAACCAATGCTACCACTGGTTTCTAGGATTTCAAGGATTTCTACTGTGGGAACGCACACTAAACAGTAGGCTGCTTGGTGGTTCTGTGGCTGTGGGTCCTGAGACCTGAGTCTTGCACTTATGCTTAAGGCTGGTGCCAGGGTGAGTGAGGTGTTTTTATGTCTATTTATTTAAACATGCTTCAACTGTGATATTCTAAATAATTTTGTGATAATTCAGGTTGATCTTGTGCCAAACCATTGCTGTGGCGAGAGGGTGTTGAAAGTACAGACAACTGAAGGTACGCAAACAGACAAATGTTGCCTAAGCTTACTTCATGTTTGTTAGTGTAATTAAAGTATTTATTTGTTTTTCCATAGATTGCCACTGCTGCTTTGTTTAACTTGAATTTGTATATTTGCTTTTATTACTGTTTCATATTGTAATCACTAATAGGCTCTGTCTTTTGTTTCTTTCCCCAAATGTGGAGTCCTGTACATGTAACCAGAGTCGGGGTCCAGATGGTGCAGACAACCTACTAAGGGGTTCACATATAGGCCTCACTATAGACCACTGTCCTACAGGTTTGGTATTGATGTGGCTGCGTGCACCTCTTTTCACGGTGACGCTCTTATCATTTCTGTGTGCTGTGTGTGTGCGTGTGCTGTAGTCTTAAGGCCTATTCAGAGTCTGGAATTTCGGTGGCCACCGCGACCACCGATCAGAGCACCGCACCGCGCGCTATTATATAGTCTGTCACCACCGCGACCACCGCTATTTCATTAGCTCCGATGGACCCCCACTCTCTACTCCGTCCGTCCCTCCCTCCGCTCCGAGATGCGGAGGGAGGGACGGACGGAGTAGAGAGTGGGGGTCCATCGGAGCTACTATTTCATATACCACTAGCAGCACCTCGCCCTCCCTCCCCTGTTCTCCTCGCGTCCATTGTTGTTTATTTTCCCCTCTGCTTTTCTCTACTTCCTACCTCAATTATAATAAATTCTGCTGCTTTTATGTTTATTTCGTATTCTGTTTATGTCATTGTGTCTATCATTGAATCCCTTCGTTCTCCTCCTGGCCGTCGTGCTGTGGTGTGTTTTCTTTTCTTTCTTTCTTTTTTTTACCAGCTGGCAGCCGTTAAAAACAAGTAGTGGAACCACCGCGGTGCGGTGCTTAGTAAAATCCGAGAGGAGGGCTGGGAGGTGCGGTGGTTGCGGTGGTATGACGTCATATTGTAGGAAACGGTGGTTGCGGTGGTCGCGGTGGGCACCGAAAATCCAACTCTGAATAGGCCTTTAGCTTTTACGTGGGCACAGAGTATCTTTAGTTTTAGCCTTAGCCCCCTCATGTAAGGTTGCAACCTACTGGCTCTGTTCCTCTTCAAGTAGTTGCCTTGTTCCGCTAAGTGACTTTTAAGGCTGATTATACCTATGAATTTATTGTTTGTTTTTAAGTAACTAATAAATATTGTTAATCTTATAATATGCTGTGTAAATCATAACTTGTGAATAAATGTCATATATTTTGGGGAAACTCACATCTCGCTCTCATTGTACGAACTTGTGTTTTTGGGGAACCCAATTTAGAGTTGATCATTTAATTTCCTTGATATACTGTTCATCAAGGTGGCGTAGTCATGCATTATATTGCTTAAGTAAATTCCTTGTCCACCCGGTCACATCTGGTATGAGGGAGTCCACACAGGACAGAGTGACCATCAGTGGAGTGGAACCTGAGAGTATTGGTTTACTGGTGAACTATGCCTACACGTCTACAGTGTCCATCTCTATTGATAATGTACAGGTAATGTATTAACGCAATGAACCTCATTCAAAGTATCACCAGTGCTTCATGAAGTCAACTTGTTCATTTGCTCTAGGCCCTGCTAGTGGCGTCAAACTTGTTGGAGGTCATACGTGTTCGAGAGGCCTGCTGTGAGTACATGAGGCGCCACATGGACGTTAATGGGTCATTCCACGGAAACGGTACCTTTTGTAGTCCCTCTGACCGTTTTAGCCGTATTTTATTGATGGAGTCACTGAAAAATATTTTTTAAAGATTTTTTTAATCAACTGAAATGTTCCCTTTAATATTGTGTAAACATTACATGGATTCTAGCTTCATATCAGAAATTATCTTGCTTTCTTTCAGTAGACACCCCCTATTTTGTCCATTTTTCCATGTCCCCAGTGGCCATCGATGAAAGTGGACTTGACATATGACTATTAAACATCAACAAAAATCCAAAAATTATGACATGAGCATATCTATCTATCTGTACTTTATTGCTGGACATGTTTAGTTTTTTAATAAATAGATGATTAATCATTCAAATGGCTTTATATAGCTGTGTCCCTCAGTTGCACTCAACTCCGTTACACAAGTCATTCTTCCCTCTATAACAACAATTAACTGGCCCTTTAGTGACATCAACAATAGGAAGTAGTATTCTACAACTCTTCTGACCATCATGCTACAGAAAGTGGCAATTTAAAACCTCATTTTACACCGTTTTAGAGGCATTTTGTACTCTCACATGTGGTCGTAAATCATAACAGCTCAACTCCGTTACATGAAATAATGATATAAAACAATTCGTTATAAAGATTCTGTTTGTTATTCCAACAATATATATTAATATATATTATATATTTCATCAATGGGGCGTGGTATGGAGGTGATCAACCTGTGGCACTGTTGATGGAAGGCCAGGTGTGCTTTGATAACAGCCATACATGAATTTGTATTGTTCAGTCTTATGTCTCACACCTTCCTCTTGACAATACAGCCCAGATTCTCTGTTGGGTTTGAAGTCAATACAGTTGGGTGGCCAGTTAATTACATTAATACCACAGTCAGCACAGCAGCTGCTAGCAGTTTAGGCTCTGTGGGCAGAACATTGAACCTTGTGAACATACTGAAGCACAAGGTACTCAAAAACGTTTTCACGGTCAAAAACGTTTTCACGGTCAGTGTTGTTTATGTTTTCAACACAGCCATCTTTTTATATGTGAGCGGATCAACATCAGCTGATAACATGGCATTAATCATGGCAACATTCTAATTTATTGAAGGACCTGTATGCATTATTATTGACCAAAGAATATTATTATATATGATGTTGATCACACAATATCCAGATGGACTAGTACTAATCCTTTCTGTTCTGTGTGTTCAGAACAGAAAGGATGTTAGAGCACATCCGTCTGCCTCTCATCAGCCCCTCCTACCTCCACACTGTGGTTGAGAGTCTGGATGTGGTGAAAGAACAGCAGGGATGTCAGAGGTTCATCTCTGAGGCCAAGGAGGTGCAGCCGTCCTCTAACACAGCACAGTCACGTGGGATTCCAGGTACCCTGCTGAACGCATGGTTCACCTGATGATGATGATGATGATGATGAACCCAAACACAATAGACATTTCTCTAAGCCCCTCCCCAAACCAATAGCTTTCCTATATGATAAAACATTGTTTTTTTTCTTAATAATAATAATAATAAATGTCACATACCATATTTTTTTGCCTTGTTGATGGATTATTTGGAAGAGATTTTGAAGCTCTGGTTCCAAAAACGAACCAGTATTTAATGTGTGAGGCATTTAGAGGAGATGAGTACAGCAGAACGTAAATCTGTCCATTTTATGTAATCTCAATGAGGGCCGGCTCTAGCTCTCCCCACTAGGAGGTGCTGCACAGGGATTAAAGTTCTCAGTACTGGGTACTGATTTCAGTCCTGACGATTTCACAAGGGTCATTTATTTAGCTCAGTGCTTATTTGCAAAAGATCATTTTCAGTCTCAATATGTTTTTTTATTTTTTTTTTTACTTTAACCCCTGAATAACAATTCTTCTACATTTTTTAACTGAGCGGATTCTTGAAAATGAAGTAATTCGGAATCTGATGTTTAAATATAATTTAACACTTTTAGTGTGTGAGTGTTTGCTGGGTAGGTCTACAAGCTAACAACTTGCAAGCAATAATATTTGCTTTTTTTCTTTTCTTTCACAGGTGTACACCTTGCCTGAAGCTCTCTCCGCCTCTCTCTCTCTCTGTCTCTCTCTGTCTCTCTCTCTGTCTGTCTGTCTCTCTCTCTGTCTGTCTGTTTTTCTTTTCTTTCACAGGTGTACACCTTGCCTGAAGCTCTCTCCGCCTGTCTCTCTCTCTGTCTCTGTCTCTCTGTCTCTCTGTCTCTGTGTCTCTGTCTCTCTGTCTCTGTCTCTCTGTCTCTCTGTCTCTCTGTCTCTCTGTCTCTCTGTCTCTCTCTCTCTCTCTCTCTCTCTCTCTCTCTCTCTCTCTCTCTCTCTCTCTCTCTCTCTCTCTCTCTCTCTCTCTCTCCCCACAGCAGCATGGAGCAGCACCAGTGGAGGTTTCTGGTCCACCAGCCGTCCAGCTCTGGACATTCAGGGCAGGTAAGCCAGGTTGTCCACGTGGACAACCTCAGGAACCAGCACCTCAGCGAAGACGACATCGTGGCCATCAAGGCGTGCGTCCCTGAGCTGTACGGGCGCACGCACGAGGTTAGTGACCTTTCTTCCTTTTCACTGGTCTACCGGCGGGTCAGACGCAAAGTTCGCATGTCAGTGGTGGCCACCCCCTCCCAGGAGTTCTTCAGGCAGCTGGTGACTCCGGCGCACCCCGACACCCTGACTCCGGCGCACCCCGATACCCTGACACCACCTCCCTGGTGGAGGTGGAGCGACCGTAGCAACGTTGTGAAGGTGAACGGCCAGCGGCTGGCTAGGGTCATCTCCGCAGTCTCCACCACACATGAGCTGGGCGGACGGGTCGTCCCGACGTCCCGTGCCAGTGGCATGTGTCGGTCTACAGGCCAGATGGACAGATGCAGCTGTCCGTAATCTGCAGCTTCCCCTTAGAGGCGGTAAGGACCATTTTCATACCACTTCCCACTATTTATTCTGCATTTTAGCCACGGATCACCATTGGATTACCAAATTATGGGATAATAGTTTGTATTGGCACTGGGTGAAAAAATGGGTTAGATTTTTTTGTTAATTCCTTTATGTAAGTCTGCTAAATCCAAGAGTCCAAATCTTGGGCTATCATTTTTGTTAACATTTGGGGTGTTTAATGTAGCAGTGATTTTCAACCATTTTCATACATGTTCATTCATGTTAAATTCCTTGTTAATTCCTTGATGTAAGTCTGCTAAATGTCTAAATTGTTAAAGAGTTGAGGCGGTCGATTTCTGTGGATGTGCAACTGTTACAGGTAGGTTTAACATTACTTAATAACGGTCGCATTAGAAAGCAGTATACACTTCCAAGGCTGATGCAGGTCTAAGACTGATCATCAAGGTAAAGTAGAGACGGATGATCTCTGTTGATGTTCAACTGGTACTCCCCCCACCCCCCAAAAAAACAACAAAATGTGTTTCAGTTTGCTTGTCTTAATAATCTTTTCTTCAGTGTGTTCACAGGTTTTAGCGACGGAGTTCATCACTGCTGCTGCTCAGTGTCATCTTCACTATTCAGTTGGCCTTGCGTCTGGCGGGCTAAAAACAATGAAACAACAAAAACTAAAAAGTGTTTTTCTTTGCAGGTTTCTACTGATGTCTGGTGGATAGCTTGGAGCGCCATTCAACCCTGTGTCAACTAAAACTAACAAGTGTTTTTCTTTGCAGGTTTCTACCGAGTGTGTGATTTCCCCACCCATACTAACAATTACAGTATGTTCAGTTTGCAGGTTTCTACTGATGTCCGGCGGGCTAAAGGCCTATTCAGAGTTTGATCTTCGGTGATCACCGCGACCACCATGACCACGTTGCCTACCATATGACGTCATACCACGGCACCGCAAACACCGCTCTTTCCTCCCTCTCTGATTTTTGAGCTAAACCAATCACATTGGCTGGGAACCACCAGGCAATGTTGATTGGTCCTGAAGTTTGGAGCAGCATTCTTTTTGACAGCTCGAGACGTAAAATAAAAGAAACCCACAATAGCGCGAGAAGAAAGAAGGAATTTAATGAGAGACAATGACATAAATAGACTAGATCAACTCTATGGAGTTTCATGCGTAACACTTGCGCGTTATACACAAATATGTAGCCTACTTGTGCGTGAGCGGAGCAGGCGAATCAGAAATGAACAAACAGAAATGAACACATTCCGTCATCAATCACGTCACCAATCGGAATACCCTGAGGGACAACCAACCGTGCACCGTACACCACCGTGCAAAAAACACTTATTAACTTAACGCAAGTAAAAAGGAAAGATACATAAAAGCACTAGAAAGCATTATAATTGAGGCAGGTAAGCAGTAGAGAGAGAAAAGGGGGTGGGGAACATAAACAATAAGGGAAAGAGGAGGGGCGAGGTGGTGGTGATCTATGAATAGTGGTGGTTGCGGTGGTCGGAGCAGTCGTTGCGG
Organism: Benthosema pterotum; assembly: GCA_039105355.1. Lineage (NCBI taxonomy): Eukaryota > Metazoa > Chordata > Actinopteri > Myctophiformes > Myctophidae > Benthosema > Benthosema pterotum. The sequence continues at coordinate 11,972,442 of CM076970.1, forward strand.
TGATCACCGTAAATCTAAACTCCGAATGAGCCTTCTTACCAAGGCGACACACAGGTATGTGATCATCATATTCTAGGTTTTGATACAGATTTGCATAAATCATTGCTATTGAACACCCTTTTTGTCTCTGTTTTGAAAATATTGAACCAGTGGAAAGTAGAATTATTACTGAAAAACTAAAATCCATTTTGGCCACAGAGGTCCACAATTGCATAATGTTTTTGATGCAGGAGCTGAAACGTGGATGGCTGTCCATAAGATGTGCACAGCTGGATGGAGGGAGAACAGAAATACAGGTGTTTCCATCGCCCCATTCTTTATTTTTCACCCTTCATTTTCCAAGCTTGGGACTTTTACTCAAGCGAGTTAATCTGTCTAACCCTTAATTTGGGACACCATATACATTAGTACAGCAGAATGCAAGGTCTACATTTACACAATTGGTATTGCTGCATTCACTAAGAACAACACCTTTTCTTTTTAATAAGCAGACATTAAAGCAACCATTTGTCACAGCACATGTGACCTGTAAGCCTTCTTTTCCTCGTCAGTAGTGTGAAGCTAACTTCCTTCTGTAAAGACTCACATCTACTTGTAAGTGCGACTTAGCAAGGACTTTACAAATCTATGATTTGTTCAATTTCAGGTGGATCCCGCACCAAACAGGCGTCGGAGTCTTGTAGAACATGCCATGAAGGTGACAGATGACCAAACGGTAAAATACCAAGTGCCGCCAACATTGCTCCAACACCGAAGCCCCCAAAGGAGGAGGTAATTCTTGCCCACAGGTTGGACGCAATTAGACTCTTGAGGCTTGCTTTCAGAATATGATGGACAATGTTTTGACCCCCAGTACATTCAAGGGTCTTTTATGGACTTCAGGGAACTGAACATTTTGCATGGCAAGTTGCAATACATTCCCTTCCTCAATTCCTCGTTGGGATGTTTAGACATGTTAGGTCTGTGAGTCTGTTTGCTGTAATTGTGGAACATGGTCATTAGTTTGAATAGGCGTGTAATCGATATACTGTACATCATATCGTGATATATCTATGGTGAGATTTGCAGTATCCACAACATGCTTTTTACTATTTTGGGTAACATGTCTTATGACTTTAGTCAAAACTTTGAAGTGTGGCAAAGCTGTCCGGCCAATCAAAACAGCCAAACAGCTTTGTCACACCTTCACTCAATACCTGATCCTTAAGACAATGAAAATAGGCCCCCAAGTTTTAAATAAGAAATGAGTGCACAGAATGGCAATACTATGAAGCAACTGAGCAGGGGACTGATTTCAGTCTTGAGGAACGCATAGTGGGCATTTATTGAGATCAGACAAAGCATATTTGAAAATAAATAAATAAATAAATAAATGAATAAATACAGTTTCAGTCTTGAGAATTTCTTTGGCTTTAAGCTCTGTATACGATACTCACTAGTCACTTGTAAGCTTCGCACACGATTGCGAAATGTTATTGACCAACCAACCAAACAAACACATTAATAAATATATAAATAAGGTGTCGACGTCGGGCTGAAACGACATTTTTCCATGTTAATGCAATTGCATTAGGCCACGTTAACTCCAATTGCATTAGGGCCCATGATTTTTCTTTTTTTTAAAGTTTTTTTAGTGCTCCATTTGTGCTGAATTGTGTCGTAAAATTCAGAATTTGTGCTGCTACCATTTTGGAGATAATTGAATTTATATGTCCTGAGCTTTGCCAATCTTGCACCCTGCACTTTGTGCCGCTGAAATCAGCATTTGTGCTGTTTTTTTATTGATTTCATATGATTATTTATATTTGCACCTGTACCTGGCAGGGTGCAGGATCATAACCAACTCTGTCACCACTCTGATGTTGTCCACTAGAGAGTGGTTTGTAATGTTTATGAGCCTATGAGGACATCTACTGGTCAAATCTGGTACAAACTGGTACAAAAACGTCCTTAAAGTTCTATGCATGGTGATAGTGATGATGCCTGTTTGAAATATTTCAAAGATGCAGTGTGATGTAATTTGCCTACAAATAGAGCATTTGCTACATGTATGAAGTAAATTGGGTACCTTAGTGAGGAATACAAAGGCTTACCATTTTGACTAGTTTTACTGCATTGGATCAAACTGGTGATCAGTTTCCTAAAGAAGTCTATATACTGCAACATTTACACCATGCGTGACAGTGGTTTAATTTGTCTGCACACTTTATATTTATGTTGTAAATTGGGTTGAGGAATGGCTCTACCTCCTGAGCTCCTTAGTGAGGAATACAATGTCATACCTTTTTGTGCACGTTGTGGGACACCAGCAGGGGCGGATACAACATTTTCCGATTGGGGGGGCAGGAGAAAATGATTTGTGGGTGGCTTCATCGCCCGTGGCGCAAACGATGAAGTCGCACCCATGCCATTTTCGGTTACAGGGCTTTTATTAGGCAACTAAGCATCAATAATAATAACATCAGTTGTTGATGACGTTACAACAGATACGCAGCATGCATAAAGCTAAAGGTCTGACTCAGAGAGTTTTCTGTTGTCAATGATAATGATGATGAAATGCTGTTGGTTTAGTGGTGCCAACTCTAGTTAGTTAGTAGCAGTAGTAGTGTTTCAAATCATTTTAAGCACTTTAATTTGAAATATCTTGGGTTGTTTTGCATGCCATCATGTTTGGTGGGCCAGTCAGGGCCAGTGTTGGTCAATATTACTTAGGAAAGTAACTTCTTTACTTTACTCTTTACCGCTTAGACAAAGTAATATCATTACTTTACTTATTACTGGAATTGAAGAGTAATATATTACATATTACGTTATTACTTTCCCAAGTTCTCAACTCCCACCTTATGGAGTAAAAGCGATGTAGAGATGTACAACATAATCTGTTTAACAAGCTCTTTTTAGAACCGAATCCAATTTATTGGAAAAATAATAGTCTCCCTAACAAAATCTGTCTCTTTGACTTTTTAAACTTTTTCACAGTTGTTTTCAAAGACAGTTGAGTTCTTGTATTTAAAAATAAAATACAAAATAATGCAGTAAGCGATTTGTAGTTTACATTACTGTGTGCAGGATGCAGCATGTGGACTGGATCTACAATCTAGTCGATAGCTGTCGATAGCTTGTAAATCTGTTCTATTTTTGCATGCAACAACAAGGTCATTGTAAAAAAGTAACTTGGCGTTACTTGCAAAGTAATGCGTTACTTATTACCCATTTTTGCAGAGTAATCTCGTTACTTTACTTTTTGGAGCAAAAGTAATAATATTACAGTAATATGTAATCTTAAATTAGTTAGACACCAGTAGGAGCTGCAGCTGGTGGTACTGGACACAGTGGGAAGGAGCAAATCCTGGCAGGAAATACAAACAGTGAAGTTATTAGCAAGTGACACTATTATAAACTCCCATGTGAGGAAATGTTTCCATTCAAATGCCAAGCTCTGCTCCAAGTGAGTGACTTTGACTTTTTTTTTACTTTGACCCAGGGATAAATATATATATCCCTGAACTGTCCCATTTACTATTTTAAGATAAATAAATGAATACAATGCAAGATATTTTACACATGCTAGAATATTATGTCATATTATTATGTAGGGAAAGTGCGTGTGTTGCTTCCCTCGCCATGTTTTTGTTTACAGCCACGTTCTTGTTGTTTAATCTTAATAGAGCTTACCGCACTTGAGAGAAACCACACCACTGTAAACAATGTTCGAAGAATTTCAGTCAGGGCGGATGTAACATGTACCAATTGGGGGTGGTGGGCAGGAGAAATGTCATGGGGCGACTTCATTGCCTGTGGCGTGAAGCGATACCATTTTCGGTTACAGGACTTTTACTAGTCAAGTAAGCATCAATACGAAGCTTACTGTGATTGGCCGTAATGAGATGTTGATGATATGCAAAACGATAACAGCAGCCCTCACTTCACACATATTTTGAATGGTCGATATCTAATCACTGGAACATTTTTTTGAAAACATTTCTCGTCCACATTTGAAATTACATGATGACAAACAAAAAAATAAAGAAAAGTGGTCTTACCCTTTAACCTATGAAGTAGCTTGCAGGGAGGGATCTCACCAAATACTGTATGCAGGATTGTAGTGTTGTGTTCTTGAATGGCTTCTTGCTTTCTGAACAAAGCCTGTCATCTCTCTTTCCAGCCCAGTTGAACCCATTGGCCAACATCCATCTGACCAGGTTCCCTGAATTGATGCCTCCTACCACAGCCAGGCAAGCAGAGAGAGGTAAATAAACGCACTGTCGTTTTAACAGCATTTATTTTATGAACACAGCACAGGGACATCCAACTTCTTTTACACTTCATGCACACACTGAAATTACTGCCCAAGTGTGCCAGTTGTTATGATGAACCACATTAACCCTCCTGTAACAGAGCTCTGAGACACATTTTGAACTTGTAGAGTAGAATTTGTACTCAAGTAGCTGAAGGGCTACATACATGTTTTCTCACGAGGGAAAAAACAAGCAAGCAAATCGCAGTTCAATCTGTCAAATAAATTATCGCCTTTTGATGGACTGATTCTTCCATCTGTAATGACTCTCTATATTGAAATCTTGTTCACTGGTGATTGGCAGCTACGTTGTAGAAGGGGGGCATAGGGGTTGATGACATCGGGTGATACCGGGGACCAGCCCCGGTATCACCCGATGTCATCTTGCCCTCAGCCAAATCGTTCTTGATGAACTGATGAACATCTCTGGACAGATCCTTCACCACCACAGGCATTGAAATCACATTCTGGATGACAAGGTCTTAAAAAAAAGTTGAAATGAAGTGAGAAATACTGTACAAATAACCTCGAAATGACACATGAGGAATACATTATGTCTCATAGGCTCATGTTACATGCAGAGAATCTATTCGGAATAGCTATGATAAAAAAAGAGAGGATGAAGCACGGAGGCGTGGCACAGGCTGGTGCGGGAGGTTTGCACATGCGCAGTGTAAACAGGAACTGCAATGATGAAATGTTTCAGCCAGTGTTGCCAACTTGGCGCATTTGTCACTATATTTAGCTTTTTTCGAGACCCTCCAGCGCCAAGATTAGTGGAAAAATTCCGGGCAGAAAATCTAGTGCTTTTTGGTGGTGAGTTGGGGCGAAATTGGTTGACAGGCACCAGAGATAAAACCCTTGTTTTTCACCATTTTTCCTCCTATGATAGAGTCCTCCTTCCTTCCTAGAAAGGACCATTGGTAACCAAATGGACTCTTATGTGGACCCTTATAGATCTGTAACTCCTGAGAGCGTAAATTAAATGAAACCAAATGGACCTGTAAGGGTCCATTTGGGTCCAATTTAGATGTTTGAATATAATTTAACTCTTGAGAGCGTAAAATGAAACCAAATGGACCTGTAAGGGTCCATTTGGACCCTTGTAATATAGCCTAAGCCTGTGGCTTTTTAATTCAAGGCATTCCTTGAGAATATTTATAATAGCTCTTACTATTCCTACTCATAGCACACTAGTTAAAATTTAAGGATAGGCCTACGCTTGTTTATGATAGTGGTCATCTTGTATTTCATCAAACATGAAAATATTCACTTCTGTAATGTCAGAAGCAGCAAATCATCATAATGGATGTAAAAGGGAAAATAACAATATACAGGGGGTAGCCGTTTTTTCTGGTGGCCAGTTGACGTTTATTTACTGTACCCTTGCTACAGCAGTGACGTTTTTCTTTTTCTAAGGATCTTGTCGCCCCCATGTGATAAAAACTACATACTGCAGTTAACACAGTCAAGTATGTTTAACTACTGTATCTTAACTTAAACCTACCACTTTTCAGTACCTGATTGGGCATATTGATTGATTGATTTCATAAATAGTGTTGTTATATATTTCCTGAGCTATTTTTTCTGTGAAGAATTATTTGATCTCATAAAGGGGTATTAATATTTGGTTATGTGTCGCTTTCCTCAAAACAAGTGTTTACGTGTAGGCACCCCTGCAATCGTCACACTTTTTCTGTTACAAACTGACCCTGGCCCGCATCATTTTAAGTTTATTAATGGACATTACTACGTTGTAAATGTTTACCAAAGTTAAATTGTTATTGTTTTATTAGGTTCTTTGTTTGTTTGTTTGTTTAACTTTACTTTAATTTTTGCCTAAATAATAGCTAAATGTTGTTCTGTCTATGGTTTCCTGTCTCATTGGTGTGTATTGTTTGCAGTGGGAGGAGAGACCACAGATGAAGACTCCACTCTACCAGTGAGGAGAGACAGCAAGGAACTGCTCCCTCCACACTGTGAGTCAGACAGTAGCCTGCCTGTAGTTCCAGTCATCCTCCTCCTTGAGTCCCTCTGCCATCACACACACACACACACACACACACACACACACACACACACACACACACACACACACACACACACACACACACACACACAGGCACAGGTCAGCGAGATTCAGAGGCACATGGGGGAGAGGAGACTCATGCAGGAGCAGGAGATGAAGGAGAGGTTTGAGATCTCCTGTCTGAGATCCAGAGGAACATCATGATCTCAGGAGGTGTATCACAGCTCACTGGAATGTTGGGACTAATGCCTTACCCAAGGGACTCTTTTTTTTCCCAGTAATTCTTTACACTTTCCCATACAGTAACGCCATTACAGTTACTGTGTTCTGTGTTTAGGGTAACATAAGGTAATCACTTTAGATATGGCAAGGCATATCCATATCATCAGCCTGGATATTGTCTGTGATTGCCCACAGCTCTCGTTGTCGTTTGCCCCCCGGGCCGCCTCCTCAGCCTTACTTTCCAACAACAGGGCCGTTTTTTTTGGGAAGCAAAGCAGTTCTTTTTAAAGTACATTCATATTCACTGTGTATGGTCATAATAGACCTGCTGCAGAAATTGCAATAACAACAAGTGGTCTTTTAACCTTGCAGGGAGGAAGCTCACCAAATACTATGTGTTCTTGAATGGCTTCTTGCTTCCTGAACAAAGCTTGTCATCTCTCCACTGGCTAGGCCTTTGGTCATAGCAGTTGCCAACATCCGTCTGATCAGGTTCTCTGAATTGATGCCTCCTACCACAGCCAGGCAAAGCATAGAGAAGACAATAAAAGGCACTGCGTTAGAAACAGCATAACATAATTTATTTTATGAACACAGGGACAACCTAGTTGTTTTTGCACTGATATTCCAGCCCATGTGCGGCGTTGTGTGCCAGTTGTTATTAAATCACATTATCCCTCTTGTCCCATTTTTGGTCATGTCATTATGTAGTAGTATATGAAGTACAGCAACAATATCTGAACAAGCTCTGTGACACATTTTGAACTTGTAGACTAGAATTTGTACTTAAGTAGCTAAAGGGGCTACACATATTTTTCCTCATTTTTGTTATCGCCGTCCATGTGTGGTTCCATCTGTAAGACACAAACTGCAACTTTATCGGACCACACATTTTGAAAGCTTAGGCTATAATATAATTGACAGTGATTTTATTTCGGTTAAACTTTCGGGTTAACCGAAATATAATCGCACGCACACACACACACACACACACACACACACACACACACACACTCACAGCCCTTTGGAATGAATTATTTAATAATTATTAAGGCTGTTGAAAATAGTTAATTAATGGGATTAAATTAATTCTGTTGATTAATCTGATTAAAAATTTTAACGCAATTAACTCATGTGCACACTGACTCAACCCACTAAGCATTTTCTCATTGAAAGAAAGGGGTAGAGCACGGTTTTACGGAGACATATAGCTGTGTGTCTCCCTGTAACCAGAGGCATAGAGTATAGCTGGAGGATCTACAAGCATTGAGGGCTTGTAGATCGCCTATTTTGATACATATTTTAAAGATAAATGGTTATTTTTTTCACAGATTCTGTTTCTTTTTTAAATGTTGAAATCCTGTACAGGAAAACATGCATATTTTGGACATAGTTCGAATGGTGATTAATCATGATTAAATTAATTTTGAAGCTGTGATTAATTTGATTAAAATTTTTAACAGCCCTAATAATCACGGATTGTGCCGTCGCTTTGAAATGACATCTTGAGTAGCCTACTGTACATTTCGAGTCAAATTCACTTGACCACTCGCACTCGCATCTCCTCATCTCCTCTTTGCTGGGGGCGCACTGTTGCCAACTTGGCGCATTTGTCGCTATAGCCTATTTTCAGACCCCCTAGCGCCCAAATCAGTGAAAAACTCCTGGCGAAAAATCTTGGGGACCATCTGGAACTCTCGTACCACATGTTGAAAACCCATGATACACAGCATCATTACAACTTTTGCCACGTGGGTGAGGGGGGAGATGTAAACTCCCTCCCTGCTAGAGGCACCTTGCTGCGTCACATCACTGCAGCGTGACTTGCAATGCAAATGGAATGTGGATGTTAATTTGCGTATTGTGCAAAAATCTGGTGCTTTTTTGCTGGTGAGTTGGTGCGAAATTGGTTGACAGGCGCCAGAAATAAAAGTCTTGTTAATCATAGTTTTTCCTCTCTCTGTGCCTCAATTTGAGAGAGACAAGAGGCCCATATAACAAGAGTATACAGACCCCAAAACTAAAAAATTCTTTTGCTTTTGTCCACATTTCCAGGCTGGTTTTGGGAAACAGACAAACAGTCAAAAACAGTCAAACATGCAGATCAAAATGACCATTAATCTTCTACATTCTCTAGTTGTGTAGACTAATTAGACTAATTCAGATTGTGAATATTTTAACTTTTGAGAGTGTAAACATCTAGTTAACCAACTTTTCATCTGGTTAACCAACTTGGTTGGTTACACCTGGAACCCTCTCAAGGACCACAATGATACACAGCATCATTACAACTTTTGCCACGTGGGAGAGGGGGGAGATGTAAACTCCCTCCCTGCTAGAGGCACCTTGCTGCGTCACATCACTGCAGCGTGACTTGCAATGCAAATGGAATATGGATGTTAATTTGCGTATTGCGCAAAAATCTGGTGCTTTTTTGCTGGCGAGTTGGTGCGAAATTGGTTGACAGGCGCCAGAAATAAAAGTCTTGTTAATCATAGTTTTTCCTCTCTCTGTGCCTCAATTTGAGAGAGACAAGAGGCCCATATAACAAGAGTATACAGACCCCAAAACTAAAGATTTCTTTTGCTTTTGTCCACAATTCCAGGCTGGATTTGGGAAACAGACAAACAGTCAAAAACAGTCAAACATGCAGATCAAAATGACCATTAATCTTCTACATTCTCTAGTTGTGTAGACTAATTAGACTAATTCAGATTGTGAATATTTTAACTTTTGAGAGTGTAAACATCTAGTTAACCAACTTTTCATCTGGTTAACCGACTTGGTTGGTTACCACCTGGAACCCTCTCAAGGACCACTGGTGGTCCCCAGACCACTGGTTGAAAACCACTGTTATAGAGCTCTGTTATGCATCAACCTGCACAGCATGTGTGATCTAGTAGATCATGATCTACCCTTTGGGCACCCCAGACCCAGACAGTATATTACTGTCATACAGTGTCTCATGACTCATGAGAGTCATACAGTGGAATGGTAGCCTACAGTCAAAGATTACTAAGAGATCAACCTCCATGCCAAGCTGTTGACACCTGTCTTTTTATATTGTCCGGATTTCTGTAATGACTATAATTAACGGTTGCAGTAAACTAAGTTCCATGCTAAGCTCCAGCACCATGGACAGCTCAAATTGTACTTTTAAAGCAGAAATAAACATATACATTTAGAAGTAACCAATTTATCAAGTTTAGGGAAATATTACTGTGGCATTCCAAAACACCCTAAAGTGATTACTCGTTAAACATCTGAAAATATACATCAATCGATATATATATCTAATATAAGATAATGTGTGATAGAGGTACAGTATAACAAAATACATTGTACAGTAGGGTACACACAAACAAGTCTCTGAAGCTGTCTTATGAAAATGTTAATTCTTCAACACAATTATTAAGTATGCATCTCTCTCTCAGCTCGGGTCTCTGTCCTTATCATGAAAACATCCAATGATGATAATGCATTATTTCGTTTAGGCACATGCATTCATTTTTGGTGCAGCCTGAGACTGCAGTTGGCTATTATATATAGGGTTCGTTTGGCACTTGGCAGGTATGATACCTATAGACTGATTACATATACAGAGGAGCTAATAGATTTATTTCAGATAGCATAAATACACAGCAGTGGTTTTCAACCTTTTTGATACCGCAGGGCCCACTATTTATTCAGAATTCGAGCCACGGACTACTATTTCATAACATTTTAGCTCCACAGACCACAATTGTCCACAATTTAATTAATTACCATTAATCTTCTACATTCTCTATAGTTGCGCAGACTTGGGCTAATTCTTGAGGATGTAAACATGAAACCAAATGGATCCGCAAGGGGCAATTTGGTTTCATGTTACATCTGGTTAACCAACTTTCCATCATTTAGCTTGGGGACCACCTGGAACTCTCGGGCCACATGTTGAAAACCCTTGATATACAGCATCATTACAACTTTTGCCACGTGGGAGAGGGGGGAGATGTAAACTCCCTCCCTGCTAGAGGCACCTTGCTGCGTCACATCACTGCAGCGTGACATGCAATGCAAATGGAATGTGGATGTTAATTTGCGTATTGCGCATCCACTTTCGAGGAGAGTGAGAGTCCGGTCCTATTTATAAACGGGACAGGACTAGAGCCCTGACCATGATCCTTCAGTTTAAAAACAAGCAACGTTTGCTGCCGTAGACAGGGAGAGAGAGAGAGGGGGGTGGATACTAGGCTACTATAGGTCGGCTATACAGACCAGCATCGGAGCTCCAGTGAATGCACTCTATTACATTGATTCAGTGGTCCCAAAGTGGGGTCCGGGGACCCCCAAGGGGATCGACTTGGTGGAGCTCCCAGGGGGTACCCATGTATGCAGCTAGACCAAGAGTTTTCAACAGATGGTCCGGGGACCACCAGGCCTGCAGCTAGTGGCCCCTGAGACTAGGATTCCAGCTGGTGCATGGTTCCCCAGCCAGATGATGGACAGTTGGTAACCAAATTAATCTTTTATAGCAGGGGTTTTCAACAGGTGGTCCGGGGACCACCAGTGGTCCTTGAGAGGGTTCCAGGTGGTCCCCAGGCTAAATGATGGAGATGTAACTCTTTGAGAATGTAAAAATGAAACCAAATGGACCCTTGCGTGTCCATTTGGTTCAATTTTCACACTCTCAAGAGTTAAAATATTCATCATAATTAATAGCACTATTAGTACAGGCAATCTAAGAAAAAAAGGGGGGTAACCTCAAACAAATTGCAACAGAAACTCTTCCACCTATTTTTGTTTCCTTAATATGTTAGGAATAACATATCAAAAGTCCTAAGAAATCCAAGTAGGGGAACATAGTGAAAAATGCTGAAATAGATGATGTCACAATTTCCGATTTTCGCCTATTTAAAATTTAGATTTATGTATGTTTTCTTAGCTTGTGTCTAAAGAAAATGTTCAATACTTTGCAGAATTACATAGAAACTATGTCTGATTCAGTGAAATGATTGTTCAAGAGTTTTTTTTCATTTATTGCAAAAGGAAAATCTTAATATTAATGCATTTTGTGAGCTAATAAGGGACAAATTTCGTATAGATTATAAAATCAAAAAAATGGTTGCAATAGGGCAAAACAAGTTGCAACAGAAACCCTTTAACTTGTTTTTGTTTCCTTAATATGTTAGGAATAACATATCAAAAGTCCTAAGAAATCCAAGTAGGGAAACATAGTAAAAAATGCTGAAATAGATGATGTCACAATTTCCGATTTTTGCCCATGTTAAAACAGATTTATGGAGGTCTTCTTAGCTTGTGTCCAGTGAAAAGGTTTAATAATTTGCAGAATTACATAGAAACTTTGTCTGATGCAGTAAAATGATTGTTGAAGAGTTTATTTTTTATTTTATTTTTTATTTTGGCAAAAGGAAATTGTTAATATTAATGCATTTTGCGAGAGGAAAAAGGGGCAAATTTCACTGACAAGAAATATAGTCAGAAAATGTTGCTATAAAAGATAATACTATAAACATAAATTTAACATCACAAAACGTAAAAGTTACAAAAGCAATGCTGTCATAATATATAAATGATTCAACACCTTCATCGCGCCTAATGTATTACAGTTTTTAGTGTTTACATTGTATATTGTAAAATTATCATCATCATCATCATCACTTCCAGACTTTCAGGCGTGTGTGCGCACCCTGTGTCTTTGCAGTTTACACATGCAACAGAGCAGTCAATGCTTCTTGCAAGTGCACGTCAGGCTGCTGAAGTTGGTCTTGCTGGTGCATCTGAAGACCCATAGCAGTTCCTGAGCTGGAGGTATGTCTGTCTGGACAGGGATAAGAACCCCATCATTCTTTTCCCATCCCAGTCGTTGCGGCAAGAGCACTCATGCAGTTCCCTTCCACTGCTGTATTTGGTAGTAGACACAGAGACTGTGGTACTTTGCTGCTGTGGCTGAAGGTAGCAGACTCTCTGGCTCCACAAAAGATGCCACCTTCTTACAAAAATGCTTGTATCTTAATGCTTAATGAGTCAAAACCCTCCTCAGACTTCCCGCAAGAATGGGGATGGGAAGAGAGTGATGGGGTGCTTATGTAAGACCCGGGATTCGAACTCGGGTCTCCCGCCTGAAAGTCCAACACTTAACAGTGGTTAAGTGTTGGACTTTCACGCCAAAGGGACCAAATTTCTTTATTCTGCTCCCAGACCAAAGGGACATCCCATTTGTCCAGGGGCAGATACTAGACTTTAGAGGCCATCACGCCATCAGTGCAGCCGCCTGCTACACTTATCCCCGTCCAGACAGACATACCTCCAGTTCAGGAACTGCTATGAGAGGGGTCTCCCTGCAAGACCGACCACAGCAGCCTGAAGTGCACTTGCAAGAAGCATCTCTTGTAAAGCCAGAGAGTCTGCCATCTCCAGCCACAGCAGCAAAGTACCACATTATCAAGTACAGCAGTGGAAGGGAACTGCATGAGTGCTCTTGCCGCAAGAATGGGGATAATGATGGGGTGATTATCCCTGTCCAGACAGACATACCTCCAGCTCAGGAACTGCTATGGGTCTTCAGATGCACCTGCAAGACCAACTGCAGCAGCCTGAGGTGCACTTGCAAGAAGCATTGTCTGCTCTGTTGCATGTGTAAACTGCAAAGACACAGGGTGTGCAAGTGTAGCAGGTGGCTACAGCCTCTGTCGTGATGGCTTCCAAAGTCTAGTATCTGCCCCCGGACCAAGGGGATGTCCTTTTGGTCTAGTGGTTAAGATGTTGGACTTTCACGGTGGAGACCTGAGTTCGAATCCCGGGTGTTACAGTGGTGCCGTGACCCGGATCGTGTTTCCCTGTGGAAGGAGGTCAATAGGGAGGTGAGTGTAGCTGGTGGCTACAGCCTCTGTCGTGATGACCTCCAAAGTCTAGTATCTGCCCCCGTACCAAGGGGATGTCCCTTTTGGTCTTAAGATGTTGGACTTTCACGGTGGAGACCCGGTTTCGAAACCCGGGTGTTACACAAACACAAGTCTGGTTCAAAGTGATGATGATAAAGATGTTGAATAGTTTATATATATTTATGTTTTGTGAGGTTAAAGTTGTGTTTATAGTATTCTTTTATTGCAACATTTTCTGATTATTTCTTGTCTGTGAAATTTGTCCCTTTTTCCTCTCGCAAAATGCATTAATATTAAGAATTTCCCTTTGCCAAAATAAAATAAATAAATAAATAAATGAACTCTTGGACAATCAATTTACTACATCAGACACAGTTGCGATGTAATTCTGCAATTCTTCTGTAATTCTGCAGTATTAAACATTTTCATTTCACATCAATGGGGATTTCTGAGCTCATCTATTTCAGCATTTTTACTATGTTCCCTTCTTGGATTTCTTAGGACTTTTGATGTGTTATTTCTAACATATTAAGGAAACAAAAACAAGTTAAAGGGTTTATGTTGCAACTTGTTTGGCCCAATTGCAACCATTTTTCAGATTTTCTGCTATATGTGAAATTTCTCCATTTTTAGCTCACAAAATGCATTAATATTAAGAATTTCCTTTTTCAAAAAATGAAATGAAACTCTTGGACAATCATTTTAGTGCATCACACACATTTTCTATATAATTCTGTAGTATTAAACCTTTTCTTTAGACACAAGCCAAGAAAACCTCCATAATTCTATTTTTCACCAGGGGCGAAAATCGGAAATTGTGACATCATCTATTTCAGCATTTTTCACTAAGTTCCCCTACTTGGATTTCTTAGGACTTTTGATATGTTATTCCTAACATATTAAGGAAACAAAAACAAGTTAAAGTGTTTCTGTTGCAACTTGTTTTGCCCTATTGCAACCATTTTTCAGATTTTCTGCTCTATGCGAAATCTGTCCCTTATTAGCTCACAAAATGCATTAATATTAAGATTTTCCTTTTGCAAAAAATGAAAAAAAAAAAAAAAAAAAAAACTCTGAACAATCATTTCACTGAATCAGACATAGTTTCTATGTAATTCTGCAAAGTATTAAACATTTGCTTTAGACACAAGCTAAGAATACCTACATAAATCTAATTTTAACATAGGTGAAAATCGGAAATTGTGACATCATCTATTTCAGCATTTTTCACTATGTTCCCCTACTCGGATTTCTTAGGACTTTTGATATGTTATTCCTAACATATTAAGGAAACAAAAACAAGTTAAAGGGTTTCTGTTGCAACTTGTTTTGCCCTATTGCAACCATTTTTCTGATTTTATAATCTATACGAAATTTGTCCCATATTAGCTCACAAAATTCATTAATATTAAGACTTTCCTTTTGCAATAAATGAAAAAAACTCTTGAACAATCATTTCACTGAATCAGACATAGTTTCTATGTAATTCTGCAAAGTATTGAACATTTTCTTTAGACACAAGCTAAGAAAACATACATAAATCTAATTTTTAAATAGACGAAAATCGGAAATTGTGACATCATCTATTTCAGCATTTTTCACTATGTTCCCCTACTTGGATTTCTTAGGACTTTTGATATGTTATTCCCAACATATTAAGGAAACAAAAAAAGTTGAAAGAGTTTCTGTTGCAATTTGTTTGAGGTTAAACCTTAGATTGCTTGTACTATATTTGATTAAGAGGTCTACTGGTTTGTTTGCAAAATCCAGCCTGGAATTGTGAAGAAATAAACAAAAGAATTCTTTAGTTTTGTCATCAAATGGCGGTCCGTGGCTCAAATGCTGAATAAATGGTGGTCCATGGGGGTCAAAAAGGTTGAAAACCACTGCTTTATAGAGATCATACATAAAATGATGATTTTTCTCTTACTTCTCCAGTTGTCGGTGACGCCGTTGTTGTTGGTGGTGGTGCTGCTGTCGGGGTGCAGCGTCGTCGTGGTGGAGAGCCAGAAGACGTTCCAGAGCGGCGGGCTGCTGTGCGACCAGTGTCCGCCCGGTACGTACCTCCGGGCGGCCTGCACGGCCACCGAGAAGACGGAGTGCGCGCAGTGCCCGCCGGGCTCCTTCACGGAGCTGTGGAACAGGGGCGGAGTGGGGGTGGCCAGGCCATCTGGACTTTGCCATTGGCCAGGCCACCCCCCCCCCCACCCCCCCACCTCACCTCGCAAAAGTCGAAGCATGACAAAGCTACTGTGCCTTCAAAGGTTTATTTTCAAACGAACTAATATTACTATTACATATTACTTTAAAAATGTTTTACAAAATATTTAGTATCACTATTAATAAAATATTGTGTAGGCCAGTGGCATACCTACAATAAAGCAAACACCATCTAGCCAAATCCATTTGAGATCAACTTGAAAAAGGAGTTAAATGTATTCCTTGAATTCATGGAAGCCAGTAAATAATTTGAGAAATTATAGAAAATAAGTAATTATTTAACTTCTGCAGATGTCGAGATAATTTCACATGAACACTTGCAGTGAGACATATTGACAGAAAGTAATATAGAAAGTAGTGCAGTAATGGCAGAAAGAAAAGTATAATGTATTCATTTTTTGTTAAGTAATGTATTTATATTACAAGTTACTGAATTTTGGTTGGTAATATATTAAGTTAGGTAGTGCACATGTCCTAACACTGGTCACCACCAGTGTTGCCAACTGGTCCCTTGCGGGTCCATTTGGTTTCATTTTCACACTCAAGTCTCAAGAGTTAATAATATTCCTCATGTGAATTATCCCAAGTCTACACACCTTCCAGGCAAGCATCTGGCGCATTCTAGTGCATTTTGGAAATGCCACTAGTGCATTTTGGATTTTGGCAGTTGGCAACACTGGCCACCACACACACAAGAAGGGGGCTGGCAGGGGGTGTGTCCCCCACTGATCCCAGCAGTGGCGTAGCCAGAAACTCAATTCAGGGTGGGCATGAGCTATTCAGAGTGGGCATGCTGCGTGCGTGATGGCCGCAAATTTGCACGTGCAAGAAATCTATTTATTGCTATTATTGCCATATACGGTTATATTTCAGTTTATATAACCTTTACTGTACAATGGTTGAATTAATGTCATGAAACATGAAATAATAATCCTGTCACCAACACAGTGTTTTGTTTCATTAGCACAATCATTATCAAATAGATTTCAGCTGTTCACTATTGAATCACAGCCATTTATAAATTAGTTACCAATGTGTCTGCTGATCATGACAGATTTTCTTTCAGGAGAACAGACTAGAGTTAACTTTTGAAAAATCCTTGTGAAAGTCCCCCCACAGAAACAAGCGCTATTGTTTTGATACCTGCCAAATGATAACGATCTGGCAGGTTTACAAACAAAGGGTGAATGAAAAGCTCCATTTGCATTATACTGGGTGATTAGTGCCCGCAAATCACCCATTATACTGTAACTACAGTGAGTCTAGACCTCTCAAGCTCTCTCTAGAGGCTCTCTGGTCTTTGTCCTTTGTTTTCTCAAGTTCTTAGTCATGTTTTCAATGGGTGGGCCAGCTCTCTATTTAGGTGGGCAGTGGCCCACCCCAGCCCACCCGTAGCTACGCCCCTGGATCCCAGGCCAGCTGGGAGCGCATGCAGGTGCACTGGTGCAGGGTATCAGGTTACACTCAGTCACTCACACTGTTTAACTAAACTCTGTAGTACTAGAACACCTTTTATTTTTGGAAGGAGAAACACTAGTTTGCCTGGCCTGGGCTGGCCTGGGCCTGTCGCGCTGGCCTGCCCTGGAGGTTTAAAAAAAAAAAAATTTTTTTTTTTTTTTTTTTTTTTGTACCCTGTCCAGGCCACTAGGTGGCGCAGGCCACCGGGAAAAGTCCCGGTGGTCCCGATGGCCACGCCGCCCATGCTGTGGAACCACATAGACAAGTGTCTGCGCTGCGCCGCTTGCGAACACAACCAGGAGGTGCAGTGCGCCGCCGACCGCAGCTGCGAGTGCCAGTGCAAAGAGGGCTACTACTGGAAGAACAAGTACCAGATCTGCGCCAGGCACAGCGAGTGCAAAACCGGGCACGGAGTGGTGTCTGAAGGTAAGGTGTGGCCAGTGTTGCCAACTGCCAAAATCCAAAATGCACTAGTGGCACATGCGCTAGATGCTTGCCTGGAAGGGTATATGACCATTAAATGACCATTAATCTTCTACATTCTCTAGTTGTGTAGACTTGGGCTAATTCACATGATGAATATTTTAACTCTTGAGAGTGTAAAAATGAAACCAAATGGACCCGCAAGGGTCCATTTGGTTTCATTTTTACGCTCTCAAAGAGTTACATCTGGTTAACCAACTATCCATCATTTAGCCTGGGGACCACTGGTTGAAAACCACTGTCATAGGAGGAAAAATGGTAGAAAATGAGGGTTTTATCTCTGGCGCCTGTCAATCAATTTCCCCCCAACTCACCAGCCAAAAAGCACTAGATTTTCCGTCAGGAGTTTTTTGGCACTAGGGGGTCTGAAAAGGCGCTAAATATAGCGACAAACGCGCCGAGTTGGCAACACTGGGTGTGGCCTGGACGTTTGGCATACTTTATGTGATTTTGTTTGTTTGTTTTGTTTGTTGTTTGTTTCATGAGGTAAGGTATGTGCTAGAGCCCACACACCAGGGGCGTTTTTGTCATTTAAGCAGACTATGCAGTTGCCTATAGGAAGGGCGCCATGAGGGGAGGGGGGCGACCATGAGAGAGAGCGCCATTTTACATGAGAAAATCTTGCCTAGTGCTCCAAGATGCTTAGAAACGCTACTGCCACACACGTCTTGGGCAGGCGCGCCTGTGCGCAATTACGCATTCAGATCAGCACGGAAACCTACATTCAGTGTTGCCAACTGCCAAAATCCAAAATGCACTAGTGGCACTTCCAAAATGCACTGACTGGAATACACTAGAGCAGTGGGTTTTCAGCCATTTTCATACCAGGGCCCACTATTTATTTTGCATTTTAGCCATGGAGGACCCACCATTTAATGTTGAGTTTAGTCTCTCTGACTAATTTAGGAGAAATAACTGGCAAAATGTTGGTCAAAATGGCAATTCTTCTACATTTTCTAAATGTGTAGATTTTATAAAAATAGGTCTTTCACAATTAATTAAATGGTCCATTTGGTTACCAATGGTCCTTTCTAGGAAGGAAGGAGGACTCTATCATAGGAGGAAAAATGGTGTAAAACAAGGGTTTATCTCTGGCGCCTGTCAACTAATT
The DNA here is from genome assembly GCA_039105355.1 of Benthosema pterotum. Lineage (NCBI taxonomy): Eukaryota > Metazoa > Chordata > Actinopteri > Myctophiformes > Myctophidae > Benthosema > Benthosema pterotum. Next base: position 11,991,146 of record CM076970.1, read on the forward strand.
TTGCCCCAAATTCACCAGCAAAAAAGCACTAGATTTTCTGGCAGGAGTTTTTCACTAATTTTGGCACTCCGTGGGTCTGGAAAAAAGCTAAATATAGCGACAAATGCGCCAAGTTGGCAACAGTGCCTACATTTAGGCTTTCACTAGCCTCGACACCCAGGCTTTCATTTTCGTCCGCCTTGCGCGAAAACGGAAAGCCTGGACTAACGCGCGTTGGAAAGTGGCCTTGAGGGGCGTGTCAACCTTCCGGGGTGGGCGTCGCTCTAAATAATGTGACGTAGAACAGCAGTGGACGGGCGTGGGAGGGGCCGGAGATGACGACACGTTAGTGAGATCAAATCAGAGCGCAGCACTTCCGCCGTGTGGATCCCACGACACCCCGCCCCCCAAGGCCAAAATCATTGAGGGCTAGACCAGGCTAGGCTTTCACTGGTCTTATGGCGGTCCCTGTTGTAAACACGTGTAGGCCTGTGGTTTATAGTGTATTTATCCATATTATGCTTATTAGCCTGGGATCCTTTAAAGCATCCCCTCATGGTCGCCCCCCTCCCCTCATGGCGCCCTAGGCAACTGCCTAGTCTGCCTAATGGCAAAAACGCCCCTGCATGACACAAACCATAACATAACTGCCTGGGGGCCACACACTACCGCGGAGCGAGGTGGAGATCATTCCAGTATAGACGGAGTTACGACAACTCTGTTCACTTCATGGGGCCAGTCCAATGGTGGCTCATATACATAGACTTCTATTGAAAAGCGGGACAAGTATGCAAAGCGAGCGCTAGGTTTCTGACTCCTTCAATGCCGCAATCTCTGTACTGTATCTCTGTACTGCCGCTCTCTTCCCTCCTCCCTCGCTCCGACACACACGTAAGAGAGCGCAGCACACACAGAGACAAGAAGAGGACTTGATATTACAATTTAACAATAAGCTTTGCTGTTTTAATCTTGTACTAACAAAACTATAATCCACATATGAATGGCTTAGCCAGCGCTTTCTGCTATTCTAACGCTGCCAACTTCAGTTAAGCAGTCAGGTGCGTGTGTGTTGTCGTCTGCAAGGCAGAATCAAGGACTGGTCTAGAGCTATGGATGGACCAGAGCTAGGCTACTTGTTTGACATTATTCAGCCTCAATAATATTGCATTTTGGGGACTTTGGGCATCAGCTCTACAAGCTCTGGACATGTCATGCTGATGCTGCAATGCATAGGCCCTACGTGGGCGTGTAGATCACCTTCAAAGCTTAATATATCCAGCCAGTAGCGCATTCTAGTGCATTTTGGAAGTGCATCTAGCTCCTTCTGTTATCTGGAAGTTTGCAACACTGGTCCGAGGGGGCGGATATAAGGTGGCCTTAGATCCGCCCCCAGCGAGGAGATGATGTTGAGATGTGGAGGACCGGGCTCTCCAGCACCCGGTTGGACGACTGGGCATGCTGCTGAATGAAGAGCGAGCAGTAAAGAACTTGTCGAACAGGACTTTCCGCATTGCAAGGGAGGCTTTTGGAACAACAAAGCATCCTCACCTGGATGGGCTCAAGCCTGATGCTGTGGAGTATATTAGTAGACTTCTTCGCGTAGTATACTAGTGTTTTGTGTGCCGGACAGGTGGACACAGATTAACACGTTTCGGAACATCACGCTACTGTGGCTGTTGATACTGAAGAACACAGTGGGTAGGCTTCCATTCCTTGGGTTTCTGCCAATTATTATTTCCAATTAACCTTGTCTTTATACTAACTCTACTTCTGTGTGTCTAAAACATAGTATAGTTAATTAACTGAAACTACAACACGAAAACTGCAGTACAGTGTTGACATCACTTCTCTTTGTATTATAGCCTAAGCCTGTGCCTTTTTAATTCAAGGCATTCCTTGAGAAGATCTATAATAGTTCTTACTATTCCTACTCATATAGCACAATAGTTAAATTTTAAGAATAGGCCCACACTTGTTTGTGATAGTGGTCATCTTGTATTTCATAAAACATGAAAATGTTCACTTCTGTAAGGTCAGAAGCAAATCATAGCAAAGCAAACTACATACTGCAGTATGTTCAACTACCTACCACTTTTCAGTACCTGATTGGGCATATTGATTGATTGATATCATAAATAGTGTTGTTATATATTTCCTGAGCTATTTTTTTCTGTGAATTATTTGATCTAAAAAAAGGGTATTAATATTTGGTTATGTGTCGCTATAGAGGCTGAGTCAGTTGTCAAACAAACTGACTTTAGACCTACTACTGATGCACCCAGACTTGGGCTGTACGCAGGCACAAATAGAATGTCCACAAGTTCAGCTTCTTTTTGTTGCATTTAATTCTCCAAAGTGCATTTTACAAACAAACAACAACTCAGGACTTTCTTCTGGCTAGCCTGGTAAAAGCCATTGTTCCACCTAGGTGCATAACCCCTCCTCCTTCCTCTAGCCTTGATATGATGTCACTGTCTCAGGCCTAGAGGGGTGTGCCCAATTAGAAGTCAATCAGAATAAATTAATTAATCAATCATTATATTTAGCAATTAACTTTAAACTGAATAGACAAAATAATAAACAAAAAACATAATAATAACGTACAAAGAAAACAGTTAAATGGCTTCTACACTCCGGCCCCTAATTGTGCATAATATAAACAATTACAAAATATTTAAAGAAGCCATTAAACAAAACAAACATTGACATAGGTCTTCTGACGCCACCTTTAAGTCTTTAGTCCGTTGCTTCCAGTAACAAACAAAGTTTGTTAATAGGTCTCTCCAGTTGGCTTGTCTTTGTCTGAAGGCGTACAGTCCGCACCAGGCCCTTGGTATCTGGTTTTGCCTCCAAAACTCTACCCAATATCCATGAGCCTCTAGGAGCCGCAGCATCTGCGATGAGGACGATGTCTCCAGGAGTGAGGCATCTCTTTTCTTTTGTCCATTTTTGTCTCTTTTGCATCAAAGGCAGATATTCAGCGAGCCATCGCTTCCAGAAAAGGTCAGCAATATACTGAACCTGTTTCCATCTTTTCCTGGTATACAGATCTCCTCTGTCAAACAGTCCAGGGGGCAAAGCTGGCTTTCCTTTTAACAGAAGGATGTGGTTTGGTGTTAAAGCTTCCAGATCATTCGGCTCATCTGAAACGGTTGTAATGGGTCGACTGTTCAAAATTGCCTCCGCCTCACAGAGGACAGTTTGCAGTCCTTCATCGTCAAGTGTCTGCTGCTGTAGAACAGAATTGAGTACATTTCTCACCATGCGAATAAGGCGTTCCCACACGCCGCCCTGATGGGAAGCTGCAGGGGTATTGAAAAGCCAGGTCACTCCATCCTGCAGTAGCGCAGCTTGGATTTTGTCGTTATTCAAGGCAGTCAGGGACTTCTTTAGTTCTCTGTTAGCTCCAACAAAATTTGTAGCATTGTCAGATCGTATGGTTGACACTTGACCCCTTCTGCAAATGAATCTTCTTATGGCATTAATACATGAGCTTGTGTCCAGACTGTATGCCACTTCTAGATGCACAGCTCGGCTGGTGAAGCAAGTGAATATCACACCATATCTTTTCATCAGAGTTCTTCCTCTTTTAATGTCGATGGGGCCAAAATAGTCCACCCCCACATTGGTAAAGGGTGCTTTGTCAGGCAAAACCCTCTCCTTTGGCAAATCTGACATTTTTTGCTCACAAAGTTTTCCTCGTTGACGTTTGCATATGATGCATTCTGAAATGATTTTCCTTGTTGCAGAATTTGCACTGGTGATCCAATATTTCTTACGAAGCTGGCAGAGCATGTGATTTCGTCCTCCATGTCCCAGCTGCTGATGAATGTGGCGAAGAATGAGTGAAGAGACATGAAGATCTTTAGACAAGATAATGGGATGTTTAGTCTCCTCTGGCATGGATGATCGAGACAAGCGGCCACCAACTCTCAGAATTCCATCCTCCAATACTGGATCAAGTTTGTACAATTGACTGTTTCTGTTGACACTTGTGGCTCCAGCTGACAAAATGTCAATCTCCTCCTTAAATCTTTGCCCTTGTACAAAACACATGATGGCCTTTTCTGCTTCAGCATGGTTTTCAGGATGTAAACTGTGCACTTTGATTGTAGTTTTGAAATTGTTCATCCTTTTTGTTATTTCTGTCTTTTGCTTTTCTGGGTCCATTTCATTGCCACAGACTGCAGCATGGATTTCCTTTCTTGTCTGTCGCAGCAACATAAGACACCGCTTAATTTTCAGAAACCAGGCTACAGCAGTTTTTAGTTTTGACCAAGATGAAAAATAGTTTATTAAACAATCAGTAGGGTTCTTTGTATTTGTAGAAATGAAACTGACTCTCAGATCCCTTTTCACCTCTGGGTCTTCAGCAGCAATATCATGCAGTTCCACATCAGACAAAGGCCATTCTCCCTCTGGCCTGGAGAGAAAGCCTGGTCCATTGATCCACCTTTTGTTTTCCAAGAAATCAGTGGCATTCAGTCCACGTGAGACATCATCGGCTGGGTTATCCTTTGTGCCAATGTGCTTCCACTGTTCAACCCTGGTGGCATCTCGTATGACTGCTGTTCTATTTGCCACAAAGGTATGGAATCTCTTGGTTTCATTGCAAATGTACTTAAGTACTGTTGTACTGTCTGTCCAAAAAACAGATTTTTCCAACTCCAATTGCAGCTCCTTTCGCAGCATCCCATCAATCCTAACTGCTAGAACAGCAGCGGTGAGCTCCATTCTAACAATTGTGGTTTGTTTTAAAGGTGCGACTCGGGCTTTACCCAGGAGGAATGCAACATGCACCTTTTTATTATCATCCTCCATCCTCAGGTAAGACACAGTACCATAGCCATCTTGACTGGCATCGGAAAAATGATGCAACTGTGCCTCAGTGGGTTTGCCGAAGTCTTTGGGCTTGAAACACCGGTTCACTTTTATTTCTGACACCCTTTCAAGTCCATTGAGCCATTCTGCCCACTGATGAGAAAGGAACTGAGGAATGTTTTCATCCCATGTGCACTGTCTTTTGCAGAGTTCCTGAAGAATTATCTTGGCTGTCAAGGTGTATGGTGAAAGAAAACCTAAGGGATCATAGAGTGAACTGACCACTGACAAAATGCCCCTTCTTGTCTGTGGCTGTTCTTTCATGATGGTCTTAAACTTGAATTTGTCAGTCTCGACACACCACTGTAGTCCAAGTGCTCTCTCCAATGGGAGACTGTCTGTGTCCAGATCTAGCACTTTGACCTCTTTTGCTCTGCTCTCTTGTGGGATTGATGATAAAACTGAGCGACTGTTGCTTATCCACTTAGAGAGACTAAAGCCTCCTTTGCGACACAGAGCAGTAAGATCCTTGACCATCAGTGTTGCCAACTCCTCTGATGGCATAGCTTTGAGAGCATCATCGACATAAAAATTATGTTTTACAGTATTAACTACTTCTGCAGAGAAAAAAGCCTGGTTGTCATCTGCAGTCCTTCTCAGAGCATAATTTGCACAGCTTGGGGATGACACTGCTCCAAACAGATGTACCTTCATCCGATATTCCACCAGAGGGCGTGTGGTGTCACCCTGTGGCCACCACAGGAAGCGCAGAAAGTCAATGTCCTTTTCTGTGACTTGGACCTGGTGGAACATAGCCTGTATGTCAGCCATCAGTGCAATGGGTTCCTGCCGAAATCTAATAAGGACTCCAATGAGGGAGTTTGTGAGATCCGGCCCTTGTAGAAGTTGGCAGTTGAGAGATGTTCCCTTGTACACAGCTCCACAGTCAAACACAACTCTTAATTTTCCTTTCCTGGGATGATAAACTCCATGATGTGGAATATACCACACTTTCCCATCATGTCCTTTTAATTGATCCTCTGGCACAATCTCTGCATAGCCCTGATCAATCACCTCACTCAGAAAGGAAGTGTATTCCTCATGAAATGTCTCATTTCTTTCAAATTTTCTTTTCAGGCTCACGGTACGCTGCTCTGCTATGCAGCGGTTGTTAGGCAAGATGGGATTTTCTTTCTTGAAAGGTAAGTCAAAGGTGTAATGGCCATTTTTCAATACAGCAGAGTTGTGCATAATGTTCATGAATTTAACATCCTCTCTTGACATTTCAACTTGTTCTTCAGAAGTCCTTTCACTGAAGTCATGATTATACTGTTGGATGATTAAGTTCTCTAGGTGTTCAATAGAGATTCGATTTGTGTAAATAGAGCAGCCTCTCTTGCTCATGCCGTCACTCAAATTTCCACCTCGAAGTGGGCCATTCAAAACCCAGCCTACTTTGGTCCTCACTGCATAGGGACCATCATCCTGGCTGTTAATAACGTCCCACGGTTCTATGACTTTAGGAGCGTTAGTTCCAATAAGAAGATCGATGCCAGAGTCAATTTTACATATTTTGATGTTACTCAAATATTGCCATCTATCAACATCCTCCTGCCTGGGAATGTTGCTCTCATTCACTGGCATGCTGTTGTGGGTAAAAACCTCAGGCAGATCTACAAAATCATCAGTATCCAGTGCAGAGACTTCAAGTCCATAAACTATATGGGTAGAAATAGTCTTTGACTGCCCCATAGTTCTCAGCATAATGCTGGTCCTTTGTTTTTGTACATTTAATCTCTGGGCAAGTCTGTCTGTGCAGAAAGTACCTGAACTGCCAGGATCCAGAAAGGCATAGGTTTGTATGATTGTGTTACATTTTTTAGATTTTATCTGTACTGGCACAATTGAAAAAGTACAGTCCTCCTCACAACCAGCCCCAATATGACCACATAATTTTGGTGCCGTAGTTTCATCAGCAAGTGCTGAGTCTGCCCCTTCAGATGGCTCGGTTTGTTCTGGATGTTGTCTTTTGTCCTCTTTGTCAATGTGGAGAATTTCGGGGTGTCGTTGGCTACACACATTACAAGTCAGTTTATTGCCACACATTTTGCTAATATGGCCCTCCTTTTTTAGGCAGCCAAAACATATCCCATTCTCCTTAATAAAGTTGATCTTTTCCTTGTGTGATTTTCCTTTGAACTGGTAGCACTTTTCCAGTGAGTGATTGCTCCTTTTGCAATACAAACAGCTTTGAGGTGTGAGTGTGTTTACTGTTTCCTCTACCACAGCAACATTGGTTGCAAAACTGCTGCCTTTATGGCTCTGGATCCGTGGCTATTCTGACTTGCCTTTCGATAAACTCCACAAGATCATTAAACATGGCCCTATGACCCCGTCGTTCTTGCATGTCACAAGCAGTGCTCCTCCATTTTTCTCGCATTTTATAGGGCAGCTTTAAAACAATGCTCCTCATATTGCATGGTATGTCCAATTCACTCATGTGTGTGATTTGCTCCGTTGCATTGCAACATCCACGTAAAAAGAGGGAAAATGCTTGTAGTGCATTAATATCATTACTGTTGATGGGTGCCCAACTGAGAGCCTTGTCCATATATGCACAAGTGACCTTTTGTTCGTTTCCAAAGTGCTCTTTCAAGAGGTTTTTTGCTCTCAAATACCCCTGCTGAGGAGGCAGATGCTGACAACTGTGCACTATCTCCTTTGGTTGTCCCCTGGTGTATTGCTCAAGGAAGTGCAAACAGTCACCAAAATTATTAGTTTTCATTTCAACCCCATTTTCAAAAGCACGCATAAAGGCATAATATTGTAGAGGGTCCCCATCGAATACAGGAATAGTTCTCACTGGAAGAGCAGATGCAAGATTCTGTTGGGCCAATAAAGATGTTATTTCATTCTGTCTTTTCATTATGTTCACAATATCATTCTGACTGTGGTCATATAGAACTGTGGCTTGAGAAACACGACCATTTGATTGACCGACTGGGAGAGATTCTGTTGGGTGTCTTTGTGCTGATGTGGTAGAAATCCTGGACATTTCAGTTTCATTGGTTGGAATTATTTGAGCTTGAGAAAAAACAGTTTGTGCATTTGTGACTTGTACATTTGGACTTTCCTTTTGACGGACAACCTGTGGGATTGTTACAGGGTTAGATACAGTCGCAGTCATGTTATTGATCACTTCAGTGGGAGTGTACACAGTTGCATTAGGATTGAGCATGGATTGCTTTGTGGTTTGATAATTTTTCTCATAATAAGAGTGCATTCCATTGGATACTTTTGAGCCGGCCCTTGATGCATTTTCCTCCAACACTGATTTTTGCATTAAATGCAGCCAACTCCGTGTCCAGAGTTAATTGTTCCCTTTGTCTCCTTATTCTTTCATTTTGTCTCCTCAGATCCTCCTCCTTTTTCCTTACAATTTCCTCCTGTGCCTGCAGCTCATGTTGCTTCTTTAAGGCAGCAGCCCGCTCCAGAAGGGCTGCCTTTTCAGCTTGTGCTTTTATGAGTGCAGATGATGTAGTCGAGGTGCGTGAGGTTGTGGACTTACGAGACTTAGCCCGGCTTGGAATGTTGGAAACGCTGTCATTAGGGCCAATGTCATCTGCCTCATGCAGGCTGTCAGGAGTTTGTGATGCTTGACCTGCCTCACACAACCATTTTTTCACATCCTCTGTAAAATCATTGTACCATTTCCTTTTTCGTTCAAACCATTCTCCTTGTTCCTTAACCTCCTCCTCCGTCAGAGGAAATTTCAAAAATGCATCATATTCATTACTCAATTCATCAAAGCAAGTTTTCAGTTTGTTCAGCTCAGTTTGTACTGGAGTGACATTTTCATTGGAATTCATGAGCACATTTATTTTGTCGATACACTGGCCAGTGTTTTTACTTTTTGTCTTTAAAGCTCTGAGACAGTTTTCCTTGTGCAAAGCCATGCCCTTTTCTGTTAACTTTGGGTTCCTCTTTTCCAGTAATTGTGCACCACTGCTCACAGACATATTTGCAACTTTCCTCTTAGCACATTAAAGTGCAGTATAGAATGAACCTTTAAAGGGAGCGCAGTCACATTTTTACCAGTTCACAGTATTGTCCGGTTCAGGTGCAAAAGTAGCAAAGCAAAATGCCCATATTAAATGAAGGCAGTGAAAATCAAAGGGCATACGTGTCACTAATAAAAGTCCAGCAGTGACAAAACATCAATAATAAGAATAATGGACAGTAATGCAAAAAAGCTTGTCACTGATAAAAGTCCGGCAGTGACAAAACATCAACAATAAAACAATGGACGAGCAATGCAGCAATTGTCAGCAACGTGTCACCAATAAAAGGCAGCAGTGAGTGACACACGAAAAATAAAATGACTCCTTTAGTCATTTGCTGTTTTCCTGTACAGCCTTTAAATTCAGTGCTCATTACATACCACTGACAGGCTTTCACGGCTAATGCTGCACATCCACTTGTTATTCATTTGAGCTTGTTGAGTTTGTTGTTACTGAACTCCTTCCAGACTCCAATACTTGATCCTTAGGCCTTTTTCAAATGAATCTCCATGTGAGTCACCAGGACCTGGTTCGAATCCTTTTGTCCAAGATCCAAAATGGAACTGGCTTTTACTTGTATAGAGGCTGAGTCAGTTGTCAAACAAACTGACTTTAGACCTACTACTGATGCACCCAGACTTGGGCTGTACGCAGGCACAAATAGAATGTCCACAAGTTCAGCTTCTTTTTGTTGCATTTAATTCTCCAAAGTGCATTTTACAAACAAACAACAACTCAGGACTTTCTTCTGGCTAGCCTGGTAAAAGCCATTGTTCCACCTAGGTGCATAACCCCTCCTCCTTCCTCTAGCCTTGATATGATGTCACTGTCTCAGGCCTAGAGGGGTGTGCCCAATTAGAAGTCAATCAGAATAAATTAATTAATCAATCATTATATTTAGCAATTAACTTTAAACTGAATAGACAAAATAATAAACAAAAAACATAATAATAACGTACAAAGAAAACAGTTAAATGGCTTCTACAGTCGCTTTCCTCAAAACAATGTTTACATGTTTACATGTAGGCACCCCTGCAATCGTCACACTTTTTCTGTTACAAACTGACCCTGGCCCGCATAAGAGAAGGGAAGAGTTATGTGGCTCTCACTGAAAAAGTTTGGGGACCCCTGGATAAAAAAAAATGCAAACAGTTCAATTAAAGCACATTGGTCTAAAATGATAAATGATAGGACCTTGCGGTAAACAGGGCTAATATGAATCCTTTTTCAATTAATTTTAAGTTTATTCATGGACATTATATGCATAGTAATGGTTATATTCATATCGCATGTTATAAATCCAACAGGTGTGTGCATTAATCTATTAATCTATTGAGATGAGATCTCCTCATTGTCTACTAGGGCAGTGGTTTCACACACACACACACACACACACACACACACACACACACACACACACACACACACACACACACACACACACACACACACACACACACACACACACACACACACACACACACACAGGACTGGGATATAAGATCAACAAAGATAAGATCAACAAAGATCATCAGGTTATATCAAGCAAACTAAATAGCACACAAACACAAAGAGTGTGATGTGCTTTATTATTCAATCACACTTTCGTTAATGTAGTTTTTAATACTGCCTTAAATTATGTATTTAATAGAAGTATGTCTTATTTATTTATTTTTTTATTTGTACGTTGTATATTTATATCCGTTCATTTGTGATTTAACTCATGAATTGCAAGACTTTGAGTACTCTGCACCACATAGCAGTAAATACATTTTACTGTTTTTTTGGTTTATTTAACTTTACTTTCATTATTACCTACATACTGTAGCTAAGTGTTCTCTCTCTTTAGTTTCCTGTCCAAGTGGACAATTTGATTGGTGTCTGTGTTGTTGGAGGAGAATCCACAAGGTGAAGACTCTACCAATGAGGAGAAGAGGCAGCATGGGCTGCCCTCCACTCAGTGAGTTTTACAAATAGTCCTGTATATATTTTAATGTAGTTTTTAATACTTAAGTTTTGTTTTGTTATCTTTTTTCCAGACAGTTTTATTATTTTTTATTTACTCACATTCATATGTGATTTAACTCATATGCAGTAGCAAGCCTGCGTACAAGACTGAGTAGGCTGCTGTACATGCACTACATTCATTACTACGTTGTAAATGTTTACCAAAGTTAAATTGTTATTGTTTTATTAGGTTCTTTGTTTGTTTGTTTGTTTAACTTTACTTTAATTTTTGCCTAAATAATAGCTAAATGTTGTTCTGTCTATGGTTTCCTGTCTCATTGGTGTGTATTGTTTGCAGTGGGAGGAGAGACCACAGATGAAGACTCCACTCTACCAGTGAGGAGAGACAGCAAGGAACTGCTCCCTCCACACTGTGAGTCAGACAGTTCCAGTCATCCTCCTCCTTGAGTCCCTCTGCCATCACACACACACACACACACACATACACACACACACACACACACACACACACACACACACACACACACACACACACACACACACACACACACACACACACACACACACACACACACACACACACACACACACACAGAGTGATATAGTCATAGTTATAGTCATTTCTGTGTTTCAGTGGCAGGGGACAGCATTTTGGACTCGCCAGTGTCTCCCACAGTAGGTGATGCTGGTCCGGTTTTGCAGCTGCTGGAGGCAGGAAACAGAAAGTTTCTACAGCACCCAGACCTACCAGGAGGCAGAGGCACAGGTCAGCGAGATTCAGAGGCACATGGGGGAGAGGAGACTCATGCAGGAGCAGGAGATGAGGGAGAGGTTTGAGATCTCCTGTCTGAGATCCAGAGGAACATCATGATCTCAGGAGGTGTATCACAACTCACTGGAATGTTGGGACTAATGCCTTACGCAAGGGACTCTTTTTTTGCAGTAATTCTTTACACTTTCCCATACAGTAACACCATTACATTTACTGTATTCTGTGTTTATAGGGTAACATAAGGTAATTACTTTAGGTCTGATATGGGCAGGGTGTACATATCATTAGACTGGATATTGTGATTTTGGATATTGCGTGGCATAAATGCTATTTTCCCCTCTGCTTAAAACAATTGAACCAGGGTCACTATAGGAAAATATCCTTTTCCTTGAAAACAATTTACTGTGCCTGAATTATTGTTGATTTATTTTTTTTATAAATGAAAGTACTTACTTTAATAATTCAGTATCGAGAAAATATAAAATATAATAAAACTTTTTCAGAGAAGTTGATTAACTGTTGGATACTGTAGTTAGTGGCTTTCATGTGGCATTTGCACGGCTAAAACCGATGCTGGTAATTGACTCTTCTTTTTTTTATATATATATTTTTTTAAATATCTGTTCAGTCAGCATCAAAATTATTTAGTAAAGTGAAAATAAACAGCTTTGTCACCATTTTCGAAGCTGTAAACCTGTATGACTGTTGCTGTATGTCAGTTTTCAACCCTTTTCATCTCAAGGACTAGTGTTCATTCAGCATTTTGAGCCACAGACCAATCATTGATGGGGTCCAGGCGGTTTTCTGATGGGTCATCGTCCCAACATCGTCCGAATTATTGGCACACGAGTGCACGATATTACCATTTTTGGCATTTTGTCCGTTCGTATTTTGTGCATTCAGATTTTTTTTTCCGGAAAACCGTCCAAACTTCCATTGGGATAATGTTCCTTTGAAGGTTGTGTAGAAAATGCCAATACATCGGACGATGTTTCAAAAATTTCTGACTATTGTGATGATTTTGTCCAGTTGTGGGTGACAGTCTATAGGCTACCTTGAGGACATATTAGGCTTATATGTGTCTGCTGTCGCAGCACTGAAAAAGCTTCCTTTAACACAATTCACCGAAAAAAACCGAACCGTTCAATACGGGCTTCAAGGTCAATACACACTAATGAACCGCAATATTTCGGTTCAGACAAACACATTTCCTTAATTATAGTATGGATAATAATGTCCTTATTAATAAAGCAGATATTGTCTTGTGAACTAAACTAATTTAACTTTGTTGTCTGTATACAATGCTGCATGTCTGCATGCTTCCTGCCTGATACTATAACTGAAACATTGCCTCATTTTATTAGCCTAGGTATTTTATATTTCCCTTGAAAATAGCCTAATCATGAGGCACAAATAGCAATATACATTTTTCTTCAGTAAGTAATGAAAAGGAAGAAGGTTGTTTAATGTTTTGAAAATCTTGATTTATTTTTTTATACGTTCAATTTGCTTTTAAAAAGCGAAACGTACCGAAACCGAACCGAAACCGGGGCCCCCATACCGAGGTACGAACCGAACCGCGGGATAAGTGAACCATCCCACCCCTACTATATATCTATTTTGATTTTTGGCTAAGAAGTTGCCTCTATTCTAAAGTAGTAAAATGTGCTTTAATAGCCCATTATTAATATCCAATACTATCTCCAGCCAGAATTTTGTATTATTGGACAGTCCCAGAATATATGGAAGTGGTCAGCTTTTGCATTATTACATTTTCTCCAGCGATTCCCTAACTCTGGTGTTCCACTTTGCAGGCTTTTTATCTGTGGTGTGTAATAAAGAATCTAATCATGTTCTTCCATGAGAATTCTCTCATAGGCCTGAACTAGTAGCTGTGGACAGCACAGTACACATATTAAACCAATCCTATGGACCCCCTCTCTGGAAGCATTGTGGTATTTCCTATATTACATTGGTCACTCTGTGACACAGAACACTTGGTGTTTTACAAGAGACACACGTATGACCTCTAATCTGGGTGTGAGCAGACACAAAGATCTGTGTGACAGGAAGGCAGTTCAAAAGCTAGACAACAGAGTCAGGGTGACACATTTCCTACTCCACAGTCCACAGAGAGAGAGAGAGAGAGACAGAGCGAAAGAAAACAAGGGGAGAATGAGGTCTTCAGAGGGATAGGAAATAGGAGTCACCAGAACTATATACTACAGTCCGCTTAATATATGCGTTATTGTGAAGATGAAGTGCAAATTAGGATCTTGGGACACGAGACACGGATGTTAATCCAAAATCACTCGGGACACGTACAGTACAGTATGCTGTATGAGGCTTCAGGCATCAGTGGGCGTTGTTTGCAATAAGGTTAGCCTGATTTTTATATTTCAAACCGATCACGATTGAAGCTTCAAAAGCTTCAAAAACGTAATTATTATTTTGTCCCAGCCCTAATATAGGCTATAATAATACAAAAAAAAGAAATATTTTATATGAAGTCCACCAACTGGGCAACTGGGACGCTCCTCAGTCAAACATGCACTTGGGCAACTTCAAAGCAAATTCCCATTCCCCAACATTTTATTTAACTTAATTTATCTGCTATTTCCTCCAAATGGGTCCCCGGGGAGACATCACATTTGTCGCTTGTGTCACTTGGCTAAAACGTTGGGAACCACTGCTGTACCCAAACTAATTTTGTGTTTTTTTTTCTCTCTCTTTTATTCTCCCCATGCCCTCTAACGGCTAGTGCCCGTGCCATCTGCGGGATGCCATCTGGTGACTGTGGCGTGGTGGTGGGTGATGGAGTGGGTGGGTGACACGCAGTCATGCTCCTCCTCAAGTCCCTCTGCCATCTCACATTTTAACCTGGTTTCCACAATAGCTGAATCCTAACACTATATGAAATCTCTGGACATACCAAGGCCTTCTTATAATGAACTTGGGCAATTTTAATGGCATTGTGGTGAAATTCAGAGGTTCTGAATCGTTTGAGGCACTAAATAGTCTGTGATTTAGTCATAGCATATATCGGTAGTTATACTGAATACTGTGTTTTATATATTTGTTCCAATTTCAGTGGCACCAGACTGCATTTTTGACTCACCAGCGTCTCCCACTGCACCCGATGCTGGTCAGGTTTCACAGCTGCTGCAGACCACGGAGCCAGGAATCAACTGTAGAGAGGTACAGCATCCAGACCGACCTACAAGGAGGCAGGGGCCCAGGTCAAAGAGATGGAGAGAAAGATTCAGAGGGACATGGAGGAGAGGAGACTCGTGTAGGAGCAGTTTTGAAAAATGAACTTAAGACTCTCTGAGAAAGAGATCCATCACAAAGGAGCTTTGGTTAAGCACTGGAGGAGGCTATCACAACCTGATCACAAGTCACTCCAAATATGTATGAATGTATGAACTTACTGGAAAAAGTGCCAAGAGGTATCGAAGGGGTGTCTCCTCCATGACTTTTCCCTTGTGTGTTTGCTTTATCCTGCAGTTATAGTACCGCTCTCGTCTGCTACTTTTGTTATGTGCATGCCTCTGTTCTATGCATTTTGGGCTGACTAGTCTACACTCAAGGGTTCTGACATTGAAGGAATGTTCAGGAGATTACATTTTTAGCTGCTGTAAAGAATATTTAGCTTGGAAGTGCACAATTAAATTGTATTACCACTTAATTAAAACATTATGACTTCATCAACTCTAATTGATCCTGATGTGTTGGTTGGTGCCTTGCATGGCTTCCACCATTGGTGTATGAACGGATGTGAATGGATGATTGCATAATCTACAGTATGTAGATTGTATGTAAGTGCCTTGGATAAAGGTGCTATATAAATGCACCATTTACAATGTATAATGATGTTAGTTAAACTTTGGTTCATATCAATTCCACACCAAAAGACATTTGACATCAATCTACCATGATCCCTGTGCCATCATATACTGTATACTGTACTTGATGCTTGTCATAGATGCCCCCTTTTCTACAGTTCACCCCTGAGGCCCTTCTTCCCTGCCACAGTTTGCATTGCCGCAGGTTGTCTTTATTCTAATGTGGGTATTTTAGTAACTCCAAACTTAGATCAGTACTCAGATTTGATTTGACACACTGTTTCATGACTGTTGCATATGTACAGTATGTCAGTGGTTTTCAACCCTTTTCATTCCAGTATTAATTAACACTGTAATTAACATAGAGTACTGAGATCATGATTGTCAGTGTCAGATGATCATAGTGTGAGACGCTGCTGAGTGACATTGTTAAATATATATTAACTTCTACCTTAAAACCACATAAGTTGTAGGCCTATATTGGCCAATCTGATGTTGTCCACTTGAGAGTGGTTTGTTCATATTGCTAATGTTAATGTTTAAGCTATGCTATGAGGACATCTACTGGTTCAATCTGGTACAGACTGTTAAAAAAAAAAAAACTTCCTTTAAGTTCAATGCATGGTGATACTTGATGATGCATCTTTGAAATATTTCAAAGGTGCAGTGTGATGTAATTTGTCTACAAATAGAGCACTTTACATGTATGTAGTAAATTGGGTACCTTAGTGAGGAATACAAAGGCTTACCATTTTGTCTACACTGTGAAACACCAGGCAGTGTGTATCCAGACATCTGTGTAGAATAGATATAGTATATTTCACTATAGTTTAACTGCATTGGATCAAACTGGTGATCAGTTTCCTATACAGAAGTCTAGATACTGCAACATTTACACCACGCGTGACAGTGGTTTAATTAGTGAGTGGTTTAACAGTACTCACTAATGAGGCGCCTCCTTAGTGGAAGGAACAATTAGGTATGTTTATCAGGGTCCACTCAATCTCTACCTGGAAGATTCTGAACTGGTTTGTGAGGAGACGCTGCCGCCCAGTGGACAACATGAGTAACAGCAGCCACGCATGAAAAACGCAAATGAAAGAGTTGTTTTTAGGACTAAAGGAATTCCACCCATTTTCAAAATTTCCCTGAGAGGGTACAAATGTGGACCAAATGGACCCTAGCGGTCCATTTGGTCCACATTTGTACCCTCTCAGGAAAAAGGAGCCTGAAAGAAAAATCATTAACATGGTGAAATACATCTTGATGATGTCATCAAGAGATGTTTCACCATGTTAGTGTTTTTCTTCAGACCCCATTTCTTGGAACTCAGAATGGGGGAACTTTTGTATCATGTCGACCCAGCACCTCTAGGGTATATTAGGCCTAATTAGAATGTTTAAAATGGTGGAGTTCCCTTTTAAGGTGTTTTCATCACTGGCGACAATGGCATGTTATAAATCAATAGCTTACAGATTTACAGTAGGCCTACCCCCCCAACACCCCCACCAACACTGCTCCGTCAGCGGGCTTCGTAGGAGCTCTTCTGGAGGAAGCGCTGCAGCAGAGGATGGGATCATGACTTGCGAGCTTCCTCCCTTCCTGACCCCTGGACCCTCCCATCCCACACAGAAGATATTGACAATAAACTTGTCAATGTCTTTCTCAGACTTTTACACAATGCTGCCGTCATGCTTTTTTCTTTATTAATCCTTGCAATGACTCATTTTCTATTTATGTCTATGCTTTTCATTCATGTTGAAAAAATAAATATATATTGTATTTGTTTTGTGTATATTTTGATGTAAAGTATTATTTAAAAAACAACTTAAAACAAAATTACAAAATAAATTCCGAATTATTAATAAGTGTGTGTGCTGTAGATGTGTGGGGGAAAAAACCCCTTGTACCCACAAATGAGAAACACCATACCACTGTTTTGTTTAATATTATTAGAGCATACCGCAGAAACCACACCACTGTAAACAATGTTTGAAGAATTTAAGACAGGGGTGGATGTAACATTTACCAATTGGGTGGGCAGGAGAAAATGGTATAGAGCGGCTTCATCGCCTGTGTCGCTTCACGCCAAGGGCAATAAAGTCGCCCACATTTTCGGTTCCAGGACTTTTATTAGTCAAGTAAGCATCAATAACAACATCAGTTGTTGTTGAAGATGCAACAGGCAAGGCTATAGCCTTGCTTTTTTGCCAGGTTTCGTCATTTCTCAAAAATCCTCAAAATGAAGAAAAACGGTAAGGCTATAGCCTTGCGTTTTTTTCGAAATGTCAACATTTTTCGAAAATCCTCAAAAATCCTCAAAACGATGAAGAACAGCATGTTGTGCAAGACCGTAAGGCTATAACCTTGCGTTTTGCCGAGCTTTCATCATTTTTTGAAAATTCCCAAACAGCCTAAAACGATGAAAAACGGTAAGGCTATAGCCTTGCGTTTTTTTCAAAATGTCACATTTTTCGAAAATCCTCAAAAATCTTAAAAACAATGAAACACGCATGCTGTGCAAGACCGTTTTTTGCCAGGTTTTCGTCATTTTTTTCGAAAATTCCCAACAGCCTTAAAACGATGAAAAACTTGCGATTTTTTCGAAATGTCGCAATTTTTCGTAAATCTTCAAAACGATAAAAAACGGCATGCTGCACAGACCGTAAAGGCTATAGCCTTGATTTTGCCAGGTTTGTATTTTTTTGTAATTTTCGAAAATCCTTCAAAACGATGAAAAACCGTAAGGCTATAGCCTTGCGTGTTGTGTGTGTTTTTTTTTTTTTTTTTTAATTTCGACATTTTTCGAAAAATCCTCAAAAATCCTCGAAACGATAAAAAACGGCATGCTGTGCAAGGCCGTAAGGCTCTAGCCTTGCGTTTTTGCCAGGCTTTGTCGTTTTTCATCATTTTTCGAAAATCCTCAAAACAATGAAAAACCGTAAGGCTATAGCCTTAAGTTTTTTCGAAATTTTGACATTTTTCGAAAATCCACAAAAATCCTCAAAATGATGAAAAACGGCATGCTGTGCAAGACCGTAAGGCTATGGCCTTGATTTTTGCCAGGTTTCGTAATTTTTTGTAATTTTTCGAAAATCCTCAAAACGATGAAAAACCGTAAGGCTATAGCCTTGCGTTTTTCCGAAATTTTGACATTTTTCAAAAATGCTCAAAAATTGCTCGAAATGGAGAAAAATGGCATGCTGTGCAAGACTGTAAGGCTATAACCTTGGTTTTTTTCCAGATTTCGTCATTTTTCGTATTTTCGTCATTTTTTTTTTTTTTCGAAAACCTCAAAACAATGAAAAACCGAAGGCTATAGCCCTTGCGTTTTGCCAGATTTCGTCATTTTTGGTCATTTTTCGATAAACCTCAGAACGATGAAAAAAACATAAGGCTATAGCCTATGCGTTTTTTCGAAATTTCGTCATTTTTCGAAAATGCTAAAAATGATAAAAAACGGCATGCTGTGCAAGACGGTAAGGTTATAGTCTTGCGTTTTTTCCAGATTTCGTCATTTTTTGTCATTTTTCGAAAAAACTCAAAATGATGAAAAACCGCAAGGCTTTTCGAAAATTTCAACATTTTTCAAAAATGCTAGAAAATGAAGAAAAATGGCATGCTGTGCAAGACCGTAAGGCTATAGCCTTGCATTTTTGCCAGATTTCGTCATTTATTGTCATATTTCGAAAAACCTCAAAACGATGAAAAACCGTAAGGCTATAGCCTTGCGTTTTTTCGAAATTTCGACATTTTTCGAAAATGCTCAAAAATGCTCAAAATGATGAAAAACGGCATGCTGTGCAAGACCGTAAGGCTATAGCCTTGCGTTTTTGCCAGATTTCGTCATTTTTTGTCATTTTTCGAAAAACCTCAGAACGATGAAAAACCGTAAGGCTATAGCCTTGCGGTTTTTTGAAAATTTCGACATTTTTCGAAAATGCTAAAAATGATGAAAAATGGCATGCTGTGCAAGACCGTAAGGCTATAGCCTTGCATTTTTGCCAGATTTCGTCATTTATGTCATATTTCGAAAAACCTCAAAACGATGAAAAACCGTAAGGCTATAGCCTTGCGTTTTTTGAAATTTCGACATTTTTCGAAAATGCTCAAAAATGCTCAAAATGATGAAAAACCGCATGATGTGCAAGACCGTAAGGCTATAGCCTTGCGTTTTTCCAGATTTCGTCATTTTTGTCATTTTTTCGAAAAAACCTCAAAACGATAAAAAACCGAAGGCTATAGCCTTTGCGTTTTTTCAAAATTTCGACATCTTTCGAAAATGCTCAAAAATGCTCAAAATGATGAAAAACGGCAGGCTGTGCAAGACCGTAAGACTATAGCCTTGCGCTTTTGCCAGATTTTGTCATTTTTGTCATTTTTCGAAAAACCTCAAAACGATGAAAAACCGTAAGGCTATAGCCTTTGCGTTTTTTCAAAATTTCGACATTTTTCGAAAATGCTCAAAAATGCTCAAAATGATGAAAAACGGCATGCTGTGCAAGACCGTAAGGCTATAGCCTTGCGCTTTTGCCAGATTTTGTAATTTTTGTCATTTTTCGAAAAACCTCAAAACGATGAAAAACCGTAAGGCTATAGCCTTTGCGTTTTTTCAAAATTTCGACATTTTTCGAAAATGCTCAAAAATGCTCAAAATGATGAAAAACGGCATGCTGTGCAAGACCGTAAGGCTATAGCCTTGCGTTTTTTCAGATTTTGTCATTTTTTGTCATTTTTCAAAAAACATCAAAACGATGAAAAACCGTAAGGCTATAGCCTTTGCGTTTTTTCAAAATTTCGACATTTTTCGAAAATGCTCAAAAATGCTCAAAATGATGAAAAACGGCATGCTATGCAAGACCGTCAGGCTATAGCCTTGCGCTTTTGCCAGATTTTGTCATTTTTTTGTCATTTTTCGAAAAACCTCAAAACGATGAAAAACCGTAAGGCTATAGCCTTTTTCGTTTTTTCAAAATTTCGACATTTTTCGAAAATGCTCAAAAATGCTCAAAATGATGAAAAACGGCATGCTGTGCAAGACCGTAATGCTATAGCCTTGCGTTTTTGCCAGATTTTGTCATTTTTGTCATTTTTTTTCGAAAAACCTCAAAACGATGAAAAAACCGTAAGGCTATAGCCTTGCGTTTTTTCGAAATTTCGTCATTTTTTCGAAAATGCTAAAAATGATTAAAAAAAACGGCATGCTGTGCAAGACGGTAAGGTTATAGTCTTGCGTTTTTTCCAGATTTCGTCATTTTTTGTCATTTTTTGAAAAAACTCAAAACGATGAAAAACCGTAAGGTTATAGCCTTGCGGCTTTTCGAAAATTTCAACATTTTTCAAAAATGCTAGAAAATGAAGAAAAATGGCATGCTGTGCAAGACCGTAAGGCTATACCTTGCATTTTGGCCAGATTTCGTCATTTATTGTCATATTTCGAAAAACCTCAAAACGATGAAAAACCGTAAGGCTATAGCCTTGCGTTTTTCGAAATTTCGACATTTTTCGAAAATGCTAAAAAATGCTTAAAATTTTGAAAAACGGCATAATGTGCAATACCGTAAGGCTATCCCCTTGCGTTTTGCCAGATTTCGTCATTTTTTGTCATTTTTCGAAAAACCTCAAAACGATAAAAACCGTAAGGCTATAGCCTTTGAGTTTTTCAAAATTCGACATCTTTCGAAAATGCTCAAAAATGCTCAAAAATGATGAAAAACGGCATGCTGTGCAAGACCGTCAGGCTATAGCCTTGCGCTTTTTGCAGATTTTGGTCATTTTTTGTCATTTTCGAAAAACCTCAAAACGTGAAAAACCCGTAATGCTATAGCCTTTGCGTTTTTCAAAAATTCAACATTTTTCGAAAATGCTCAAAAATGCTCAAAATGATGAAAAAACGGCAGGCTGTGCAAGAACCGTAAGACTATAGCCTTGCACTTTTGCCAGATTTTGTCATTTTGTCATTTTTCGCAAAACCTCAAAACGATGAAAAACCGTAAGGCTATAGCCTTTGCGTTTTTTCAAAATTTCGACATTTTCGAAAATGCTCAAAAATGCGACAGAATGATGAAAACGCATGCTGTGCAATACCGTCAGGCTATAGCCTTGCGCTTTTGCCAGATTTTGTCATTTTTTGTCATTTTTTTCGAAAAACCCTCAAACGATAAAAAACCGTAAGGCTATAGCCTTTGAGTTTTTTCAAAATTTCGACATTTTTCGAAAATGCTCAAAAATGCTCAAAATGATGAAAAACGGCATGCTGTGCAAGACCGTCAGGCTATAGCCTTGCGCTTTTGCCAGATTTTGTCATTTTTCGAAAAACCTCAAAACGATGAAAAACCGTAAGGCTATAGCCTTTGCGTTTTTTCAAAATTTCGACATTTTTCGAAAATGCTCAAAAATGCTCAAAATGATGAAAAACGGCATGCTGTGCAAGACCGTCAGGCTATAGCCTTGCGTTTTTGCCAGATTTTGTCATTTTTTGTCATTTTTCGAAAAACCTCAAAACGATGAAAAAACCGTAAGGCTATAGCCTTTGCGTTTTTTCAAAATTTCGACATTTTTCGAAAATGCTCAAAAATGCTCAAAATGATGAAAAACGGCATGCTGTGCAAGACCGTAAGGCTATAGCCTTGCGTTTTTTTCAGATTTTGTCATTTTTTGTCATTTTTCTGAAAAACCTCAAAACGATGAAAAACCGTAAGGCTATAGCCTTTGCGTTTTTTCAAAATTTCGACATTTTTCGAAAATGCTCAAAAATGCTCAAAATGATGAAAAACGGCATGCTATGCAAGACCGTCAGGCTATAGCCTTGCGCTTTTGCCAGATTTTGTCATTTTATTGTCATTTTTTCGAAAAACCTCAAAATGATGAAAAAACGTAAGGCTATAGCCTTTTAGTTTTTTCCAAAATTTGACATTTTTCGAAAATGCTCAAAAATGCTCAAAATGATGAAAAACGCATGCTGTGCAAGACCGTAATGCTATAGCCTTGCGTTTTTTGCCAGATTTTGTCATTTTGTCATTTTTCGAAAAACCTCAAAACGATGAAACAAACCGTAAGGCTATAGCCTTGCGGTTTTTTCCGAAATTTCGTCATTTTTCGAAAATGCTAAAAATTATAAAAAAACAAGCATGCTGTGCAAGACGGTAAGGTTATAGTCTTGCGTTTTTTCCAAATTTCGTAATTTTGTCATTTTTCCGAAAAAACTCAAAACGATGAAAAACCGTAAGGTTATAGCCTTGCGGCTTTTCGAAAATTTCAACATTTTTCAAAAATGCTAGAAAATGAAGAAAAATGCATGCTGTGCAAGACCGTAAGGCTATAGCCTTGCATTTTGCCAGATTTCGTCATTTATTGTCATATTTCGAAAAACCTCAAAACGATGAAAAACCGTAAGGCTATAGCCTTGCGGTTTTTCGAAATTTCGACATTTTTCGAAAATGCTAAAAAAGCTTAAAATTTTGAAAAACGGCAT